>CM028356.1:26508991-26856307 GCA_016618105.1 Dendrobium huoshanense | reverse complement strand
TATCCGGAGTTGAATCATGACGTTGCCACATCATTTTTTTGTTGAGTACAGAATATTGTCCTACGTGTTTAGTTACCTGGTGATGTGGCCATCCTGATTCATCTTGAACGTATATAATAATATATCATCAAATGAATTCTAAATATGTTGACTATATTATAATATATATTATATGTTATTAGTCTAAATATTAAGATTTGGGTAGAGCCTGATATGTCTCATAGCTCATGTTTAAAATGTTATGAATCATCTGTTAGGCCTATGCCAGCTTCATTTTCGTGGTTGCTTCTGTTTTGATGATTTGCAGTATATGATTTCTTCTTTGGTTGGGACTAGGAGTGTTCCTCCCCAACTGATGATCATAAGCTTCTTTTTCCAGAAAATTGGAATGGCTTTTGTTAATATAACTAATATTTGAAGTTGTCTAGGGTTAAATCCGAAGGTCATAAATAGATCTCATGATCTAAAAATATGTTTTTACTCTCAGCACCTGACATTGAATTGAAATCTTCAGCTTCAGAGCAAATTTTAGCACTTAAAACATTGTGGTTCATGATGCAGGGCTACGGAACACTTCTCATGGAAGAAGCAGAGAGGATTGCTCGGAGGGAGCATAGATCATCAAAAATAGCTGTAATTTCTGGTGTTGGCACTCGCCATTATTACAGGAAACTCGGTTATGAGCTTGAAGGCCCTTATATGGTTAAATATTTGGGACTCTAAAACTTGGTGCTGAATTCTTCTACTTTTTTTTAGAATAGTTTTTGTGTTATGTGCTTTTCCGCTTCTCATACATTGTTTCATATGTACATTTTTATTTACTTGAAATTTCTTATTCTTAAATGCAATTTTATGTGAATGTTCCAATACTCTCATCACTTGTTTGAATGGATCGATGTTGTTAAAGATCCGTTTTTCAGAAATAAAAGGAGTGTATAATGAGTAGAGTGCATTAGAAATCATGGAACAGTTTGACATCTCTTTTTTTTTTTTTTGGACATTTAGGTCATTTTAAGGCAAACTCACACACACAACGCATACACATGGACTCGAACCTTGGACCTCTTAGTTGGAAGCCTAAGCTCTCAACCAATAGGCACAGGGGAGTTGTGTCAGTTTGACATCTCAAGACGTGTTCATTTGGAGCTTAAGCCATCTGTTTTGAAGTTTATTGAAGTCATTTGAGTCTTAGGCCTCGTTTGATTCAACGATTTTAATGCTCATTCGTTTTAGAAGGGATTTTTTTTTTTTTTTTTGCCTTTTCGTATTTGGCAAAACCACTTCCGTCAAACCCCAATATCTGTACGTGATTCATAAGCCATTCCCAAATAGTTTGGATGACGCTAATAATGATGAAGGCTTACGCTGGATTCATTCCATGTTTTCATCTTTTGCTTCCAAGTCCAACAAGCGTCCACCCTTATTTATACTCGCCATGT
Organism: Dendrobium huoshanense; assembly: GCA_016618105.1. Classification (NCBI taxonomy): domain Eukaryota; kingdom Viridiplantae; phylum Streptophyta; class Magnoliopsida; order Asparagales; family Orchidaceae; genus Dendrobium; species Dendrobium huoshanense. The sequence continues at coordinate 26,854,868 of CM028356.1, read as the reverse complement.
TAATTTTAGGTAAAATAAAATTAGAGGTCAGTTCCTATGTAACATTCAGAACAGTGTTCGAAGAACTGTTCAGTTCCATTATTGGCAGCGTAGAAGATTTAGTGATGAAATAAAATGAAAATTTCAATTATTCTGTTAGGTTATAATGAAATAAAATAATATAAATTTAAATTATATTAATCAGCTAATTATTCATTCTAAATGTACTTGTATTTACTGTTAAGTGTCTAAATTTATGATAATAAAATAATAATTTTTAAAAATTATGTGTATATTTTCATTTATTTAAATAGTAAAAAAGAATAGTAAATTTGAGTTTAAAATCTGGGTAATGTGGTCATTTATTATGAAAATGTTAAAATTGTTAATAGTATAAAATATTTATTATCTATTTTAAAATTTGAATAAGCAAACAAAAAAACTTAACCAAACAAATATTATGTAATAATTTCATTATATAAAATATATTTTTTAAAACTCCATTTTCTTAGCAATAACTTTAAAACAAACTTTTGCAAAAACGCCTCTTAGAGATTATATGCAGCTAGCTCACAACTTTTTTTTTATACTTCCACCCAAATAAAAAACATTTTATTTCTTAAACCTCATTTGAATTTTATGAGTGCAACTTTGGCAAAAAAAAAAAAGAGCATATTTTAAATCTATGATAGGATATCCAAATGTAAATTATTTTTAGAATTAAAATCATTTACTTTCAAAATCAGTGTTTCATTACCATTGGATCCAGAGCACATTTTCAAGTCAATGTTGTGTTTTAATTTATATTTATTAGGATGCCAACATTAATTTTCCAAGACGGAATAAATGCATTCGCAAAAAAAAACCTTAATTTCAATGTTTTATTTTTGGGGAGAAAATGAGGGTGAAAACGTTCGGTTAGTTTCTCTTCTCTCATGCTTTACTTGCAGAACATTCAGAAAAAAACAAGCAATTTTCAAGCTTCATTGCATCTTCTTGGTCTTTTTCAAGAACAAAAAATCAGGAGATAAAGTTTCAAAGCTTCATTGCAAAGATCATGTTAATCTAAAGAAATATGAGCATAGATAAAGTTTCGAAGGAAGTAACAATAACAACATCAAGACTTTATCCCACTATGTGGGGTTAGCTACACGAACCCTTTTTCTCCATTTTGTCATCTTAAGACTTAAATTCTCATTTTAATATAATAAAGAAAGATCATCTCTAATATTTTCTAACCAAGTCATTTTAGGTGTACCTCTACCTTTCTTAACATAAGTCAAATCTAATACATCTATTTTCCTAATCTGATCATCGGAAGGCTATCCTTTTGTGTGACCAAACCATCTAAGGCGCCTCTCTCTAATCTTATCTTCTACTAGAGCTACTCCGACCTTTTCACGTATATGCTCATTTCATATCCTATCTCTAAGCGTAAAGCCACTCATCCACTTGAGCATCCTTATCTCTGCAACACTTAACTTAATATTATGCTTCTCTTTTAATGGCCAACATTTTGCACCATAAAGCATTGCAGGTCTAACCCCCATATTATAGAATTTCCCTTAAGTTTAAGTTGGACTTTTCTATCACACAGAAATCCCGATGCATTCCCCCTCTTCAACCATCCAACTTGAATTCTACCAAAAATATCCCTACCTATTTCAAAATCACTCCGAACAATAGATCCAAGATATCGAAAACGTGTACTCTTATTAATGAGTTGATCACCCAAAGTCACAATACTCGCACTAGATATATTTTTACTAAAATTACACTATATATATATATATATATATATATATATATATATATATATATATATATATATATATATATATATATTCAATTTTAGATTTACTCAAATGAGAACCTTTATACTCTAAGATTGACCTCCATAATTCAATTTTACCTTCAACTCCCTTCTAGCCTTATGAGCAATAAGAATATCATCAACAAAAAGCATACATTAGAGTACAACCTCTTGCAAATGTCTACTAAGAACATCCATGACTAAAGCAATAGAAATATGGGCTTAAGGCTGATCCTTGATGCAATCAAACTGAAATAGGAAAATACTTGGTTAAACCACCTTGTGTTTGAAAACAAGTAATAGCTCCTACATACATATCCTTAATGACTTGAATATAAACATTATTAACCCCTTTCTTTTCTAGAACTCTTCATAGCACTTCTCTTGGAACTTTATCATATGCTTTCTCAAATCAATAAATATCATATGTAGATCCTATTGATTCTCTCTATACTTCTCAATTAAATGTCTCAGTAAATGTATAACTTCCATAGTAGAACTATCCATCATGAATCTAAATTGATTTTGAGAAATATGAGTATCAAGCCACAACCTATGCTCCATAACTCTCCCTCATAGTTTTAAAGTATGACACATTAACTTAATTTATCTATAATTTGCACAATCTTATGCATCACATTTATTCTTAAAAAGAGGAATCAACACACTCATTCTCCACTCATCTGATCACAACTATTTAGTTTTCAAAATAATATTGAAAAGTTTAGTAAGCAAAGAAATTCCTTCATCTCCTAAGCATTTCCGCCCCTCTATTGAAATCATTAGGTTCAACAGATTTTTCACACATCATTTTCTTTTTAGCCTCTCTAACTTCAATTTTACTAATACGCTGAAAAAATAATCTTTATTTTCATTTAGGGTGCTAAGGTCAATGAAGTCAATCGTATTCTCATAATCTTCATTGAAAAGTTTAGAAAAACATATTATCCATGTTTGTTGAATATACTTTTCTAATAAAAGAACATTTTTTTTCATTCTTAATACTTCACTTGAACTAAATCCTTACTTGTTGTATCTTTTTATTTGGCTAACTTATACATAAATCTTTCACCCTCCTTAGTTTCTAATATATTATATAAATCATTAAAAGCTAAAATCATTTCTTCACTTATTGTTTTATTATACTCCTTATGAGCCTCTTTATATCTTTTCCAATTATCAAAATTTTTCCATCTAAATTAATTTTTATAACAAATAATCTTATTTTTTTATCTTTTCTTGCACATTTTGTTTCACCACCAACTATTTTTACTAGTTTTGAAGGAAATAAAAAATAATTTATAGGTTTCCTTAGTTCTTCTTTCTTGTCTCCAAAGCTCTCATGAAATTTTATTTTTTTACCAGCTAAAATCCAATTTTCTTAAAAGAAAATTATTAAATAAATAAGTCTCACTATTTTTTTTATTTAGTATAATATTCTATTTGTGTGAGTTTTTTCAATGCCAAATTCAAAATTTCAAGTTGATGTACATTGTTTTAATTATTTTATAAGTTTCTTTTAAGTGGTGTTTTATCAACATTGTTGAGTAATTAGCTATTGCCAAAACTTAAATTTTTATTTTATTTTTACTAAGTCTAAGCAAATTTTTTGAGTGGTGATAATATTTTTCTAAGCATAGTTTTGCAGTATTTTTAAGAGTATATTTCGATTTTGAGAGTTTATCCACACATATGGAGCTTTTGAACATATGGTGATGGGTTTGAGGGTAGTGAAACCCTAATTTTAGTGTTGGTTAGGTGTACATGTTGAATTGTTTGGAGACTAGATCAAGTAAAGCTCTTTGGTTTGTTATATTTCTTTAATTTATTATTTGCATTATCATATATTTTTTTTCTAGCCATCAACTTGCAAATTTTTTGTTTGATAACCAAACATGAACTTTCAAGCTCATTATGTCCACCCTCTAAATTCTTTGTAAGCATAACATTATTATTTTTAAAATGTAAAAACTATTAAAAGAAATCCAATTCATGAGTCTCTTGGTGCGCTCTTAACATAAAAAAAACACTTTACTACCTTATGTTTTATTCTTATAGAATCGAAATACCTTCAATTGATAAATAATGTCTTGTCGTGATCTTTATTGTGTAGAATGTTGACCTTATTTTTTTGAATGAGGTCATCAAGACTAATCCAACTTTATTCAAATTTCACTCCATAGCCTACATAAATCAATCACACACCTTCAATCAAATGCAAGCCAAATCTCAACCAATCATACTCAATCATTCAAACTTCACTCAACCTTATAGCCTCCATTCAATCAACATTCAACCAAAGTCCAATCAACCTGCATTCGAACAATCAATCAAAAATCCTGTCATGTAACTTCCAATCTGCAGTCAAATCAATCAATCAAAGTTCAATTCAACCTTCAATCCTAGCATTTAATTTTTAATAATTCAACATTTAGTCAAACCTCAACCACCTACATTTATAGCCTCATACTACAATCACTCAGCTTAGTATATTTTCTAGCACAGTGCACTGGCCACTTTTGACCTCATGTCAATGTCCAAATCTCTTCAGTAGGAGTCGCTTATACCAAACCCGTAATCTTCAAACCATTGAACCAACGATTGATCAATAAGTTCTAGTTGAGCTAGCTCAAGCTAGCTCAAATGATTATATACAACATTAATTTCCAATTCAATTCCAAATGATCTTTGAACCCCACTAAACGTCTTCAAGCACTTCTCCTAGTGATTTGGACTTGACCAGTCATCCTAACCTAGTCACCAGTTGACTTAGTCAACTAAACCTAGTTTCAGTCCAACCAGTTCAATCCAAGCCAACCCATACACTCTTTCACTCATATAATGCATCTAATCATCTAAACCACTTTTAAACCATTCAACCAGTAGCTATGGACTCCTTATACTCCACCTCATTAACCATTGATTGAATTTACTAGTTTGACCAGTCAACTCAATGCTTAAAGAACCATTTCTATGGTCAAACTCATTTGAAGCTACCCTTCCCTCAAACCCAGGCTAGCTCAACTCATTTCATAAGCCCCTTATACATACTTGGACTCCACCTAAGCTAGCTTGATCTTTGTTGACTAGTCAAATAGTCAACAAGAACCCAAATAAGCTTTAATGGTCAACCCAACCCATCAAGCTTTTTCTAGCATAATCAAAATCCGTCAAACCATCTAGATCTGCTCTAGGATTAGTCAAGATGCCACCTTAGCAATCCTTGACCTGTTGATCGGTCAAATGATCAATAAGAGCTCAAATGAGCTCTAGTGGTTAACCTAACCTATCTAACCTACCCAGCCCAACCAAAGCCTGCTCAGCTCATCTATTCCATTCTAGAACCTTCCAGGAGGCTAACCCAACCTAGCCCAGCTCCTATTGTGTCTCCAGCTCAAGCCCAACAGTTTGGTGGTCCTCCCCATGTGAAGACAAAACAGGAGTGCATGCAGCCCCGTACAGTCATTCCCTTTGTCCTCTAACCACCTATGCTAGGTGTCTTCAATCCAAGAATCCTCCCTGAAGCATCTGGATCGTCCAAGCAAATTCCCGTAGCTGGAATAGGGTAGAGAGGCGGGATTGATTCATTACAAGCTATATCTCATTCAAACCTATCTCTAGAGCCTTTACCTTTTAGTTTTGAAATCTCAAAGCTCTCTCTCCATCTTCCTGACCTTTTCCTGGGGTTTGGTTGCTTCCATTGATGAGATTAAAGGCAAATCGAGAGAGCATTCATCCCAGCCATCTCAACCGACTATAGAAGTTTCCTCTAGGCTCAAGGTATTCAAAAGAATTGAGTGAGGACAATCTGCAAGTTCAGATAAACTTAAATTACCTGAATCTATCAACTCTAGCATGGTAAAACTCTAACCCTAGGCATTTACCTAGGTTCCTAAATAAATCTTTATAAATTGCATCAATGGCTTAAAAAAATCATTTCCCAATCCTCTTTAGACTGAATCAAGGGTTTATGGGTTGGCGAAGGTTGAAGACGACTCTGCAGCCGTTCCATTGGATCTATCTATTTTAGATCAATGGCTGTGCTCGTGTTTGATTTTTGATCTACTTTGTTTACTAAAAGCCCTCGAATGTTTAAGCTTCCGTCCGACAATATCATGTCCACTTGTTCAAACTGCGGGGTATTGTATAGCCATCTGATCTTCTTGATAAAAAATCCATACAGGATCAGAACTTAACCGTTAGATCAAAGCCACGGTAGATCTAACGGCTACCATAGATGCCGCGCTAATAAGTGAGATGGCCCACTTGACCTTCGCCGCTCACGTGGCCAAATCCCGTCGCGCCGCATGGAGAATCCAAGCCTGGGTCAGCACCGCCGTTTGACTAGGCTTCTAAATTTCTAAAATTAATTTAAAAATTACCTAGAACTTTAAAAATGCATAGGAATTTCATTCCTTATTGATTTTTGGAGTTCTTGGGCTTGTTTTGTTTGTATTTGAACATACTTTATTTTGCAAATAATAAAAAAGTATTTTGAGCATAATTGTATTAGTTATTTTCAAAATACATAAAAATGTATTTTAATTTTAAATAAATATATATAAATTACTTTTACTTGAAACTTGGTAGAGGTGTCATAGGGCTTATGGGTGATGTTACTTGATTTTTCCAAGTTCAATTGATGCAATCTTATCTAGATTATGAATTTACAAAGATATGAGTCTTGATTTGACCAAGATTTTTGGAAATTCATAATTAATTCAATTAAAATTTAATTCATGCATATTAGTACTCCATGGAATCATTGAAAGCTTTTCTTTCATTAAAAAATAAGTTTGGATTATAACCATACTTGGTTTAAGGGGAAATTGACTTCAATAAATATCATAACCTTTGTAAATTACCCTTCAATCATATATGATTGTCTCTTAATTGGATAGAGTTCTATTTGAAGATGTGCTCCACAAGTTCTAATATCCTCAATTCAGTTTTATACACTTATTGCTTTATGATTGAATTATCGAATTCATAAGTAATTATAGGACTTATGATTTTAATAATTCATCATAATTGTCCATGGAACATTAGGATCACTTTATCTTGTTCATGATTGCTATGGTGTGATTGTAACTAGTGTTCAAAGGGTTATAATAACATGATTTTGATCCTATTACTTAGTGACACTAAGGTCAACAATTAAGGATATTGTCTTATTAGCTAACTTAGTCAATATAGGATGAATTACACATGTCCCTTTTGGGATGAAACTTAAACATAAAAAACTAGTGTCATAGCCCCTTAATCCAATATATACTGATTTGATATTAATTGATCTTCAAATAACTATTGAATTTAATGATTTCTTTATTAATTAAACTTCAACAATTTTTCAAGAGTCGAATAGAATTCATAAAAATCTAAATCAACCTCAATTAACTCTAATCAACTCTAAGGCTTCGTTTGGGACGACTTTTTTATTGATTTCTAAAACGGAGTTTTAGTACAAAAATAAAAAAATTTGTACTAAAACTCCGTTTTAAAAAGCAATAAAAAAGCCGTCCCAAACGAAGCCTAAATCATGTTCATAATCATTTAAAATTAAAATACATACTTAAACTTCATTAAATTTTAGTTAAACTATTAATTAACCTTAATTAAAATTTAATTAAATAAATTCATATAAATTCAATAAAATTAAATAAAATTCAAATAATATAAAAAAATATAAAATAAATTCAACTAAAATAAAAATAAAATTAAAAATATTAAATTCAAATTTAAATAAATTTCTAATTAAAAATCCAATTAATAATTCATTAATTAAATAATTTCTTTAATAATTAAATAAACATACAAAATAAATCCTAAATTTATTAAAAATTTAATAAATTATTAAAAATTCTAAATATTAAAATAAAATTCATAAAATTTTAAATTAAATTTTAATTAATTTAAACTAAATTAGTTGGATAATTTGATTTATTAAGATTTATTTTAATCAATTAAATTTTACCATTAATTTAAATTAAATGAATTAAGGTCTTTCATGCCTAATGCTTGATTCCTTTTGAAGGGCTTTAGGCATTCAGATTTTAAAAGACCTTTTAATACACTTAAATAACAAAAAGGATCTCATATGTCTTATGCATGGCTCCTTTTAGGAAGGCACTAATATATTGGATTTTGGAGATCTTGAAACAAATAATAATACACCAACCTTATGTAACATACACGACTTCTTAGGAAAGGTATGTTATATTACATTGCAAGGTCCCTTTATCTCTCTAATAAAATTTTGGGGACTCTCAGATGTATACCTATCTTCTTTATAAGATGGGTGCTCATTCTGAAAATCCTAGGACTTATAAATTGATAACTTCCTGTACGTACTTATGAGGTTATCAATCTATAAGTTCTTTAAAATTAAATCAATAACTTTAACATCTAAAATTAGAATAATTTAAAAGTCAAATGCACACTACTTATACTTCAATTAAATCCCCATTTGGCCTCTAATGATAAATCCTAATAATACATGCAATTCAAATATAAATTCCTATAGGACCTATCCAAGCCACACAACCTCTTTCACACACTTAGATGATTTGCTAGGACAACCAACTTTAGTCTAGGTTAGGTCGGTGTATTGTTGTGGTTTGATTATGGGTGTCTTTCCTAGAGGGCACCTATGTGTGTTTGCTTACTTTTCTGTTAATCATACATGCATATTTACTTTTTTGCCAGTGCACCAGAGAGTAGAGTGAATAAGTGATGGCCATGTACTTTACTCTCCTACTTTTATAACTGTTCAAAATGCACTCATAACTGTATTTACTTTTTTATACTTTACTTACCTACTTTTACTTTCCTATAATATAGAATGTTTCTAGGGACTAATGTATTTGTATAAAGAGATGTAAATTTTATTTTCTTAGATCTTTTGTACATAAATCGAGTTGTGCAGTGTCTTGAGTTGTAAAAGAATAAAAGAATGTCTGCTTATACATATACAGGTGGGGCTCTAAAAAGTAATATCCCCTCTCAAGGGTTTTTTGAATTCCATAGAAGACTTAGAGCTTGAAGACCCTAATCAATCATATTTGATTCTACTTTCTTATAAGTTTAGAATCCAGGTTTGTTGTCGGTGGAGCCTCGCCACCTTTACTTTACTGCAGACCCTAGGTTGTAACCTATAAATTTCATATAAATAAAATTAGCTCTTTTATATTAATTTGTGATTTATGCATCATTAGGATATGAGTAGAATTTCTATTTTTTTGTAAGCATATTCTATTGCATATGATTCAAGTCTCTTTAACAAACTCCTTGATTCCTAGGATAGAACTATCTTGCATTCATCGATGATTGTTGTGATTAAGATTGTTAGTTGGCAGCCCACTCTAGGCAGGTGGTAAGTCAAGATTGTATACACCTTTCTCTCTGCACTTTCCTCAATCTAATTAAGTCTAAACCTTCAAATCTAATATTAAAGTCTATAATCTAAATCATGAACATAGAAAGTTTAATTAGCCCAAATATTTCTTTAAACTTGTATATTTATTTTGAAATTATTTAGTCTTCATTTTAATTAAGAGTGTTCTCTTAAGAGATATAATTAACTATAGGGGCTTGCCCCTATAGGAAGTCTAGATCACAGAATAAAATAAACCATATCTTAGTTTCCTTTCTAAAATAGGGGAAAAATTTGTGAACATAGACCTCGCTTTATCTATATTTAAAGTTTAATTTCATAATCAAAGAAGAATAGGTGGATAGTTGATTTGCTCTTACAGACGAATCAAATATCCTATATATTTGATTATAGAAATAAATTCATGATTTATTCTCCGAATTGGAATGATAGGAGAATGTGTTTATCATCCCTCAGGATGATTTGTATCTTCCATATACTATTTCTGATTAGAGAAGTAAATTATTGTTTTCTTTCTTTCAAACAAATAGTAAAACATTAGTTTATCCTTTGGGATGGTATAATGTTAAGCTATACTTATTTGACTCAAAGAAACTTTATTTAAATATAAATAAAGTAAATCTCGTGGGATATGAAGCATTTAAAAGAAAAGTTTTCTCACATAGAAGTTTGATTATTATATGCTCTCATACAAGATATGTTTGATCATGAGGGTTAGCTCCATGCAGTATCATACGACCAATTGAATATTATTAGGAGATTTTATATGATGGTCAATAAAGCTACTATAGTTTGATATTACATGTCCCATAAGTTAAAAATGATAAATTCCTTGTTGATACCTTAATAGTTTATCTTATTCATATAAATTATCCTCAAAATGCTAATATCCTTGATGACCAAATCATGACTCTGGATAAGCAAGATGAACTTATTTTGGAATCATCCTATGATGGTGCATCCTTTATGAAAATTAATGAACCATATTCTCACATAGTATGCGCTTGTATCATCCTTATTTTTACTACCCAGGGAGAAAATTTAAGATACTTATACAAACTTTTAAAGGCATATACCTATAATGAAGAATAATAAGAAGCTTTTATTATTGGTTTAGAGTTAGAAATCAAATAAACATCAACACCATTAAAAATTTGGGTGATTCCAAGATACTAATCAATTAAATGGAAGGGACTTCCAATGTTTTAAGCCTATCCATATATATATCATTAATGTGTTATGAAAATATTTTAGCACATTTCTAATATAGTTTTGGTTCAAGTTCCATATGCCCAGAATAGAATGATAGATGCCCTCAACATACTAACTATAGAGATAACTAACCTAATTAGTGGATGGTGGGGAGGTTGATTGGAGATAACATTTCATTGATTGCTTACCAAATGGTATGCTCTTGAATGAACATGCCCTTCCTCATCGTGTTAATTAAATAACATCATCTTTTCAAAATATTAATGATACCCTATGTTGGGTTATTTTTACTAAATATGTCTATGTTGCTTTTAGAAGGATAACATATATAGGGTCATGAATAAATTTCAATCTAGATTGTATGGAACTAACCATTTTGTTCCAAAGAATAAGTAGAAAATTAATCACCATAGCTATTATTGGCTCCCAAAGACTTATGATTGTGTAATGGCTTATCATTTTCATTAAAGTCAAATTATGATTATTTATACTCACACATGACTTCCCAAGTGTTTAGTAGGTGGTTGCTGAGTCATGATATAGACACTCACTCAAAAGAGGAGACCCTTTGGAGTAGTTTCTTGGGACTATCAGAGAGACTTGTCTAAGGAATTTAATAAGCTTGACTTAGAGCCTACCAAGTAAATTTCCTTTCACTGCTATCTTAGTCACTGGCTCTCCTTTAGAGCCTCCATCTTCAAGCTTGGTAAGCTTAGCTAGAGGAAATATCATATTTAAGGAGTCCCACACATAATTTAGTTATTACTTCTTAGCCTAGAGGCGTCTAATCCCATCATGTCCTGCTTGCCTTTTACATAAGATATCACTACACCAAATCACTCACCAATTATTGGTCCTTCACATATGAAGACTTTCTTGCATATTCACTAGGAGCCTACTTACTATCACATAGTTTGCTCAATGACAGCTCACCTAAGAGTCTATTGACTTCTCCCTCCTTCAATATGTTAGGAGGTGACATGTTTCTAAATTAGTGTATATTGTTATATGTGCATTCTATGTAAATAATAAATTTTACTTATTCTTTATATAGTTTTTCATGTCACCCTCATAATTCTATGAATAAGGGCTAATAAGGAACAATTCAAGGAAGGATTTTGATATATATATTTTAATAGTGGATACTCTACTTGTTGGAAATTTGTAGCTCTTTTCCTTTACTTTTCTGCATGCTCCATTCTTACATATAGGTTCTAGTTCACTGAGTAGAACTACTTGTAAATTCGAATATCATACATAGACATATTAAAATTCAACATTCTCTTAGGTGTGGTGAGCATAGATTGATAACAATGATAAGAACATAGCCCTACAGAATGAGTGAATTTATCAAGAATCCTCAAAAAACATGGAGAATGTCGAATTCACTATGTGACATGACCTACAAATGATGGAAGAGTGAATTATGAAGATGATCCAAGGTTCTCTGGGTAGCCTCTAGAGGAAAGTGTGAGTGAACATAATTGTTTAGTTGTCTTTTGACTTGACAACACATTATTGGTGCCCAGAGAGAGTATTGACCTTGATGCCAATTTCTAACTATACTTACATGTGGATGAGTGACGAAGATTATAATATGTCTATTAGAAGGCATATAATAGATAAACTTGAACTTACCAATGCCTTTTTAAGGGAAATTATTGATGTGAAGTTGCCTTCTAAGTTCAAGATTCCTCCCTTACTTCAAGTCATATAGAGGCAAGACTGACCTTACTGATCATGTGATAACTTTTGAGTTAGTGACCTCTTTGCTAGATGTAGATGACATCCTCAAGTGCTAACTTTTCTTAACCACCCTTAAGGAGTCAGCACTCAGGTTATTCAATCGCTTATCCTTAAAGTGATCACCTTCTTCATCAAATTTAAGCAAATGCTTGTGACTCAATTTGTAAGCACTTAGAAGCCTCAAAAGAGATCACTAACTTACGAGCTCTGCTAAGGATAAGGCAAGAGCTAGAGGAATCGCTAAGGAACATCATTGTGAGGTTCCAAAGAGAAATGCTAGATGTAAATTATCTTGAGCTGTAGTCTTCTAGGACATGCTAACCTAAGGGCTAAGAGATGATCCCTTTAGATATGCACTTAATTTACAACTACTAAAAATACTCACTGAGTTGTTAGAGTTGGTTAATAGCCACATCAATATATAAGAGTTAAATAAAGTGGCTAAATCCTCTTAAATGGCTCACACCCATAAAATTGCTACTAGAGGAGAGCAATAACAAGGAAGAGAATTATAATGAATATATTCTAATGATAGGAGGAACTATAAACTAAACATGCTACATGATTACCATTATCTTAAGCACCATAGAGCACCCATGCACCCAAAGACCTTGAGTATAGTAGGGCCAATAGTACTAAGGGTAAAAGAGCTTGCTCATCCCACTTAACCATATCAGTAAGAAGTCACCCATTGACCAACTACGAACTCCACCTACACTCCCTTAAGATTTTTAATGGCTAAGCCATTTGAGGCTATTAAAAATAAGTAGTTCCTTGGGCACCCAATACATATGAAATCAACTACACACACTTATAATACATCAAGGTATTACACCTTCCACAAAGATCAAGACCATAAAATAGAGGTGTGTCATTACCAATAAGGACTAGTAGAGGAACTCATCAAGGAAGGCAAGTTTATGGAATTTATGCTCATCAAGCCAAGAAGGCTACAAAGAAAGAACTCATGGAAGGTGGTGTGAATGAACATGTTCTTGCTCACTCAGTGCACACCACTGATGTGGTACCCACCATTTTGGGTGGAGAATGAGCAAAATTTCCATCGAGTGGTAAAGAAGATGCATGTTGGAGAGTTAAATATGACATCCATTTGGTGAGCTCTAGTAGTGGGCATTGCCCCAATCCCTTTATGTGAAGATGACAAACTTGTTGGAGGGAAGAAGCACAATGATGTTATTTTCATGACCCTGGTTTCCAACTATAAGATTGGTATCATTATGATTCTATAAATATTATTTTGAATCTTCTAAGCCCTGATAACCTATAATGCCAACTTTGGTAGGCCTCTTCCTAAATAATTTTTAGGCTGTGGTGTCCACCTACTATATTGTAGTCGAATTCACTATAAAGGAAGGGAGATCATTACAAGGAATGACCTCACTCAGTTGCACATCTACTAACTTCTAGTAGTAGGAAAGGTGGCAACCACCACTAAAGAGATCATCCAACTGGATGTCAAGAGAGGTCCAGGATTGTAGATTATATAAGTAATAGAAAAGTTACCTACTATTAAATGTGATTCAAGTGGGTTTATTAAAAATCATGGAGCTCAACTTTATATTTTGATGATTATAAATATTATTGAATATTATTTAGTTTCTCCTATTTTATATACTTCATATTTTTCTATGTGCATTACTAACATTTCAGGTTCAACATATAAACACAAAGCATCATAAAAAAATTAGAGCTCAAGAAAGTATTGCAAAGGTTATACTTATTTTTAAAAAGTCTATAATTTTATTTTTCTTAAGTCAATATCCATAATATGGTGTATGCTAGCTTCAAAACCATACACACACACAATGGGGAATGAAAATTAAATATTTTAATATTTTTATTATTATACTATGTGATATATATCATACTATATGATTAGTATAAATAGAAATTAGAAATATTTAATTTAAGTGAGAAAAATACATTTTAGTTATAACTAATCATAATGTATGACCAACACATCGTATTAGATGATTATCTATTTAAAAAAAAATCCACTGTTGAATCCAACCGACTTAAAATAGGCAAATTTGAATTTTAAAAATTAAACTATTCATACTATATGATCATATTTGTAACATATAATATTAAATTAATGTTGCCTAATTTAAGTATAGGGATTAAGAAATCAAGTTGGACTTATACTCATAACATCTAGTACTATACAATCATGTATCATACTATATGCACCTGATGGCTTTCTAGATGAACTTTAGTTTATCCTATATAATTCAATGTTTTATTTGAATTAATCGTATTGTATAATTATTAATCATATAGAATGATATGTTAAAAACATTAAACAAACCATACTATATGATTAAAATCATACTATAGGAACTGAGTCGCTTGAATTGAATAATTAAGGTTTTTGAAGCCACCTATATAAACTATTGTTATGACTTTAAAGGAGAATTTTGACAGTTAGAGGTATGTAATCCATGAGAGAGTTTAAAGAGCTAGCAGTAAGAAAAGAGAGTGAAAGGGTAAGGTTGTGTGAGAGGGAGAAGACCCTTATGAGTTTCAAGGGATTGTGAGAGGGGCTTTCATACAGTTACTCTGGTCAACTTGCACCTGAGTTCCTCCATGTGCCAGTATTTGTCTTGAGGGAAGCTTTGTGAAGAATCCTTTAGCGTCAAAGGCTTGAGGCTAGTCCACTACACCAAGGAGGTGAAACAGATTGTGGCTCTCCACCACACCAAAGAGGTGAAAGGGATTTTGGTTCTCGACCGTACTGATGAGGTGAAAGGGATTTCAACTCTCCACTACATCGAGGTGGTGAAAGGGATTTTAGCTGCTCCACCATATGAAAAAGGTTAAAGGGATTTCAATTATTATGCTGCATCAAAAAGGTGAAAGTGATTTGAGTCTCTATGGGATTTTTTGCCTAGCCTTTGGGCTAAAAAATAGTCACTATTGATTAGTGAAATACCCGAAGCTGACTTCGAGAAATGGATGTAAGTCATGTTGTTTGAACAACAATAAAAATTTGATTTTTATTATTTTTCTTTTCAAATTTACTTTTTATAGCTTTTACTTTCCTACATATTTATTTTTCTATAATTAGGGTTGAGCTTGATTATCATTATGATACATAACTCATTATGGTTTATTAGATTCAATCTTTATTTTAAAAGAAATAAAAAAGTAAAAAAAAAAATGCTAATTGTTTTTTTTCTTCAAAATCTATAAACATAAAAAAAAATTAGTATTTGTTTTGTTATTCTCTTCCACATTAAAATTTGATTTTGATTTTTAATCAAAAAGATTTTTGATTTTTTAAAAAAACATCAATTCACCCCCCTCCCCTTGGTGTGCAACTTCAATATTTAATTGGTTTCAAAACCAACTATTGAATTTTTAATTTATATCAGAGAGGGTTCTCTTGCAATTTGGTTTTAATACCTAGAGTTTGATCTAATGGCACACTTCAAAAATTATAACACTGCTGAAGAATATTCTATTACTCGTGCACCTTTGTTTGTTAACATACCTTTCGATTTTTGAAAAATTCACATGTATACATTTTTACAATTTATTGATTTTTTTCATGTGGCATATGATTCAAGTAGGTTTTGTTATACCATCTCGTATTTTGAATGAAATAAAAGTAGAAACCCTTTCACTGAATGGATTTTATAAGTAGAGATTTAACAACTTAAATGCAAAATGTTTAAATTATTTTTACTATGCTTTAAAATCTAAAGACTTCATGCGTGTATTTACTTTTACTTTTAAAATGGAGACATGGGATAGATTGTACTCTACCTAAAAAGGAACCAATGAAGTGAAACAATCACATTTAAATTTATTATTATATGAATATGAACTACTTTGCATGAAACCTAGTAAAACAATAGCTAATATATATACTAGGTTCACCAAGATTGTCACTTTTTTAAATGCCTTCGGTAGGGAAATTTCTAATTAAAAAAAAAGTTAACAAAATTCTATAGTTTTTACTTGATTCTTATGATGCTCAAGTCACTACAATATCTGAATCAAAGGTTCTTATTGTGTACTCTATTGATAATCTTCTGTGCTCTCTTATTACTTAGGAGAAAAATGTGAGCCGAGGGCTTTAGATGCAGCGACAAGAAGGAAAAAACTATGGAATTGAAGGTTGCTGGCACTGAGAGCAGTGATTCAAGAGTTGGTGGTAGCGAGGAAATAATATTGATGAATTGCCAATTCAAGAGTTTCCTGAAAATGAAAACATCCACTATGAAAATAGAAAGGGTAAAAATGGAAGTTTAATAATTTTTTATTTGACACTATTTATTTTGAGTGAAAGAAGCCTTGACATTTGAGAATAGAATGACAAAACCTTAAGAGTCACCCTACTAAGGAAAAGGGTGATGCAAAATCCAATTCTAAAAGGGCAAGCAGAAGATGCAAAATGTATTCTAGGTGAACATAGATTCAAACTCCTCAAAACTGAAATTAGAAGAGGAGGTAACCAACCTTTATTTTAAAGAAAAAGATAGTATTGGAAACACCAATCAGGATGAGGTACATGTGTTGTCATATGGTGAATTACTTTCTATATCTAAACAAATGCATGATTCATATAATAAATGAAAAAAACAACACTCATCCTTGAAAAAAGAATTTTTAACCTTAAAGGAACAACATGATAATTTAACTAATGATCATTTAACTTTCAAAACTGAGCACATCACATTAGTTAAGGAGCATGAATCACTATTGAATGAATTTGATTCATTAAATAAATAGCATAAGAACTATTAAAGACACATGAATCCTTGAAAAATGATCATATTAAATTAGAAAGAGCATTCAAGAAATTAGAAGGGCTTGCATTAGAGTTGGATAACAAAGAGCATGAATCATTAGTTCAAACTGGCATAAAAAAGAGTGCAAATGAATATTTGAGAAATAAAATATATGCACTAAAAATATTACAATGGGGCCTATGAATATAAAGCCTTAACATAGGACACTTCATGCATCATGCATTCCTAAGAAGAGACACTATCCCTCATTTTGACAAGTAAATTTGTGGCATGCTAGCACAAATTGCATGCACTTGCACATTATACCTTAGAGCACATTTAATTTGGAGGCACAAAGTATCAACATCACAACACAGCATTCATATATATTCAAGCATAAGGTGGGAACCAAACCTATTTGGGTTCCCAAAACTAACTTTTGATTAAGTTTGTAAGAGCGCCTCATAATTGTTCCAGTGAGAAAAAATAGTACCTAGACAGTAGATGCATACAACATATAACTAGAAATCTAAACTACTTTATCTTGCTAGAGGCCAAGAGTGAAGGATGGCTTACATTAGAAGACAAATTTACCAAAAAAGTAGTGAATGCAGGTAAATAAGGTAAAGTTGATAAGCTTATTATTTTAAGTGCTTTGTTTGTAGTAGGATTAAGACACAATCTTTTAAAGAATCAAATAATCTTGTGAAATATGTTTTAATAATACTAAATGGTGGAATTATGTTAGAAGGATTAAGACTTAATAAATTGATTTGAATTGAGTTGAAAATAAGTGATGGTTGCTATTTTAAAATAATATTTGATAAATGATTGTTACTATTTTGAAATAATTTTTGATGAGTGATGGTTAAGCCATAGAAAATCATGGCATGTTAGCTTAAGAATACTTTGGAAAATCACATAGTTAGAATTAGTTTAGATGTAATCCTAAGATATAAGTTCTTAAAGAATAGTCTTGTGAAGAGTGAAGCATGAAAAAAGCAAATAAAGTTCTCATGGAATCTAATTAAGAACATAATTACCACAAGATCATTAAAAATGTTTCATATGGATTTAAACCTATTAATACGAACTTGTAAAAGATGGTACAAACCAAGCTCTGAACACATTAGAGAACTCCTCCCAGGTAATCAAAGAGTTCAATCTTCCTTGAAATTTTTTCTCATACTGGCCCATCCACCAACACTCTGCCTCAACATCTAATAGAAAGACAGGTAATGGTATATTCCTTTTAAGAGGATACTACATACCATCAAATATCTTTTCTAGCCTCCCAAACAAGTCCTCTGCTACCCTGAGCTCAACAGTACCTTCAAATCTCGGAGGCGTCAATCTTAAAAATATTTATAGATGTCTTTCTACCTCTTCAGATCTAATAATAGGAACCCTACTCTGTGCCTTACCCATCATCTAGGTTATCAAAGTAGCAAACTGTGAAACTGTATCTAAACTAATTATCAAAGCATAACTATATACAAGAACTGCGTGACTAGCACTCTATCAATGGGTTTGGTGGATCCATAATCACACATAATATATAATTGAACACACATGCTCATGAAACAAAAATAATATAAACCCATACAGACTTCAAACTACCCCACTAGACTTATATATTAATTCCTATAGCTCTATTTTACAATCTAATTTCAAAAATATTGCTCTAATACCACAAAAGCTGTGACAACCCAACCTGACCAGCATAGATCCTACCATGTTGAGCAATAACACGTAAATCCTAAGATCTAGTTTTTGAAGTATTTCATATTTTTTGCAAATATATAATGAAATAGATTATAGACTATAGAACTACTAAAACATTCAAATACTAAAATTAAATTCATCCATAAAGTTTTTTTTTCATTTCATCAAAATAAATATCTACACTACAATATAAGACTACATGCAAGAGTTATAGAATTGAAAATTGAACTAGCCATGACTTTACAAAAATCAAAATAGCAAAATACATATGACCTCAATTTTGATCCTAAAATCCATAATCTCCTTCCCCTTCCCATATCTTAAAAATTAGAAGCAAAATCACAGTGTGCTGCAATAACTCAACTAGCCACACAAACTAATTTAAAATTTAAATATTCTTTTATAAAATATTTTACTGAATATTTAAAATTAATTAAATATAATTTCAAAAAATAAATTATTATACTATGAGATGTAATAAATGCATAACAATTATTTTCTAATGTAAAAAATAATACTGAATAAGTAAATAAACTAAAATTCATATCGCATAGTAGTACAGATCATATTTCTTGGACCTAGACATAACCTCAAAGGATTTTGGCCCCTTATGACTCTCTTTTTGTTTATGCTTATAGCAGTACAATATATCACATATCTCTATCTTAGACAAAATCTCAAAGGATTCTAACCCCTTATAACTCCCAATAATTTTCTAACATAGATAGAATCTCAAACGATTCTGACACCTTATGACTCCTAATAGATATATTTTAATCACCTATGCACACATATCATCACATTATAATAATTAAAAAGTAATTGAGTATGTAATAAAATTTCATAGTATTGTATAATGACTGACAACATAAAATCCAACTAGGCAAAAATACATATTTTTACAAAATTACTAAATTATCAGGGATTATGTAAAATAATGTTTTAAGATTTTTATTGTACTACACTATTTTTTAATATCCATATAATTTTCTATTCATTAAAAACTTCACAAATTTCAAAACCACTATTGTAAAATTTTCAGAAAATTTTAAAATGTATATATATAAAAAATATGTGATGAAAGTTTTACATGTGCAAAGTCATCCACATTTTTCGCTAATGGATAAAAAATTTTGATAATTTTTTTTTCTAAAAAATGCACATTTTTGGAAATTTAGATGATCATAATGTGCCTTATCTCGAGACGAACAAGTTTCTTAACTAAGCTGACGGATGAAAATGACCCAAAGTTGAACAAAACTAGGGTATTTCTTTCTCTCTCTTCCTTTTCTTCTCTAAACTCTCTAACCATCTCTGTTTGAGAAAAAACATTGAAAACATCTTATCATATTATATAATAGTGGAATGAGATATTATATTAAAATATTAATTATTATAATTATTTAATATTAAAATATTAATTTTATTTAAATTATTTTATATTTTTAAATAAAAAAATTCAAATATTACAAAAAAGATATCCATAAATTAGAAAATTGTATTTAAAAAATTATGATGAAATCAATTTGTAGAACGGACACCTAATAGTCCCAAAAACCTCACTTGTATTGAGAGGTGCCGATTTCTTAAAAAATTTCAACAATGCCAAAAAATTATGAAAAAATGATAATGAAAGCACAACATTGTAAATGTTCTTGCGAAAACGGTTTATGATTTTGATTTATAATGACTCCTAAAAAAAGTATTGACTGCTTTAGGTTAATATAGATCTTGAAAATTGTAAGGCTTTCACAAACGAAGCCTCCCAATAAAAACTCTTATAGGAATTCAGGATCCACCCGCTAGAATTTATCGACCTTCAGTAGAAAATCTTTTAAAATACTCTTTGAGGGACTCATTTTCATTTTTGCTAATACCTGAGAGGTGGAAAAAATCCTTAACAATTCTGTGATTGACAACAAATTATTCGACATATATTTTGGCCAACTTGACGAACATGGGAATAATTCCAGCCGAGAGTGAATAAACTATATTCGAGCTTTCCCTTTGAGAGTAGCATGAAAAATTTGGCAGAGGTGAGGCTCGTTGGACATATATAAATGTTACAATAGTGATCAATATTCTCGTAGGGGTTAAATGCCCTGTCATAAGAATCAATGCTCAATAATTTGAATCATGCCGAAATAGGTTGTTGAAGGATGTTCTCAATTAAAGGTGATGACTCATGAAAGTCCCACTAATGAAGAGGTTGCCTTCCACATCTAATGGGATCTTCTCAGACCAATCATTGCAGTTCACGATGTAGGGCATTGCCTGGAAGCGGAACAATGTGAGGTCGGGCCAAGTCATCAGGGATGCCCGAAGGAATGTGGCTAGACGACTGGGAAAGAAGGATGGGTAGAGCTAGCGGTGACAACAAGGTTGATATCTTGTTGTGTTTTGGGGTGACCCCTTGATTGAGGAAGAGGAATATCTGCATGAAGATGCTCAGTTCAAACAACCTCAATAGTGGTGGATCTTGAGGGAGAAGAATCTCCTCTTGTTATGATTGCATTAGTTGTCGGGTTTTTGGGGAGTGACATGTCTAGTAATTAAGGAGAATATCAAAGACATGTTGGAAGTGTTTTGGATGGATAACCGATATTGATTTTCTTGATCATATACTATTTATTGAGCATTTAAGTACCTTAGTGATGTTAGAATTTGACGATCTTGGGCTCGTTGGATTTGTCTCGTCAAGCCACTCAATTCGACCATAAGCATGTTAATTTGGAAATCATTTAGTTGTCTTGATTATGCTTTGAACCTTCTAAATGTGCTTCTGGCCTTCTATTTAGACTCATTTTGGCTCGGAATGAATCAAATCCAATGTCATTGGGTTCTTCTTTTTGAGATTTTTAGTTCGACTATAAGTTTATTGAAATCCGAGTTCAAATGGCACCAGAATTAATTTTGGAAATTTTCAATTCAAATTTGCCTCGAGATTCATTCCCGATCAAGATAATTTTTTGATTATATATTAATAATATTTTTTAAATGAGCTGACTTGGAGCTAATGATTTCAATCAAGACTAGTTTAAACTTGACTCATTAGCTTCAAATTTGGCTGATGCGCCCTTTATCACTGAATTTTCTATCCAACTCACGAACAGGCTTTGACTTAAGCCGAACCCCACGGGCTAGCCAGTGCCGCAGACAAACTGAGCTGAAGGGGGCTCATTATATTCTGCAATCATTCCTCCTCAAGAAGACCACCTTCTATACATGCCTCGAGCAACGCCAACTCGTCTCCAACAACTCTATCCTCCTTTTTCTCTCCCTCTCAAATGCAAACCGCATCCCATTTCTCACCTAACGTCCGTGCACGTGCGTTCCTCCATTATATGCTCACCAGCAGTTTGTCGAAATTCCTCAACCGACTCCCCCCACATCACCACTCCTCTGCCGCCTCCCTCCTCTATCTATATCCACCTTCCCTTCTGCCGCCGGCGATGCCACTACTGTGACTTCCCAATCATCGCTCTCGGATCCTCCTCTCACCACTACGACGACGACCCCCGCATTAACAACTACATTCGCCTCCTCCTCCGCGAGATTCGCGCCACGAAACCCTATTCCTCCCTTCAACTACCCATCAAAACCATCTTTTTTGGCGGTGGCACGCCGTCTCTTGTCCCCCCTCGGTTAATCGCATCTGTGCTCGACACAATCCGTACGAAATTTGGCGAGGTCGCGGCTGACGTCGAGGTGTCCATGGAGATGGATCCGGGAACCTTTGATGCGGGTAGACTGGAAGAGATGGTGGGGGTGGTCGGTGTGACGAGAATCTCGCTTGGGGTGCAGGCGTTTCAGGACGAGTTGCTGCGGGAATGCGGGAGAGCGCATGGGCGGAGGGAGGTGGATGAGGCGATTGAATTGGTTAGCAGTTCTCATGGGCCTAGGAGCTGGAGTTTGGATCTTATATCGTCGCTTCCGAGGCAGACTGAGGAGATGTGGGAGGAAAGTTTGCGTCTTGCTGTGTCTGCGGGGCCTCAGCATGTTTCGGTTTATGATTTGCAGGTGGAAGAGGGGACCAAGTTTGCGCTGCTGTAAGTGGATTTGGTTATGACTTTTTTTTTTCTTGAGCTGTTTGATTTGGAATAGGTTACATTTGGTCTTTAGCTTGGTTGTTCATGTTGTTAAAGTCAACCAAAGCATCCATTGTTTTCTGCTAGCTTTATTTTGCTGTCACTAGAGTTTTCCCAGCATTTTATTAATGTTGATTCACTATCGTCTTATAAAGCTTGGTTATGTTGAAGTTTCCTTCATATTTTTCAAGAATCTCACTCCCCTCATAATCCATCTGCATTTCTCTAGCATAGTCCAATTAACATTTTAATCTTCTTATTGTATGGAATGCTTCAAGTAGTTTTTTCTAAATCTTTTCTTTTTATGAGTCCTGCCATTTGAGTTGGATTCCAAGTGTTCTTAATGCGTCACATTAGCAATGAACACCTGGAGTCTTTCAGCTGAATCCAAGTTATCATCTATATTTTTCAATTAGACCTTTTTGTCAAAACTCATAATATCATCATTCTATAGTCCAAGTTCACGTTCCTGAATTTGTGCTGCTGATAACAGATTACATTCGTACTTCCAATGAAGAACTTATAACTCTTTCTCCAATTTGCCCACCTCTTATTATTCTACCGTTAGGAATAGTTAGAAATGACGCGTTAAAAAAGTTTTCAAATATTTGGCATTGTTATAAAATTGATTTGAAAAAAGGGAAATTTGTCTTGTTAAAGTTTAACAGTATGTTGTTTGCATACTCTTGCTGAGCCATTTCCTGTGAACGTGAATCTATATTTATGATTTTGGGAAATGGCAGGAGAAGATCTTGCAACTTCACTTTCTCATTGCTAACTCTACTCCTTCCATCAAAAGGTACACTCCTGGTGAATTCCCTTTACCCGCAGAAGCCCAATCTGCAAACTTCTACATTATGGCTTCAGAAACTCTAAAACAGGCTGGTTATGAGCACTACGAGATCAGCAGTTACTGTAAGCCTGGTCATGAGTGCAGGCACAACATTACTTATTGGCAGAACGAACCTTTCTATGGCTTTGGCTTGGGGTCAGCAAGTTACATTAATGGAGTTCGGTTCTCAAGGCCTAGAAGATTGAAACAGTATGAAGAGTTCGTGAAGGATCTGGAAGCTGGAAATATGTCAGCGAAGAACAATGCCTCCATTGTTGAGGACAAGGAAATGGCCATGGATGTGGTGATGCTTTCTTTAAGGACTGCAAAAGGCTTGGATCTCAAGAGTTTTCAGAGGTCCTTTGGGGAGTCTGTGGTGCTGTCTCTGTGCAGGGCATGGAGGCCACATGTGGAGAGTGGGCACGTGGTTGCCTTGGATGAGGAGAGGAAAGCTATCTCCATTGGCAAGTTCGATTTAGAATTGAATGGTGATTGCCAGTTGGGAAGGAGAGTTGCCTTTCTGAGGCTAAGTGATCCAGAGGGTTTTCTCATGTCGAACGAGCTAATAGCGGTTGCTTTTGGTGTTTTGTCTCCCTAGGAGGCAAAAGCTTGCGTATAACTTTTAAATCATTTTTGTAGTTGTAAACATATTCCGATATATTTAATAACCTTTTTTTTTTTATATGTTCATAGGTATGTGCATTCTTTTAAATTATTTTTTAGTTGTACGTACCTATGTAGAAATACCTTATATTAAAAATTCAAAAAATTTTCTGAAATTTGTTCATAAATGTGTACAACTCTATAATTTTTTTTTTTGGTTTGTACAACCCAATGTACATTTATAGCAATTTTTTTCTATTTTAAGATTGTATATAAGTGCGCAAAACCATACAAATTCATTTTATTGTTTTAAACACTTGTATATAAATATTTTATTGCAAATTCATTTATAATAAGCATCTTTTTTAGATATAAGCATATCTAACCTTTTACTGTTAATATTTTAGACAGTTGACACATATTTACATATGATATGTCTTCAAGAAATTATCTTGATCAGGCACGAATCTCGAAGCAAAAATCAAGTTGGAAACTTTAAAAATTAAATCTGGGATCATCTGAACTCTGATTTCAGTAAATTTACTATCGAACTGAGCGTCTCGGAAATATGAACCCAACGACAACAAATTTAACTCAATTCGAGCCCAAATGAGTCCAAATCAAGGACCCGAAGCGCTGTTGGAAAGTTCGTACCACAATTTGAGTTACCAAACAGTCTCCAAACTTGACGAGCTTATAGTCGAATCAAGCGGCTCGACGAGACGAATCCAACGAGCCGAGGATTACCGAATTCCGACATCATTAAGACCTTCAAATGTCTGATGAATGGTACACGATCAAAGGATTCAATATCAGCCGTCCATTCGACCACTCTCTATTTGCCCCCGATCTCACACCTATTTACAAGCTATGCCACTCCATGAAATTTATAAATAGACCCCTCATTTCTCATGAGAGGGAACCGAAGCAAGAAGAAGAGAAGAGAATGTAGGAGGGAATAACTCCTCCTCAACCACCGCCGGAGTTCTGCCTAACACTCGAGTGATGCCGAAATTCTGCTGGACGCCCGAGTGACGTCGAAATTCTTCTCAAGTGACACTAGAGTTTTGCCTAATGCCGGAATTCTGCTAGACTTCTAAACAACGTCAAAATTCTGCCAGACTTCCAAACGACGTCGAAATTCTACTCAACTTCGGAACGACGTCAGAATTCTACCCGACCTCATAAGGACACCAACATTCTGCCCAATATCTAAGTGACGTCGGAACTCTGCTCGACGTTGTAATTGATTTTCAATCCCGAAGAGATTCATTGTAATCTGATCGTCCTAAATTTTAAGGACGAGTCTGCATCTTGTACTTCAAGCGAACACTAGTGGAACTATTTCAACTGGGCGTGGCCCCGTGGTTTTTCCCCTTTTGGGGTTTTCCACGTAAAAATCCAGGTGTTGCTATTTCTCATATGTTTGTGTACTAGATATTTGTACAACGCTGAGACGAAAGTGTTTTAACTCTATCGCCACGTATATCCTAGACCGCAACAACATATATGTTATAGCATCTTTTTTCTTATTGTAGAACTCGAACAGCAAGAATGGGAAGAAACAAGAACAGAAGATGAAGGCAGAGAAAGGAATAAAAGCTTTGATTATAATCGTATGATAAACACATATATATAGAATATGAGGATGGCCTTATAACATATGAACCAATAGCTAAGTGACATCTCAGCATTAAGGAAATAATACAATATTTATATACAACTCTTTTAATTTTTTTTGGATTGTATACACACAAATACTTATATATATATATATATATATATATATATATATATATATATATATATATATATATATATATATATATATATATATATATATATATATATATATATATATATATATATATATATATATATACTACTACTACTACTATTAATGTTATAAGTGTGGCTTGAGTTTTCACCCTCATTGAATCTTGATTGTTCATTTTATTCATTTAAAAATTATCATATCACTCATTTCATTTTAATAATTTAAATAAATAAATAAATAAATATTGTTTATATAGTAAATACTTGACATGAATCTATACTAATATTAAAACATCCCTTGTGATTTTGCCCTTAAGCCATCCACACCGTTGCTTTTCTTAATACTAAATATACTCTCTTATTAAGCGCCTCGTCGCAGTCCGCTCCCATACATTTATTTCTTTGCTCGGTCTTCTTCTCCTTTATCGGCTTTCCATGATGACTTTTGAAAGAGTCGCTAAAAAGCTTATTCGACTTCTTCTCCTCTTGCTGAATCTTAAGTCACGATGGGAGCTCGGGCTCATCTTCACATCCTTTGTTAGGCGTCTTAGTACCCCTGCTTCGTGTGAAGAAGAGTTTTGAAAAAGTAAAACAAACTTCTTCGCACACTGTTCCTGTTTGATCGGAAGTCACGACGGGAGATCCCCACGACTTCATGTCTCTTCACATCCTTTACCTCTTCGTTCCCCTACTTCGCATGAAGAAGAGTTTTGGGCCCTTGGCTACCAAATCGATGTTGCTCCTTTTCACGTTCTAGCCTCCTCAGGTTGGAAGAAACATCCATTAAGAACTTCTAAATATCTAGCCTGCTGTAAGTTTTACAAATTATCTCTTCTTTTTTTTTTTTGGGGGGGGGGGGGGGGGGGGGGGGAATAGGGGCAATCATGCCTAATTTCATTCCAAAAAATGAAAATTACAAAAGATTACAAATGATAAGTAAGAAAAATAAAAGAAAAAAACTTACAATATCAAATTGGAATCCTAAAGAAATAAAAAACTCCTAAATAAGGAGAAAATAAAGAGAATTCCTACTGAAAAGAAGGAAAAAAATATTAAAGAAGAAATCTCGTACACAACAAACAAATATGAGAATAAACTAGAAGGCCATAACAACCCTCCTAAAAAAGCACAAAATAATGGGGAGAACAAAAACTGAGATACAACATCAATAAGAACCCAGGCCAAAACAGATCCAGCCAAGAAAAAGCCTCCAATGAAATAACAAAACCGAAACCAAAACTAAGCTGCAACAACAAAGTCTCAGTACATGATGCCAAACAGATCAGCCCAGCAATAAAAACAGGAATGAAGCATAGCTAACTTCAACAGCAACCATAACACCATTGAAACATCAAACCGCAGATAATGCTCCAACAAGAAAAACTCAGCAGCGAACAAGAACATGACCCCAACCAGACCAACCTAGCAGCAAAACCTATCAAAATAGAAAAGATAAGCAAAAGTTATTTAAAAAAAGATAGCCACCAATAAAACCATAGAAGAAATCCCAAGCTGCTCTGAAGAAGTATCAGCGGTCCAAAAACTGGTAGGGAACACAGCTAACCCGTCTAGTAAACCTTCTCCAAAGAAGCCTACCGACCAAAAAAACCAAGCAATAAAAATATTAGAAAAAACAAAAAAAAAAAAAAGCATAAAGAAAAAAACCAAACAAAAATTGGCCATCGACGATTTTTTGATAAAAAGCTGGTTGCCAATTCTACCAACTAAACCCTTCATAATAGAATGAAAAGATTTCCAATGAGAAGCCTTAGCAATAAGATGAGAATAAATGAGTCTACTGAAGATAAAAGAGTTAGAAACTTTATCCTCAAACTTTCTCTTATTCATTTCATTCCAAATAAAATAAATAGAACAATTAACGAACAAAAATAAGAAATTTTTAACCTGAGAATTAAAGTTAAGAGAGGAATTAAAGTCCAATAATTGAACTAAATTCAGTTTGAATAGAAAAAAAGGCAGGAAATTAGAAATGATACTAAAAGAATAATCACATTAAAAAAAATATGATCATGATTCTCATAAGTATTAGAACAATTGATACAAGAAGTAGAGACACTAATATTCCTCTAAATCAGGATATCCAAATTTTTCGGCCCTTTTAAAAGAGCCATCCAAGCATAATAAGAATGTCTCAAGGCATACCTATTATGCCAAATCATCTTAAACCACTAAACTTTATTAGAATCATAAAAAAAAAACCTTTATAGAACATATTAAATGAAGGAAGTAAAACTCCATTCCAAGTAATGCTAGAAACTTGTGGATCCAAGATGGCAATATTAGATAAAATAGAATTAAGGGTTGGGCTTAAATAAGAAGCCAAATTCCAACTTTTCTCAGTAATCCAATTCCCTAGATGAATATTAAGAGAATCATAACCCACATAATCCCTGTTTAAAGAAACTAATTCTTGAACCGAATTTCCTAAACACCATGGATCCCAAAATAAAGAAAGAGAGCTATTTTGAAAGATGATAAATCGAACCTTTCCTTTAATTTTTCTGGCAACCATAGTGATATTCTTCTAGAACATGGAAACCAGCTTCTGCCAAGATTTCCAAAAAGAGAAATATTTATATTTAACCCAAATAGCGAAAGGACCAATATCATTAATAATTCTCCATATAAGAGAACAATTATGAGCAAAATTGAGAGCATCAAGATCAAAAATGCTGAGACCTCCAGCCTCTTTAGGCATCCAAACTTTATTCCAAGCAATAATATGAATTTTCCTACTATTCGGATCACCATGAAAAAAAATGAGCAAACTTTTCTAATAAATTTAAAACAATACTTAGGTAAAGCAATACCCCTGATCCAATATAAAATAACATTGGAAATACTGAAATTTAGAAATTGAAGTCTCCCAGCAAAAGAGAGTAATTTAGCTTTCCAACCGGCCAACAAAATACTAATCTTACTAAATAAAGGCTGAAAATCAGCAGCTTTCAATTTCTTACTAGAGAGGGGCAAACCTAAATATTTAATAGTATTATAAGTAGTTCTAATGCCAAGAATGAAGCTAATAGTATTTTCTAAAGAATAATCTTTAGAAATAATAAGAGAGCTTTTACCATGATTAACCTGTAAACCATAGGCAGCCACAAAATAGTCCAAAATATTATTAAGTTTTCTCGCATTCTCCATGGTAGCTTTCCCAACAATAAGAACATCATTCACTTAAAGAATATGAGAAATAGCATTATCACCAGTTTTAATCCCCTCAAAGCTATTGTTATGAGAATCATTCTCCAAAATATTAGAAAAATCATCCATAATAATACAAAAAAGATAAGGAGAAAGCGGACATCCTTGCCGAATACCCATAGTAGAATTTTTAAAAAAACCATACATAAAACCATTAAGAATAAAAGAAAAATGTACATCTTCTATACAACCTTTAACCCAAGTAATGAAAATCTTTGGGAAATCTTTTTGAATCATCCTAGAGATTAAGAAATCTCTAGAAACTTTATCAAACGCTTTATGAATGTCAATTTCGGCATAAAAAAACTTATCTCTAGGACATTGGTTAAAATCTTTAAGAAGTTCAGTAGCAAAAATAATATTATCGTAAAATTCCTTTTCTTAATAAACCCATATTGGCTTTTATGAATAATAAAAGGCATCACACTTTGTATTCTGTTAGCAAGAATTTTAGCCACAATTTTATAAAAAAATATTGCATAAAGAAATGGGTCTAAAATCTGAAACATTAAAAGCATTATTCATTTTAGGAATAAGAGAAATGGCAGTCGCCTTAGCAGCTTTAGGCATAAAACCAGTATTGAAATAATAAAGAATAGCTTTACATAAAGTAGGACCCACAATTTCCCAAGTAAGCTTAAAAATTTTAAAAGTAAATCGATCAGGACTCGGTGTAGAGCTCTTATGATTCTTAAAATTCACCTTTCTGATTTCATAGTAGAGTTCTTATGATTCTACAAATAAATTAGCAATTTCAATATGATCCGTAATAATCCCTTGATAAGAAGAAATGCTATGAATCTTATTGTAGTTCTATCTACATTTGATTTTGGAATAAAGAAAACCTAGATCATCTTCTCCATGAGTCATCCATTTTTGCTTAGCCCTCTGAGAAACCCAAGAAGACCAAAGCGACATTTGATCTCTATAAAGAGAATTAATATTGTTAAGAGGTGAATTAAGATTCTCATTCAACGAATCCTTTTGAATATGACTATAAAGATCACTTTGTTGCTTCCTAATATTGTCAATAGCAGAGGAAAGATGCTTAGAAGAAGCCCAAACTTGCTTCTTAATTAAAACTTTAAGAAGCCTGAGCTTAGTATAAAGATTTTTAATAGGATTTTTGATAGAAGCTTTAGAAAAAACCTCAATAAGTAATTCCCAAAAGCTATTATAATTACACCAGTAATTTTTAAACAAAAAATCTATAATTAGAAGGAGAACTGATATTGCTACAAACAATTAAAGGGGAATGATCCGAGCAAAGAGGGCTCTCCATAAGATAAAAAGAAGAAGGTAAAGCATTCAACCAAGAGTTATTAACAAAAACCCTATCTAATTTAATATGAATAGGGTTCTTACTATGGTGATTGAACTAGGTATAAAAATTACCTACATTCAAAAGCTCCAAAAGCCCAGAATTAAAAATACAATGATTAAAGGCACCCAAATTATTAATATAAATAGCTCCACCACCAGATTTTTCATTAGAAAAATGGCAGCAATTAAAATATCCCAGCAAAATCCATGGATCCGTAATGTTAGCAGAAAGATGAAGAATTTCATTCCAAAGATTTATTCTATCCGTTGCAGAATTAGAAGCATAGATAGCCGTGATAAAAAAAAGGAATTAGAGCCAAAATTAAGAAACCCATGAATAAGCTGGCTAAAAATAAGAATCTGATTGAAAGAAATAAAAGAAGAATTTTACTTTAACCAAATTCTACCAACACTAGAAGTATTGAAATTGTTACAACTACCTTCATGTTGAAAAATTCTGTGTCTAGTCTCAAACCAAGAATTACCAAGAAGATCAATATTAATTTTAGCCTCAAGAATGCAATAAAAATCAGCTTTAAACTTGTTAATAAGATTAACATAAGCCTTAACTTTATCTAAACAGTTAAAACCTCTCACATTCCAGGAAATAATATTTGATAAAGACATTAATGTTTAATATTCAAATTGTTGGCCTTCCTGGCAACTTTTGATCTAGAAAATTTACTAGTAGATATAACAATTTTATTACCATAATGATTTGGAATAGTATTAATAGATGAATGTTGCAAATCTGAGATTATGGATTAGACTTTTGATGATAGCAAACATTCATGTTTTTCTATGACTACTTTGCCTACTAATTTTTCAGGATCACACGATCGAATGCAACTCAAGCTAGCTCAAGATCGGGTAGATTTAGGTTGAGTCAAGTCTGTATTTTTTTCTTTCTTGAGTCAATTGTAAAAGTGATTCCTGATGCTAAGTAACCTTGCACACACACACTTGAGGAGTTTTTAATTTGATTTTTTCTGTTTTGAGTACATCGGCCTGGATGATGTTCCTATTGGCCAGGATGATTTAACTAAAAATATAAACCCTAATTAGAACATCCTGGTTAAGCAGCCGTCATTAAGCAAATCGTCCTGGACGATACTTGTATCGGCCAGGATGATAGGCTCAAATCAGAAAGAATCAACCGCCATGATCAATTTAGGTATTCTTTATTTTAAATTATCGATCAGGACGATCTCCATATCGGCCTGGATGATACATCACAATTATGCCTAAATTAATTTGGCAATTATGGAAAGTAATTAAGGCTGATTGATACAATCACATCGACCGGGCCAATTGCAGAATCGACCAGGACGATGGACTGAACGGTTGACATCGGCCAGAATCTGTTCAATGCGATGTTCAGGACAATTGTACTCGAATTTGAACTAATCGTCCAGGATGATATTATATCGTCCTGGACGATGTAAGCAATTTTCTTCTGATCGTCCTGATTCTTCCCGGCTGATTGAGCTTATTTTGTACTGATCGGCCAGGACGATAATGTCAGTTCTTGAAGTTCTATTTAAAGGACCCAAATTTTCTCATGCAACAAGACCTTGAGAGCTGCTGTCTTAACCTGAGAGAGCCTTGGGAGAGGAAAAGAGAGAGAGAAAGAGAGAGGAACTTATGAGGGGGAGTTTGTGAGAGGGTTCACAAAGGTTGCTCCAAGCAAGGTCCCAAGTCGTCGTCTCCGTTCTTCGTCCTTTATCCTTGGGAGGTCTACTTCAGCAAAGGTTTGGGTTCTCTGCCGCTTCAGGAGGAAGCAAAAGGAGTCGGTTTTCTACCGCACCAGGGTTGGTGAAAAGTAGTCTGTTGTAAAGGCTTCTCCGCCTAGCTGTGGGAGTTAAAAGAGAGACACGTAGTTAGTGCAATACTCGGAGGGTGCCTCTGAGGAGTGGACGTAGGTCAAGGATTGACCGAACCACTATAAATCACGTGTGATCTTTCTTTGTTTTGCTTCTGCGTTTATTTATTTTTTGTACTATGATTTATGTGATGATTTTGGTTTTAATTTTGTGCTTTACATAAAGATTTTTTTTTTTAAATACCAATTCACCCCCCTCTTGGTTAGCCTTGGGGTAGTTTATAAGGGCTTAACATCCCTAAAGAACTTCCAATGAAGAGATCTATATTAAATCATCATTATTGAGAGAGTCGAACACCTGAAACTTGTTATGAGAATCAAATATATTTAAAGAAGATTTTTGTTGATTCTTGTTGAATCTAGAATAGGTTGTTAATTAGACCTAAACTAATGTCCCAAGGCTAACCAAGAGGGGGGGGGGGGGTGAATTGGTAATTTAAAAAATTACTCTTGAATTTAAAAGTTGGAAACCAATTAAAGATTCATAGCAAGTTAATTTTAAAATTTTCAAAATAATATTTCAACTACAAAAAAATAAACTTGCAGTATGTAAATAAGAAGCGAAAATAAAAGACATAAAGGTTTATAGTGGTTCGGTCAAACACGACCTACACCCACTCCCTGAAGCCTCTCACTTCAAGCATTGCACTATTACCAAAGTGACTCTCTTTTTGCCCCCACAGCAAAGCGAAGAAGCCTTTACAAAACACTCTTTCACCAATTCCTGGTATGGTAGAAAACCATCGTCCTTTCACACCCTCTAAGTGTAGGCAGAGAACCTTAGTCCTTTCACACTCTCCAAATGTAGTCAGAGAACCTTCGGTTGTTCACACTTTCCAAGTGTAGGCAGAGAACCTTCAGCTGTTCACACTCTCCAAGTGTCGATAGAGAACCAGATCTTTTTGAAAGATCTTCTCACGAGCAATCTAGAAAGATAAGAGAAAGAGTGAAGAAACACATCACATATATAGATTCTTACCCTTGAGTAACCTTGTGAACCCTTCACGCTCCACTAGGAAGAAATCTCTCTCAAACACTTTCTCACACTCTCTCCTTCAATTGCCCTTTATAAATCACGAAGACCAAATGACAAAAAGATTAAGTGACAGTTTTTAATGGACCTTTTATACAAAAGACACTAAAAAACCATCCATAAAATTGAATTTTTAAAATTTTGACCATCCACGATCATCTGTACGATCATGTGTTCATACGTACGAATAGTTCAAATATTGTTGCATATAAATCCATTG
Source organism: Dendrobium huoshanense (assembly GCA_016618105.1). NCBI lineage: Eukaryota > Viridiplantae > Streptophyta > Magnoliopsida > Asparagales > Orchidaceae > Dendrobium > Dendrobium huoshanense. Next base: position 26,821,258 of record CM028356.1, on the reverse strand, counting down.
TGAATCAGCACGACTCATTTCGTACACAATCATCATCCAGTACGAACCAAGTTCGTCCGATACGAACAAAAACATTTCAAAGTTTGTATGTACGAAAAGTCAGGATGAACTTGTTGACCTCATTTTTCGTACGAGCGCCCTCGAGGATCTCCGAGCGATTTAATTGAACATCGTCGAACCCAATTTAAGCTCAAGTCAACTCGAATCGAGTCGAATTGGGACCGACTAGGTTTGATTAAACTCGATCGATGTCTGCGAGGCCCGTCGAGAGCGATTTGAGTTTAATCGGCGTTAATTTTAGTCTAATTTCCATTAAATTATTCTAGTCAAGCCGCGTCGAGTCCGAGTTCTTTTGATCTGGCCCAAGTTAAGTTTAATTTGAGACTCAATCTTACCTAACCTAGCTTAAAATAATTCTGATTAAACTCCAATACACTTTTTGATGAATTCAAACTTGAGGCTCATATCAGGAATTCGATTGAACGATCCCGATCGAATGGGCGGTTGACACGGCCCTTTTCCCTCATACTCGCAATCTTCCTCAGGCAGAACGTCGATTTGAAGCAGAGGGCAGACTCCTTTTGCGTGTTTTAAGTCGCTGTGACCACGGATCGGAGAGGGCGGGATTCCTCTCTCGGCAACAAGTTTCGTTTTACCCAAAATGAGGCTCCGAGCGGAGCATAGAGACTCTAGCTCTCGCACTCTCTCTGGCTTTTTCTCTTCCCCGCTTTCACGCTCAAGCTCTCTCCCGCTCGCTCCCTCTCTGATCTCTCTTGTTCGCACGACCCCAGCAAGCCCGACCGCTCTCTCTCCCTCGACTTCGCACGATCCGACCGAACCCGACGCCGATCCGGACAAACAACCCGAGCTCGTCACCTTGCCTGTCTTTGCCGATTGATCTTCCAAAGACTGCAGGTAAGCTCCTTCTTCCTTTCTCCCCTTTTTCTTCTCTTTCCCTTCATAGTCTTTCTTCCTTCCTCCCCTTCTTCTTTCTTCCTAGTCGTCTTCTCCTTCTACCTTGCTTTTATCCACTGCTCCTTCTTCTTTACAAAATCTGAAAATAGCTTAAATTTTTCTTTTGATTATACACGCATTTGTTGAGTAATCCATTACATTAGCCATCAAAGTTTGGTGTAGATCGTTTGTGTAACTTAGATTGAGCAGGTGGGAAAATCGTGTCTTTTATAAGTTAGATTTCCTATCATCTTTAGATATTTGCATGCCAAATGCTTGATGAAATATCTCAAAGAAGAGCCATGGTTACTTTACCTGTATTGAAGCCCTACATAATGTTTTTTTTTATATATGAAAAGTGTATTTGATGCGTGGCTTAGAGTTTAAAAAAAAAATGAACTTATTTATCCAATGACATGTGTAAAGTTTTGTCTTTCTTTCATTTTTTTTTTAGTAAAACAAAAAAAAGAGGGTTCGACGCTTGTGAATGAATGTTGTACGCCTCAAGTTGTGAAGGTCGAGAATAGTCGTTTGTATTCTACCTTTTTTTCTTGCCATCGAATGGAACTCGAGGAGTTTTTTTTTAAGTGGATATTTCATAAGAAGGGTCTCATGCTTATGTATGTTTTAACCATGCTGTAGATGATGATTATATTGTATTGGTTGAATGTGGATTTCGTCTCTAAAAAAAAGGAAGAGGGGAAATGCATGCATAGTATTTTTATCAATGCTTGCTAGGAAATGGATTAAGTCGTTAGAATGAGTCTGATAAAGTATTTGTCATAGTTTTTTTTTTACTGTCAGTTATGCTACTCTTACCTTTGTTATGAAATAGTATTTTAATGCCTTTGAGTAATGAAAGTTATTGCTAAACATGAATAGCTTTCTTGTAATGTAGTTGAAATTTTGAGAAGACTTATACCGTTTGAAAATGAACTCCTTGCACTTGAAGTTCGCATTTGGTCTTGGTTTGAATCCCACATTGGTTGAAGTTATGTGAAAGTTCTTTCTTTATCTTGACAAATCGTATTGTGTTGGAACACATTTGCAAAAAAAATTGTAAGTTTTTTTTTTTTATGTTTATTTTTTTTATTGTACAAGTCGTGATTTAGTGGGAGGATTTACATGCATGTAGATTTATTCACCCAAGTAAAGTCCTCATGTTAATGTCATTCTTGTCAAAATCTGCATGCAAAATCTTGTTGGAAAGAAAAGATAATAAGGCTTGTTTTAAACTAGAGAAAAGTTGAAGGGTTTTCTTTTTTATGTGTGCTTCAAATATGAGTTTTGTATAAACCCAAATATAATACGGCTTCATGATGGTTAGAATATTTTCTTGAATGTTGGAAAAGTAAGGTCACATCAAATCTGCTTCGTCATTTTATTTACACTTGGTAAAAAAAAAAAAATGTGTTTAATTAGAAATATGCATGTGAGGGTCTATGGGGTTAAAAAAAAAAAAGGGCCTGAGAAGTTTTGCTTAAATCCAATTATATAAGTTTTGAGAAAAATAGTTACCTTGTCTCTTCAAAAAAAAAATAGCAGAGAGTTGATTTATTATACATAGTATTGTATGAAAGAGCATGTGTTTTGAATACCAAATATTTGCACCAAGGTTTGATACGATAAATATTTAAGCTCTTGATTTTCTAGTGTAATGACATTGTGCGAGGATAAGTGCAGTTTTTGGTAATTTGATTTGAGTCATAAATTTTTTTTTTTTTTTTTAAGCAAATGAATGCAGTTTTTTTCTATTATTTTAGCTTCTAAATGTGTCAGAAATGATATAAGCGCAGTTTTTAACCGTTTTCATGTGCCGATTTGCTTTGGGAACGAGTCGAATGCATTTTTTTTTACTATTTTAGCTTACGGAGTGTTTTAGGAGTAAATTGTGTGTAAGCTTTTCATTGCTACTGTTTTAAAGTGAGATTTTGGCTTGCTTATATTATGAGGATTTGTTTTGGCATGAGAGTGAATTATAAATTTGGATTAGAGAATTACTTGGAAGGTTTGGTGGCATGTCGCATAAAAAAAAAATACAAATTTGTTGGAGCAAAATTCATGTCTATTCTAAATCAAGTGATAAATGAAATGTTTATATCCATGATTAGTGAGTGTTTATATATCCCACACATGTTTAGAATGAAATTGTCAAATATTTGTGAACTCAATGTGCTATTATCTATGGTTTTGGAATATTATTCTTATGGTTAAAAAAAAAATAAGTTGACTCTAAATCTCTTTTCGCTATAAGTTTTGGTTCCAACATTAAGTATATATATGTTACCTCATAGAGAAGTTTTATAGCTTGCGGTATATTAAAGAGTTTTACGATTTTGTTTTATTTCGAGGAGATTTGTGATTGGCTTCATGATTAAAAAAAAAAAATTTTCTTAATAGCTTTATGCTATGATTTCATAAGCGATCTTCAGTGGTTTCATGATTAAAAGTTTTTTTTGCTAATTATTTTATATCGAGAGGCTTTATGTGAATTGTTTTGTACTGAGATTTTGTGTATTTTATGAGTTTTTGTCTTGTGATTGTTTCTTGATGAAGGGCTTTATAGTGCCTATTCATTAAGAGACTTCCACAAGTAATAACCCCACCCCAAACGAAGGGAGAGACACTTGATTGTGGGTTGTTTTGGGTAGATTTTGTGTCAAAAAGAGGAGATTTTGGAAGATGGTTTTGTAGAGTTTTTGTGTCAAAATAAAATGAAAAGAAAAGTTTTTTTTTGGGGTGGATAGCTTTTTGGAAGTTTTGTGTAGTAATCCACTTAGGAGTCCTTGTGAACTATCTTGAAATCTATAATTTTGTTATTAGACTTAATTAGTAGGATCCCTTAGTGTCTTTTGGGAATGATTAGTGCTTTGCCATATGAGTTAAGTCCCCTTAGTAGTCACTTCTAAAAATGAATTTTGGAGATCTAAAACTTTAGTAGCTTTATGTTAGAAGTCCTTAGTATCCTCTTTGGAGCAAGACAGTCCTTACCCCTTTGGATTCCCTCTTGAATATTAGTCTCTAAAGTATAGAATTTTGGAATCAGTACAAAACAGATATAGTCTAGCTTTAAGTTTAGCTTTAAAAGTCTATTTCCCTTAGTTGCTTTAAGCCTAGTTTGTAGTGTGTTGTGGGTAGGTGTGTCAATAATATCAAGTGCCTTATTTGGAGTGGGAATAGCAAAGGGCATTGTTGCTATTATGGGATGTACTTGACTTCTACGAAGTGCATCCAATAACGACAATGCCTACACCCTTTTTGTATTCGATTTTTCGTTAGTTTTCTTCGCCGTTTCTTTTGATGTTTTTGCACTACATGCTTGCAAGATAAGGAGAACTCAAAACACAAGCAGCCCAACAAGTAATAAAAAAGGTACATTCTTTTTCTTTCCTGCATTGCAATTCTTTCACTTTATTAACTGCTTATAGAACTGCTCTAATACACCTTTCTTCTGTATTTTTGCGAGGTACAATTTGGAATGCAATGGACAAGGAGCACTTGGAGCTGGAGCTAGGAGAACCAGATTTAAGCATCAGTCGTCCCTACTCATCTAGTAGGGGCGCTACGGGCGGAACCACCGGGTCGTAGCCCCCGGTGCTGTAAGTCTACTAAAACTTAGAAAACCTTTAGGGGCTTAGATGTTTGCACGCCTCCCACCCTTAGGGCCTTAGAAACTTCAATTATATATTTAGGATTGCTTTTATTTTTTTAGATCCCTAAAACCCCGTGACATCCGTATAGAAGTCTTAGGAGTTAGAAAACAACACAACTTTCAATCCTATAACTTTAGTGACATCTAAGGACAAAAATTAAGGACCGAGTCTTAGAAAACATAGACTTAGGGTGCATGTTCCTTATAGGATAGAGACTTTAAAATAAAAACCTAGCGACACGTTTTCCTAGATTTGGATTTTCTTTTCTTAATTCACTAATAATCAACCAATCAATCCTAATCTAATTCTTAAAAATCTATTAAAACACTCAACTCTTAATTAAGTTTTGGTTAACATTTATAATTATTAAATCATAAGTCTAAAACATAAACCTAAATCAATCCTAACTAATTTAATAATTGATTCATAACCAACCTAAAATTTAAAAGATGTAGATTTCTCTAGGAGATTAAGTTATAAACCAAATCATTAGGATTAAAATATTCTTAAAGATCAAACTTAGAATAATCTTTAAAAAAAATAACCAACAAATCCCTTAATACATAACAACCGCTCTAAAAGTGAAGTTTATTGGATGGACTACTCCGGGCTGCGGGGCTAAGTGTCCTAAGGAGGCTGGTTCCTCGAGCCTGGTGGCACAACGCCACGAATGAATCTAATGGAGCGTCAAAATCTAAAATTAATCTTTCTAATTGGCTTAATTCAAACCTTAATAATAAAACATTTAATCTACCCTTTTCTTTTTCTTTTAACAACAAACTATAATAATCAAACAAAGTTAATTATCACTGGGTAACCCAGGCCTACGAGGCTATTAAGTTAGCCCCAAGGAGGGTGAAATAAACCTCACGGCCTCGGTGTGAAACAAAGGTGATAGTTAATCAAACATTAAAAATAAAACATCCTAAAATCAATTCTAAAATACTAATATTTAAACTTTAATTAAATCTCTTCTTTGCCCTTTCAACAAATAAAAATAATACACATACAACTCTAACTAAAACTAATCCTATATAGGACTTACCAAAACCACACAGCCTTCACACACTTAGATGAGTTTGATAGGGCACGACTATTAGCTTCAAGTTAGGCTGTTGTTTTGCCTTACTTTTCTGTGCTTTGTTGTGACGCCCTGCATGTGACCCGTGTGCTGGTTGTTTTCGCTACCTGTTGTAGCTTTTCTGTGATGTTGTTTCGTACTGTTTTGCTAGCTGCTCTTCCTTTCTGCACTGTGGTTGTGATGTTAGAATACCCATAGGTTAGGCACGCTCTTTTATACTAATGCTGTCTTCCTGCAGGTGGCCGTGCTCATATAATGCTGCTAAAAAGGGGGCTAAAAATTAATAATAATTATTCATAACTGCTTTAGGTACCTGCTTCAGCTGCTTAGCCCCCAATAATCAGAGCACGGCCAAGTGATTGATGTGCGCATTTTAATTTACATATATAACTGCTTGGGTGAAATTTTTATTATAACTGCTTAGGATAACCCCTGCAGGAGAGTCTAGATTTTTCTTTTCTTTCTGTTGAAATGTATTTGATAGTAAATTTTGTGAAGATTTAAAAATAAGGCATTTTTAAAGAGATAGGAGTCCAAAGGGAAAAGTAAATCCTTACAGAGGGTTTCCTTTTTCATTTGGATATCCTTTTGGAGCGTTCACTACGAGGAGTCCAAAGGGAAAAGTAAACCCTTACAGGGGGTTTCCTTTTTCATTTGGGCATCCTTTTGGAGGACGTACTGCAAGGAGCCCGAAGAGCTGAAGATGATCCAATGACGAATCAAGGAAGAGAAGAAGAAGACTGAAGAGATATAAAAATGCCTTATTTTAAGATTTGCGTCGTTTCCAGGTTGTTGTCGGTGGAGCCCAGCCACCTTTACTTACTGTACCCTGTGATGTAATATTGTATGGCACTTGCCATGGACACTCTTTTTCGTGGGATTTGTTTCTGTGTTGTGATTTACTTACTTTGTTTGCGCAGTAGAACCGGCATGCTTTTTATAGGTTTTCTTTCTTGCATGTGCTTGTGTCTGACCGTTAGGCTCTTTTAGGATAAAAAAATTTTCTACTCATAATTAATAATAAAATTTAAGATTAACTCACATAGAAACCATAACGATTTTAGGGAATAGCCGGAATCGTCCGGGGGCGCATGCACGCATTCTCTCTTCTATTAGACAAATTTCCCCGCCTGAGGGTAGAGTCCGGATAATCTGGCCTATGAGGATGAAGTGCCGGACCTGGGGAAATTTAGTCATTCAAAAGTTATTTTTATAAAGCCTTTTTAAAATTCATACATATCTGATTTGGAGACTTCAACCAGCATAAATTGCATTAGTAACTAATTAAAATCAAAATTTAATTGCATTAGTTTTAGGAGCATTGTACCACTCATAAGTATGGGATCACTTAGGAATCTCTCTAGTTGTCGATCCCAATTTCAGTGTCTAACTACCTACCCTTCTTCATATGGACCGGACAACATGGATTTTATACGATTAGGAGGTTTTAGCTAGCTTCCTTTGTCAGACAAGGAATAAGTCCAGGACTGCATTAGCTAGGTCGTAGATGTTAGTGTTGTGTATGCAACACTACGTCTTTTATAGATTTAGGGTCTAAAGGTGAAGGGTACGAGTGTACTCCTATACACCTTATTGGTAGGTAAGCTATCCATCCTTTCGGAAGCTATAAATCCTACCCATCCGCGTCACACAGATGACGCCACCTCCTTCCTTCTCTCGTGCATGTCTGAGTGCGTTGTCCCTCTTTCTTTTCTCCAGTTTTCACTTCTTTGAGCCGGCCGAATGATTGTCTGAACCCCGTGTGTGTGATCGAACCAAATTGGGACATTCCCCTTTGATTAGGAAAACCTAGAAATCCCCTTGCACTAAATCCTTTAGAGGAGATAATCTAACGTCCTTAATCGAGAGTCTTCTTAGATCGAGATCTAAGATGTAATTAACTACGGGGGCTTGCGCCCGTAGGAAACCGATCCCCACAATCAATAAACCTCATTCGAGCTGATGTATCGAATGGGGGAAATCTCGTGAATTTAGGGTTATAGATATTATATCCATCGAGGTGCGTAGGTGAAAACCCGCTATCCTCTATGGCTAATCGTATCTATAACTCCATCTGCTCTTCCATCGGCCTGCTTATGTCGGGTGTAAAGGCCTACGACCATTTTGTCCTACGGGATAGTGTGATCATACCCTTTGCATTCGAACCACACGAGCGGAATCCTTTCGGAGACCCACAGAACTGAACAAAAATAGAATAAAGATGTTCGTCCTGGGACAAAATTAAATATCGTCCAAACAATCTTTATTCGAAGGCAGAACAGAGGTTTTCATCCTAGAATGATCATAAATATCGTCCCGTATGATATGCGTTTGAGGACAGAATAGAGATGTTCATCCTAGGACAAAATTAAATATCATCCATATGATCTTCGTTTGAAGACAAAATAGAGGCTTTCATCCTGAGACGATCATAAATATCATCCCATACGATATGCATCTGAGGACAGAACAAAGACGTTCATCCTAGGACAAAATTAAATATCGTCCACACGATCTTCATTCGAAGAAAGAATAGAGACGTTCGTCCCATATGATCCATACTTAGAAAAAAATTTATCCTCTTTGCTCGTTCAACTGCTCATTGGGGACAATAACTAATAGATCATCCCGTACGAAGTAACATCATACAGTACAATCAGTTTAAAAATATGAATTTTAAACTCTCCCCCTGGTGTGTGTGTGCTCATTTACTCAATTATAATCACACTCTCTCAAACTCACCAGGAGCCAGTTCAGCAAAGGATGGTTCCCTTACAGCGGGAGCCACGTAGACGAGTAGTTACCCCAGTTTCAGATATCGTAGTTGCCCCTGAGATCGACGCAGTCCAAGGAGGACGCTTTTCCCCTCTAGTGCATAGTGGTGACGAGGAGGACGCTGCCCACATTGCAGCAGCTCCTCCTGTCCCCACTACTCTTCCTCGCGCTCGAGTCCCCAGGGATACTGTCACTCGGACCCTCACTCAGAGGATCCGAAGCATTATCCGTTCAGCGCGCGGTAGAGGGCGTGTTAGTGAGGAGAGGTTACTCCATCAGATCTCTCAGGTGCATTCTCAGTTGCAGCGACAGTCAGTCAGACAGAGTTACCGGTGGCAGAGAGGACAGCCACCACGACAGCAGACTAGAGTTGTCCCCACTGTTAGACCTCAGGCAGGTGCCCCTGCTGTTGGACGACACCCTCGCCGTCATGGACGTCGCCCACAGTTAGAGCCTGTCCGATCCCAGCTTGAGTCAGTTGTCGTTGCCCCCTCCACTCAGTTAGATGTTCCTACCGGGTCCCGTCGTAGTAGATGGGTTTGGAGACGTCGGAGTGGATGAGCCTGTCGAGACTGAGCAGACAGTTTGGTACGATTCGGCGAGTTGATACAACCCTTCAGTGTCAGTGCCAGTTCAGATGGATGTTGATGCAGTAGATGTTGATAGTAGTGCCCCCGGCTCAAGTGGAGCCAGTTGCTGCTTCTAGTCCCCTTAGGATTTCTTTTCCTATGGGTCCGTACATAGATGCCCTTTGTCAGACCCTCTCCGATGATGACTTGCTTACAGAGGAGTCAGACGAAGACATCCCCGTTCACCGTGTTTGTGTTGTCACGAGGCGTGGCACGTCAGACGAGCAGCATGAGCAGTACGATGATTTGGAGGAGCAAGGGGAGGCCGATGTACCTTCCACCTCAGCACAGGGTGGACCTCCCCGATCAGTGGACACAGATGTCACGGTTTTGCAGTTGCAGTCCCAGATGGCGGAGATGGCAAGAGCCATGGCGGCGATGACCGCCCAGTTGACGATGTTGGGGGCTACACCCCATGTCATGGATGTAGTTACTCCTACTACATCCAGAGACGAGCCAGTAGCGCCACAGCCGCCAGCCCCAGAACCTGTTAGAGTTGATAGAGTTCAGAGGGCAGTTCTGATGTCTCCACCAGCAGTACCGTTGAGTGTGCCAGTCCAGAGTCAGACAGTACAGTTGTCACCAGTTCAGATTCAGGACATGATTGCACAGAGAGTCGACCAGGCTATTGCTTCTAGAAAGTCTGGAGATTCTGTTAGTAGAGGTCGCCCCTACCCGGTAGAGTACGAGCGGGAGCCTTATCCCGCTGGTTTTGTTCCTCCCCGTTTTCGAGTTTTTGATGGGTTTGGAAACCCAAAACAACATGTGGCTCAGTATCGGGCCATATGTTGTAACATTAGAGGAAATGATGCTTTGATGTTAAGACTGTTTGTCAGTAGCTTAGGGGGAGTGGCATTTGAGTGGTATGCCGATCTCCCTAATAATTCAGTTCGCACTTTTACTGAGATGGAGCAGTTATTTGTGCAGAGGTTCATTAGTACAGAGCATAGAGTGACTGTTGGTGAGTTGGTAGTGACCAGACAGCGCCCCCACGAGTCTCTACCTAACTATATAGTTAGGTGGAGAAACCTTAGTCTTCAGTGTGAACCTCAACTGCAAGAGCAGCATGCAGTTGAGATTCTGTTGAAGAACATAGATGGTCCTATCGCTCCGTATCTGAAGGGTTTCAGCATTCGAACCTTTCAGAAGTTGTTAACCAAAGTCACTAGCCTACAGGACAGCATACCCAGTGCAGTCCCTCCTAAGGCTGAGAGTCAACCCATCCGTAGACCTCAGCGTTTGGAGTTTTCTGGGGCACCACCTCCTAGGAAGGGGGAGGTGCATAGTACTTCTGATGCTCATGATAGGGGCAAGAGGCCCATGGTTAGTTCAGTACCACAGCGTCCACCACCACCACGACCTCAGTTTCAGCCCCGACCTCAGTTACCACCACTAGTACAGCCTCCTGGTCAGTTTCAGCCACGACCACAGAGTCAGCAGCCTAGACCCTCTTATAGAACTCCAGAAAACCAACAATATTTACAAGAGAAGCTTAGCAAGGAGTATCCCTTTAAAAGGGAGAGTGTGAAGAAGATCTTCAAGTTTTTGATCAAGAAAAATATTTTGACATTTCCACCCAACAAAAGAGTAGAAGAAGAAGGGCAAACAGAGCATCCTTTGTATTGTCCCTTTCATAAGCATATTGGTCATGTGATTGAAGATTGCTATGTGTTCAAGGATAAGGTGGAAAGCCTTATGGCTAGTGGTGAGATTCACTTGTAGGATAGTGATTTGGTACATCCTCGGGGCAAGGTTGCTCAGATAGTTCAGATGGTTACTAGCTCCAGTCAGTATGACGGTCAGTGTGGTGTTCAGAGCAGTGACAGTAGAGCACCTCTTAGTTCTGGGGAGGAGTGGCAGCTTGCACTCTCTCGCAAGACAAGGGGTATGATCAGACGGGCAGTTCAGAGTTCAGAGGCAGTTGAGAGGAGGCTTCCACAGGCTAAGTCGACAGTTGCCAGCCCAGTTTCTTTGCCAGTTTCTTTCTCTTCTTCTGTTGTAGTGCCTACTGAGCACATTTCTTCTACTTCTACTTGTATTAGAAAGATGTATGAAAGAGAGAAATTTGTTGTAACTTCTGAGGGGAAGACAGGATCTCTTCCAGCACTTACGCTGAAGGATTTTGTTCTCCCTTCAACTGATGATGAATTAATGGAAGAAGATGATTCTGGCTACTTTTGGTGTCTTGCTCCCTCTAGTTCTACTTTTTCTAGCACTCATTCTTCTTCTGTTTTAGTTATTTCTAAAAATGATGATGATCCTTCTTTTGGAGAAGAGTTTGAGTGTGAGGAAGAGCCTGTGTTTGCTATTCCTGAAGGAGGTTGTTACATGGATTCAGAAGATGAATCCGAGAACACTCCTCAATCACCTTTTGTTGAACCAACACAAGCCATGTCACCTGAACCAAATGAGTCCTCTATTGAGTCCGACTCAATACGAGAGATACAGTTGCGTTCAGGTAAGGTCTTACCACCTAAAATGATTAAAAATAATAAAGAAAAAGATAGAAACATCATTACCCAACAGGATGATCCTATCCCTCCTCCTCAAGCACCTGCTAAGGAGAAGGGAAAAGGTCCTCAGTTGGATGTTGATTATAATGTGTTGGCTCATTTGAGAAAGATCCATTCTCTTCTTAGTGTGTACGATGCACTAATGATGTCTTCCGACTTGAGAGAGACTTTGGTGAAAGCTTTACTTGAACCAGAATCTTATCAAGCCTTTTTTGCCACTGAGTCAGTTAAGGATGCATGCTATTTGAGAGAGATGCCATGCATTACCTTTTCAGACCAGGATCTTCTCCTAGGGACTTCTGATCACAACCGTCCCTTGTACGTCACCACTGAAGTAAATGGTTATGAGTTGAACAGGGTCCTCATTGACCAAGGAGCTTCAGTTAATATTCTTAATCATGCCACCCTGCAGAGTCTCTTCCTTGGTCACTTAAAGCTCACTTCAGATAAGATTATGCTGAAGGGTTTTAATGATCAAGGTCAGCGAGCTCTAGGTTCCATCACTTTGCCGTTGTGTTTTGGAGATCTTTTGACTGAGGCAAAGTTTCATGTTATTGAGGCAGATACCTCATACAAGGCTCTCTTAGGAAGGCCTTGGATACATGAATACGGAATAGTGCCTTCTACACTACACCAGTGTATGAAGTATATGAGGAATGATGTAGAGTTTTCCATTCCTGGAGATACTCAACCCTTTGCCGTGCACGAGATCTCTGTCTACGATGATGCCGAGCATTACATGCCTCGGAAAGCTCGTAGACCTCCCACTGCCCAGTCACCAGTGATACCCGCTAGTGTGGTACAGGGTCCTATGCAGCCACTTGCACAGGGTCCTATACAACCACTAGTACAGGGTCCATCACAGGTTGAGATTGGAGCAGATGTTTCCACTACAGACCCGGAGGAATCTTTACGGTTTGTACTCAGGCACGATGTTCCCCCTAGTAGAGGTAGGGGATTGCGTGGTAGAGGTCGAGGTAGAGAGTCAGTTCGCCCTCCGAGGAACTTTGATGCTCGAATCCCTCCTCCCTCGCACTTGTACACTTCCCCTTTGACTGTTGAGTCCGACTCTGATGATGAGATGATTGATGTTCCTCGTCATTCAGTCCCTTTGCCTGCCTTTAGTGTTGATCACAACTCCTATCCCACATTCCATAGGAGTTTGATTCCTCAGGGTGGTTTGGTTGTTGATAGTGATTCAGACGACGACGAAGATGTCGGACGTCAGACTACTAGTCAACAATCCCTTTCTCGCCAGATGTATGGGATGAGAATTGAGGAATCTCCTCCTCAATCTTCCCCTACACCTTCCGTTAGTGTTCGTGGTGCACTACCCTTAGATAGGCGCTCTGTACAAGAGCTACACACTCTCTATGTACCAGCACAATCTTCTTGGCATGCATCGTTGTTTCACAGTGTAGGCGTCCCACAGAGTACTGACATACAGGGTCCTGTGGAATCCACTGTGGATGATGAGATCATGCCAGTTCCCCGATACTTTTCCCCTGCTGTTGATAACTTTGTTGAGCGAGGCATTGTCCCTTCCACTTGGTCGGGTAGACAGGCCCAACAGCAGGCCCGTATTTGGCGAACCGATTTTCCTCGAACTGGGCAAGGTATAGGCTATTCTCAAGAAGATCAGTCCCCTTCCGTCAACATTCGGGTCGTCTCTCATTCTTATCCGGTTGTTTCCATCTCCGATGATGAAGACCCGGAAGAGAATGAGGACAGGGTCCTTGAAGCTCCACGTGAATTCGAAGATGGCGCCAGTTCTGCCATGGACGAATTGTGTGAGATCAATTTGGGCACTGAATCGGATCCTCGGCCCATCTTTCATAGTGCTTTGCTATCCGAATCAGAGGCTCAAGAGTATGTTGTACTCATTTCTGAGTTTAAAGATTGTTTTGCCTGGAACTACACGGAGATGCCTGGTTTAGATCCAGAGGTAGCAGTCCATAAGTTAGCTATTAGTCCTGATGCAGTCCCTGTTAAGCAGTCACCTCGCCGGATGAGGTTAGAGATTGAACAACAGGTGAGAGCCGAGACTAAGAAGCTTATAGAAGCTGGTTTTGTTCGTGAAGAGAAGTATCCCACTTGGCTTGCTAATGTTGTTCCAGTCCGGAAGAAGAACGGTCAGATCCGTGTTTGTATTGACTTCCGTGATTTGAATAAGGCATGTCCTAAGGACGATTTCCCTCTTCCTATCCCTGAACTCATGGTTGATATCGCTTCGTCCCATAGCATTTTCTCCTTCATGGATGGTTCATCTGGTTACAATCAGATTAAAATGGCCCCTGAAGATGAGAAATTCACTGCCTTTCGCACCCCTATAGGTGTGTTTTGTTACAAGGTGATGCCCTTTGGCCTCAAGAATGCCGGGGCCACCTATCAGCGTGCCATGACTATCATTTTCGATGAGCTGATTCATGAGCAGGTTGAGTGCTATGTGGATGATCTAGTGGTCAAAAGCAAGATCCGTAGTGATCACCTCCGAGACCTACGAATCGTTTTTGAACGCTTAAGAAAGCATGATTTGAAGATGAATCCCTTAAAGTGTGCATTTGGAGTTAGTGCAGGAAATTTTCTTGGTTTTATTGTTCGCTATCGTGGCATTGAGATTGATCCATCCATGATCAAGGCCATAGTGGACTTGAAACCTCCTAGGAGTCTTACCCAGTTGAGGTCTTTTCAGGGTAAGCTCGCTTTCTTGCGGAGATTTATCTCCAATCTCGCCGGTAGATGTCATCCCTTTGCTGCTTTAGCAAAGAAGGATGCCCGTTTCTATTGGGATAAGAATTGTCAGGAGGCCTTTGAGAGCATAAAGCGCTACTTGACAAATCCCCCAGTGTTAGCTGCACCCATCCCTGGTAAACCATTGATTCTTTACACTACTGCCCTGGATGAGTCGCTTGGTGCACTTTTAGCTCAAGAAAATGAGAAAGGCAAAGAGAACGCCTTGTACTACCTTAGCAGACGATTAATTCCTGCAGAGCTAAAATACCCGGCAATGGAAAAGCAGTGTTTGGCTTTGATCTTTGCTGTGCAGAAGCTTAGACACTATATGCTCTCACACAAGATCAGTTTGATTTCTCGAGTCAACCCTTTGCAGTACTTAATGACCCGTCCGACATTGTCAGGTCGTTTAGCACGTTGGTCCATGATTTTGCTGCAGTTTGACATTACCTTTGTCCCTCAGCGGGCCGTCAAAGGATAGGCTCTAGCTGATTTTCTTGCTTCTCACCCGATCCCTGCAGATTCCCCACTTAATGACGATTTGCCCGACGAATTAGTCATGAGTGTGGAAGAGCAGGAGTCCCCTACTTGGGAGTTTTACTTTGATGGAGCCTCTTCCATCGAATCACTACGTCCTTACGAAACTCCTGTAGTTAGGGTAGGTTTGGGGCTTGTTTTTGTGTCTCCTGAAGGCCACACCACTCCGTTACTCCTACAGTCTTTCGGAGCCTCGTACTAATAATGAAGCTGAGTACGAAGCCCTGATTGTAGGACTTGAGTTGGCCGTTCAGATGAGCATCGTGCGGGTGAAAATCTTTGGAGATTCCCAACTAATCATTAATCAAGTGGCTGGAATTTTCAAAGTTCTCAAACCTGAGCTCTTGCCTTACCACGATAGGGCAATGGAGCTCTTGTGTTTGATCCCTGAAGTAACTTTGGTTAGAGTCCCTCGATCTGAGAATGGTAGAGCGGATGCACTAGCTAAACTTGCTAAGGAGTTGGCTGACCCAAATGGAAATCCGGTGTCGGTTGTTGTTCAGTACCGACAAGCCTTGTGTCCCGCGGACTTGTCTTTTCCCGATCAGACCCTCACAGTGTGCGCTGTTGAGGAAGAGTCAGATTGGAGAATCCCCTTTGTTGAGTACTTGAAGCGTGGAAAGCTTCCGGATGATCGCTCTCTTGCCGCTCAGATTAGAAAGAGAGCTTTGTCCTTCTCCTATGTAAATGAAACCCTGTACCGACGCTCTTTCGACCAGATGTGGTTGCGTTGCCTCAACAATGAGGAGGCTCGTAAGGTCATGGGCGAAGTACATGAGGGGCTTTGTGGTGCTCATCAGTCCGGACCTAAGATGAAGGTCAGAATTAAACGTCTTGGTTACTACTGGCCGACGATGATCCGTGATTGTATGGAGCACGCTAGGAAGTGCCACCAATGCCAGATCCATAATACTGTCATTCACCAACCTCCTAATCCGCTGCATCCCACTGTGTCTTCTTGGCCTTTTGAGAGTTGGGGCACGGATGTAGTGGGTCCTATTGACCCTCCTTCCTCTAAGGGTCATAGGTTCATTCTAGCTGCTACTGATTACTTCTCTAAGTGGGCAGAAGCTATTCCGCTTAAGGAAGTTAAATCAGAAGATGTGATGCGTTTCTTCCGCGATCATGTCGTCTACCGTTTTGGTGTTCCGCGCCGTATAATTTCGGATAACGACCCGTCTTTTAGAAGCACCAAAATTGCTAGATTTGCCCGCCGCCATAACATAAATTGGCGATATTCCTCGATTTATTATCCTAGGGCTAATGGTTTGGCTGAAGCATTCAATAAGACCTTAGTCCAGTTGATAAGAAAGATACTTGTGGCGAATAAAAGAGAATGGCACGATAAATTGCCTGAAGCATTATGGGCCTATAGGACTACATACCGTACTCCTACTCAGTGTACACCATATGCTTTAGCTTTTGGGGTTGAAGGTGTCCTCCCGCTTGAGGTCGAGCTCCCTTCGTTGCGTGTAGCAATTAGCCACAATCTTTCTCATGAAGATAATGCCCGACTACGGTTGGAAGAACTTGATGGTTTAGAAGAGCTCCGTCTGTAAGCTCATCAGAACCTTAAGTTGTACCAGGCCCGGATGGCCCAGGCTCATGATCGCCTTGTCCGACCCCGTGCTTTTCAGGTCGGTGAGTTAGTCCTTGTTCTGCGTAGGCCTATCATCTCGCGTCGTCGTCGAGGTGGTAAGTTCGAGCCCATTTGGGAAGGCCCATTTATTGTAGAACAAGTATACGAGGGTGGATCTTACTTGCTAGTTGATGCGAATGGTGTTCATCCCATGCCTGTCATCAATGGACAGTACTTGAGAAAGTACTACGCTTGAGTTTGCACATCGCAAGTGGCATCCCCCGCCACCTATAAATATCCCTCTGTATAGATATAACTCTAAAGGATTTCTTGTACTTTTCGGCAGTCCGTGGCCACGACGATTTGTCCTCTACCACGTGATGTTCGTCATGCAGAGTACGAGATCATCCTCAAGGGTTGTATGTAAATACGCCGTAAGGATGTTTGTGCTCACTTTCACATTCGCTAGTCACTTTAATGTTGTTGCACAAACCTTCTTTCTAGTCCCCTTTTAAGGGTTGGCGCTCCCCAGTTTCACTTGTCACCTTCAAGTGTGGTCTGGGATACCAAAACTACTAGCTCGAATTTCTATGGAATGTGATACTGGGTCCATCCTTGATCTATATTTGTCAAATATAGTGATGTTGACCCATGGTTCTTTTGTGAATTTCTCTACAAATTATTGTTGTAATTTTTCTCTCTCCCCAGTTTTATTCATGTGGTGAATATGGCCTGGGTTATCAAAGCCAACAATCTCCCCCTCTCTTCGAAATAAAAAAAATAATAATAAAAAAATGAGGGAAGCTCTTAGTTGAGTAGAATCGGTTGCCCTTGTCACAGGTGGAACCCGGTTCTACACTCCAAGAGCCTAAAGTCCCTTAAAATTTTTTTCTTTCGAGAGGGAAGCTCTCAGTTGAGTATAATCGGTTGCCCTTGTCACAGGCGGAACCCGGTTCTACGCTCAAAAAGCCCAAAGTCCCTCCTGTCTCTCCTTAAAACATTTCGATGATCGTGTAGGAGATGACTGTATGTTCATTTCTTGGATTATGATTGTTCACTTTTAAAGGGATGTTGTTCTCCCTTATTTGTGATGTGGTACATCTGGCGTTAGATGTTAACATCACTTCTTAGTGGATTTTGATCTTTTAGCAGAAAGTCGATCCGCTACTTCTTTCAAATGATATACTTTCTCATTGAGATCTTGCTTTTAGTTATAAGAACAACCTCTCTTGAATACATCAATGTTGCTTGTGCGTTTCACAGGGTCCCATCAGTTAGCATGGGTATTACCACTGTGATTTCTTTAATAATCATGAGTATTTTATATGATGATTGTTGTTCTCAGTGGCAAGTGTGTTCCCTTGTCACTTCTATTACTGTTCCCTTAATGTGAGTTTTTTTCTTTCTACTCGGTTGTTTGTATGTTTCTCTTCTTAGGGAGATGTACGTCAGTCGATTGCTTCATGATATGTGATTTTAATTTTACCTAAAGAAGTCCTACTTATGTTTTGATTACTCATGGCCACGACGATTTGTCCTCTACCATGTGGTAATTGAAATATAAGTTTGAGATTTCTTAGGCGATTGATTACTTACTTCTCCCTCCCTCACAGCACCACGCACATGTGCGTTGGGTGGTTGTAGAGGTGACTTTCACTCTTTGTTTCGCCGATTCGAATATGGTCAGGCGGACATTGAGTCATCCCCACTCACTGTTTCGATCTGGTCAGGTGAGTGTTGGATTTTGTCTTTTGTTCTGCTATTTCGATCTGGTCAGGCAGACATTAGACCTTTTGGGAAGCTCTTTATTCGCTGTTGCGAATATGGTCAGGTGGATATTGAGCTGTTCTCATTCGCCGTTGCGAATATGGTCAGGCGAATGGTGAACTCCCTTTCTCTTTCCCCTTTGTTTCGCTGTTTCGGTCTGGTCAGACGAACATTGGGTTGTCATCATTCACTGTTTCGATCTGGTCAGGTGAATGTTGGACTTTTTCTTTTGTCCCACCGTTGCGAATGTGATCAGGTGGACATTAGACTTTCGGGAGGGCTCATTAGTCGCTGTTGCGAATATGGTCAGGTGGATTTTGAGCCATTCTCATTCGCCGTTTCGATCTGGTCAGGCGAATGTTGACTCCCCTTTCTGGTTGGGTGCCCGACAGAGTCCCTGGGAGGCATACTTCACCACCTCTTCATTCCCCCTGTTTTATTTTCATGTTTGGGGGTTGTTGAGTTTTCTGTTGATTCTTTGTTTCGCTGTTTCGATTTGGTCAGGCGAATATTGAGTCTTTCCCCATTCACTGTTTCGATCTGGTCAGGTGAATGAGGGATTTTCCTTTTCCCTTCTGCTCTGCTGTTTCGATCTGGTCAGGCAGAAGGTTGGTTCTCTTTTTCTACTCATGTTCATTGTTTCAATCTGGTCAGGTGAGCATTGAGTCTTTCTCCATTCACCGTTTCGATCTGGTCAGGTGAATGTGAGATCCTTCTTTTCCCTTCCGCTCTGCTGTTTCGATTTGGTCAGGCAGACGGTTGGTTCTCTTTTTCTACTCATGTTCACTGTTTCGATCTGGTCAGGTGAGCATTGAGTCTTTCTCCATTCACCGTTTCGATCTGGTCAGGTGAATGTGAGATCCTTCTTTTCCCTTCCGCTCTGCTGTTTCGATCTGGTCAGGCAGACGGTTGGTTCTCTTTTTCTACTCATGTTCACTGTTTCGATCTGGTCAGGTGAGCATTGAGTCTTTCTCCATTCACCGTTTCGATCTGGTCAGGTGAATGTGAGATCCTTTTTTTCCCTTCCGCTCTGCTGTTTCGATCTGGTCAGGCAGACGGTTGGTTCTCTTTTTCTACTCATGTTCACTGTTTCGATCTGGTCAGGTGAGCATTGAGTCTTTCTCCATTCACCGTTTCGATCTGGTCAGGTGAATGTGAGATCCTTCTTTTCCCTTCCGCTCTGCTGTTTCGATCTGGTCAGGCAGACGGTTGGTTCTCTTTTTCTACTCATGTTCACTATTTCGATCTGGTCAGGTGAGCATTGAGTCTTTCTCCATTCACCGTTTCGATCTGGTCAGGTGAATGTGAGATCCTTCTTTTCCCTTCCGCTCTGCTGTTTCGATCTGGTCAGGCAGACGGTTGGTTCTCTTTTTCTACTCATGTTCACTGTTTCGATCTGGACAGGTGAGCATCGAGCCGTTCCCCATTCACCGTCTCGATTTGGTCAGGTGAATGTGGGATCTTTCTTTTCCCTTCTTCTTCTGTTTCGTCGTTTCGATCTGGTAAGGCGGACAGATGATTTCTCTATATTTGATTACTCTCCCTTATTGCTTTTCTTTGATTATTGCCCTCTAATATTTCCTAAGATTTCTAAGTTCCTTTTGGTTTCCCTTCTCATCGCATCATCTTAGATTTATTCCCTAAATGATTGTTGAATTTCCTTTGGACTCTTTATGAGCTTGTTTCAATTCTACTCATGTGAGCATGAGATATCTTTCTCCTATTCCGCCACTTTGGTTGGGCGGATAAGTTGAGCTGCTTTCCTTAATTCTCTCTCATTTTTTATCTCGTTCTGTTACTTGACCCTAGAGTTGCATCTTCCTAGAGTTAGGAAGGTCAACGCCAACATATACGGTTCACCTGTTGTTCTCCGCATATGTTGGGGGTCCGTTTGTTGACCTCATTTTTCGCTCGAGTTCCCCCGAGCACCTTCGATCGACTTGATTGAATTTTGTCGAGTCTAATTCGAGTTCGAATCGACTCGAATTGAGTCGAATTAGACTCGATCGTATTCAGTTAGGCTCGATTAATTGGCTCTGGTCGTGTCGAGCCCGATTCAATCTAAATCAATAATCTTTTTTTGAATTTAATTTTATAATCAATTTTTGTTGCGTCAAGCTCGATTCGATAAAATTATTGATTATTTTGGACTCAATTTCGTTCGATTAATTTCGTCGCGCCGGCTCGAGCCAAATTCGACTCGAATTGAACCAAATTTGGGCTCGAGCTTAACTCAATCTTAGCCAATTTTAATCTGATTCAGCCCGATTCGACTCGATTAAGAGCCATTTGACTTTCCATTCGTTTTGAATTTCCTTCCTAAATCAAGGAATCGCCTCGACGGCCATGATCGAATGAAATCTTCCTTTCGGCCGAAATCCCGCTGTTCAGAAGATTTTCCACGGCTGGAGCAGACGTCAAGCGGCGAGCAAGGCCATTTCAGGGAATTTTCGAGGCTGGAGCACGACAACGAAGAGAGGCGGGCTTCCTCTTTCGGCAACATGTTTGATTTACTCGGAACGAAGGCCCCGAGCCTAGGCATTCGCTCTCGCTTACTCTCTCTCCCTCAATTCTTCGTTCTCGCTCCCCCTCACGCACGAACCCCGGCTCTTTCCCTCGGTTTCGCCTGCCCAGATCGGAAGACTCCCGCTCCCTCCCTCTCGTCTCCGCACGCCAGGACTGAGCCCGACGCCTCCGGCCATCCCGAAGCCTCCAGCCGTCCTGACGCCTCCATCCAGGCCAAACGCCCGTGGCTTGCTCTGCCGCCCGAACTCGTCCATACGAAGAAGACGAACCCCTTGTTCCGCCCCTCTTACCTGACCGAGCCAATGAAGCATAAATTTGTGCACGACGTGCTTTAACTTAGCTTATATTTTTTTCTTCTACAGCAGGTACGCATCTCTTTGTTTTTTTTTTTTTTCTTCTTTTTCATCCTGTTCTTCTTCTCCTTTGTCTTCTTCTTGCTTGGTTACCTCCCACATCTCCTTACTCAGATTTCCTTCAACCCTTGATTTCTTCTTTTTTTTAAAAAAAAAAATAATATGCATGGAAAGATGAAAGCGTAACTTGAAGCCTCATAAGTTTTTTTTATGCCTTGAATAGAGCAGATTTTGTATTATGTGTTCATTCATGGGTGTTATGACAAGATTTTGGGAGACAAGCATTTCTCTGGTGTTGAGAATGTGTCTATTTTGAATTTGAATGGTTCCTGACTTTGAGTTCTCTTAGAAAAAACTAGGTGTGATGTGATAATACGTTCAAAGGAGATTGCTTCACACCATTCTTTAGCTTTCGCATGCTAGGTATTTGATCAAATGCTTTAGAAAATTTTCATTATTATTATTTCTTTTATTTGAATTTCATACATACAAGTTCTCATTATTAACGCCATCAGAAAATGTGATTATGAGGTTGGCTTCATACATCTTTCTTTTCTTGAAGCATTGGACATAAATTTGATTTCTTTTACTTGGTATTCAAAAGGGTGTTTGCCCTCAAATTTACTTTATTATTTCTACAGATGTTTTTTTTATTAACTCAAGTCAAGTGATGATGGGTTCTCACTTTTTTTTTTGTTATAAAAATAGTAGCATTCTATTGTTGAGACTTGTTGAAACTGAAATCTATGAGCATAAAAAAAAAAGTGTGTTGTCTCTCTTAGGAAAACTTATTGAACACTGTGACATTTCTTTGTTTAAAGGCCTTTTGTGAGTGCATGAGTTGTCGTCAAAGTTATTTGGGAATATTTAGGGATAGTTCGCATCCAAAATTGTGTTCGGCTTTGCATTTGCTATTAGAATGGTAGAGAAGGTGGGCTGATTTCTCTTCTTTCTAATGAAACGAGTGCAGTTTTTTTTTAGTGTTTCTAGCTTCCAAATTGCCGTGGGTATGAAATACACGCAGTTTTTTTTTTAATATTTCTAGCCTCCGGATGGTTGTAGGAATGAGATATGTGCAGAATTCTACTGTTTTGGGTCTCTAAATTATGTTGGGAACAAACTATATGCAGATTTCTATTTATTTAGGCTCCAAACAGCATTGGGAAGTAAAACATGAGCAGATTTTTCATTGTTGGGGTCCCAAACTATTTTTGGGAACATAGTACATGCAGATTTTTGATTGTTTATGTGTTCTATACTATTTTGAGAACATGCTACATGCAGAATTTTCCTGTTTTCATACCCCAAACTGTTTTGGAGATGATTTATGAGCAGATTTTTATTATTTTTGTGTTCTAAAATGTTTTGGGAATAATCTATATGCAGATTTTTTACTTATTTCATATTATAGACTGCTTTGGGTATGAATAAGGTGCAGTTTTTGATGAGTTTTAAGTCCCAAATTGTTTTAAGAATGAGATATGAGTATCCAAAGGTTGTTATGCGATACAATTCGGAAAAGAACAATGGTGATTTGCTTTATCTGAGAAAGAACTTTTAAAATGAGATTTTATAAGGTGTTTCATATATAAGTGTTTAGGTGTTTCTTGTTAAATTATGAATGATAACTTGTTACAAGTTTGAGGCTTTATTTGTACCCTTTTAAAGTATCTTTCTACATTTAATTCGCTATTTGGTGTTAAGGATTTGGTAGAAAAAATTGTGTAGATTGTTTGAAGTTCTTTTTTTTTTTGCGAGAAGAGAATTTCAAACGTTCCTTTGTGTTTATTTGGAGAAATTATTTGGGATATTTTGTAAGTGTTGGAACAAAAGAAATTCTTATGTCTTTGAAATAGAGTTTGTATGAAATTGTTTGGCCTTCTTATTTCCTTTCCTTGGTCTCTCGAAGGGGGGAAGAAAGATTGAAGTGAGGTTTTGCATTAAATAGAAATCATTGGAGGGTTTATGTCTCATGCGCCAAATGTGAGTTTTGTGTGAGATTCATTTAAAGTTGCATTGAGATATTGAGTGATATTGCCTCTTTTACACAAAATATTTTATGTAAGTTTTTGTTGGAAGATCAAATGGGTTGGGTTATTGTTGGAGAACAAAATATGGAAAGCCTTCATTTGGTTCATGTGTTAAAAAAAAAAGGGGGTTTATGAGCGAGATGCTTGTGATCGTACTAAGCCTTAATATAACTTCGCAATTGCATGGTTAGCATTCTATGAGAGATTTTGGTCTATGGATGGCATGTTCGATTGCTTATGAGATATAATTAAAAGATGAATTCATATATTACCCTCATTGATAGCAAGGTGGTTTGAATGTGTTTGAATAGATTTCCTTTTTTTAAGAAGATGAAAATACCGATTTCCTCTTTTTTTAAGAAGATGAAAATACTGTTTACCATTTGAAATTCCTTTTTATTGATATGATATCATAAGTAGTATGCAAGCATATGTGTAAGTGCAGATTTTAGAGTTTCATCACTGTTTTACATAAAAATCTCTATGGCGTTTGGGCTGATCTTTCATAGCTTCTTTGTAAAAATTGTTACAGCTTTTATGGGACTTTTCTCACTGGTTTTGTGGAAAAAGGTGCAGGTTTTGGAGAGTTTTTATCGCTGTTTTTTACATGAGAATCCATACGGCATTTAGAGCATTGTTCCTAATACTTTGGGAAAGTTGGATGGCAGCAAACAAGTTGATTTCTTTTCTTTATTCTTTTATGAATTTTGTTGAATTTTACATGAAAATCATATTGTCAATTGTGGTTGAATGCTTCTTGAATATCGGAGAGTAAGTTTGGCATCGAATAACCTCTCTTCTTTCTCCTTACCAATAGCATAAGAATTGATTTTTGAATCCTTTGGCAAAATATCGCATATTTGGCATGAAAATAGATGCATGGATTTGAATTAGACACTTGCTTGGAATTTTTGGTGGTGTTGGTGGAATTTTGGAAAACAGGTTTTGAAAATTATTAGTTTTCTTTGGGGATTTTAAGATTAAGGTTGAGTTCCAATTCTAAGGTCGAATCAACTCGTTAGAAAGAGTATATCACCCCGAAGGATGAAAATAAACTTTCATAGCGGTGTTCAAACTTAGAATTATGTAAACTCATCTTGAATGTTATGATCGGGTTCTAAGGAGAACTCTATATGGCCCCGAGGGGACACAATATAGTTCAACTAAGTACCCAATTACAATATTCAAGAAACATGATCGTCGCATTCACATCCAAAGCCTTATCGAAGAAGGGTGTATCTCCCCAAAGGGAAATAAGACCATTCAACGATAATCCTTCTAATGCAACTATGACGATCATTATTTAACTTTTCCCAAAGGAATCTAATGAAGTTTTAGAAATTGAGTTTTCTTTAAAATCAGGTGTGTGTGGGGTTCCAAATCTCCTACGAGCGCAAGCCCTCGTAGTTAATTACATCGTAGGGAGATAAAATCTCCTACGAAAACTCTCGATTAAAATAATGGCAGAATTTTATTTAGAGTTTCTAGGAGTGATATCAAAGTATGAATAGAATTATTGGAAAATCAAAAGGGAATGGATCAAAATTGAGCAGTTATTAACGGAGTTAAAGGATGAGAGGTAGGGGACACTTTGAGATTCCAGAACCATCCGGAAATGTCCCAACTTAATCTAAGTGTTGGGCTTTATGTTTTGGACTTGAAATGATATTTAATTAGAGTTGAGCATTTTATTAGAAATTTGGGATTAGATTCCCGAAGTTTGGGGTCTTATAATCAAAGATTTGCCCCGGAACCTAAATCTATTTTGGACACTGGACCACAGTCGTCCGATCCTAACTAATGCAGTGCAAGGTCTGGACTTACCCCGGCCTGGATTGGGGAGCCAGCTAACCACCTAATCGATTTAAAAGAGATGAATCCGGTCTTTTATGAAAGAGTGGTAGGGACGTTATAATTAAAGTTTTGAAGAATTGGGGCCGACATCTAGAGATTCTCCTAATTGACCCCTTTGACTTATGTTGGGTGCTAAAAATGCTAAGGACTATGATATTAAAATTTTGACTCTTTTAATTTGTATCTAATGCAATGCATGCTGGTTAACAACCTCAAATCAAATATGCTTGAAATTTTTAAAAACAGGCTTATAAAATAATTTTTTAGAAGACTGGACTTCCCCAGGTCCGGCACCTCGTCCTCATAGGTCAGACTATCCGGACTCTACCCGCAGGCGGGGAAGGGTCTGAAACAAGAAAAGAGTAATGCAGAAATATGCATGTGACCCCGGGGTCAGTCCCCGGCTAATTCCCTAGATTCGTTATTTTTCTATGTTATTTAGACTCACTAAAATTTTAGACTTTTAAGATTATGAGTATAAAACTTTCGCACCCTCACGAGCCTCACGTATCCAGGCGAAAACAAAGAGCGGCATGCAATCGCCAAAAAACTAGTAAAAACAAGTAATCCTAAAGGCAATCAAATCATCAAATCAAATACAAATTAATTAATAAATGTCCATAGGCAGAATTGCCTTGCTTATTACAAACCAGAATATTACAGAAAGTAAAGTGGCCGGGCACCACTGACAACAACCCGGATTCTAAGCCTAGTAATGACGCAAGTTATTTTGAGTGGGATACTCTCAATCTTCAAATCTTCAAATCTTCAATTTCATTCTTCTTTGGACTCCTTTTCTTTAATCTTCTTGGAATCTTCGTAGTGGATTACCCAAATGGACAAGAGGGCACTTCCCTTTAAGGGGAAGACCACTCTTTCCTCTTTGGGTAAGGAAGAGGTATGATCCAAATTTGGATTTCCAAATGGAAAAGGAGTGTTCCCCAAAGGGGTATCATTTCCTCTTTGGAATCCAAGCTTTGAATCTATGTATCCCAACTCAAAATAAACTTTCACAACACTTGACTCTTGCACAAATTACATTGATATCAAAATAAAAATCTAGACTCACCTGCAGGGTTATCCTAAGCAATTAATATATATAAAGCAGTTATTCCCAAGCAGTTGTATATGAGCAGAAAAGAAAGTAAACACACTGGCCACGCTCTTTTTATTTGGGGGCTTTAGCAGCTGAAGCACCTGTGCAAAGAGTTTATAATATTTATGCATTTTTTTAATTTGCCCCCTTTTTTATATTGCCCTGCATGAGCGTGGCCACCTGCAGAAAACTGTGTCAACATCCAGATCGTACCTAACCTAAGGGTAATCTAGTCGCCAAACACATCAATCCATCCACAGAGTACAGAAAAAGTAAGCAGACACAGCAAAGCAATTTCATCCACAACATGCAGTGAAAACTACGAAAAACCCGGCACACAGCAGTAAAGTAAACACCGGCCTAACCTAGATCTAAAGTTGGTTGTCCTAACACATCATCTAAAGTGTGTGAGAAAGGTCGTGTGGCTGGGGTAGATCCTAAAGTGGGTTATTAATTGAAGTTGTCTAAAAGTTTGGATTTGTTAAGGCTTAGAAAGGGGGGGTTTAGATTAAAATTTAAATATTAATGAATTAAGAATTTTAATTAGAAATATTTTAGAAGTTAATTGATTGCTTCCTTTGTTTCACACCGAGGCCGTGAAGTTTATTTCACCTTCCTTGGGGCTAAGCTAATAGCCTCGTAGACCTAGGTTACCCAGTAGCAATCGGAGTTAATTAAATTATTTAAATTGGTTAGAATTAAAAGAGTGGATTAATATAAAGAAATGAGTTAGTTACTGATTTTAAAAACTTGATTAATTTAAGTTTGCCATTAATTGATTCGTGGCGTTGTGCCACCAGGCTCGAGGAACCAGCCTCCTTAGGACACTTAGCCCCGCAGCCCGGAGTAGTCCAGCCGATAAACCAAACTAATGTAATTGAATTAGAGGTTTAAAAAGGTTACATAATTAATGATTAATCTATTTTAAAATTTAACACCCCTTAGAATCCATTCGTGGCGTTGTGTCACCAGGCTCGAGGAACCAGCCTCCTTATGACACTTAGCCCCGCAGCCCGGAGTAGTCCAGCCAATAAACTTCATCTTTAGGATGGTTGTTGTGTTTTAAAAGGTTTGTTGAATGTTTTAAACATTAAGTTAACATTTTCTGGAATTTTAGAATAACTTTGAGTTTTATGAATTTTTAGAATATTTTAATCATTTAATTAAAGGGTCAAAAGTTGAATTTTTTATTAAGCTCAAATTCTGGAATGCTTGTATTTTATTAAAATACTAGACCTTACTACGATCAGTTAGACAGTAAGTACGTTGAAATCGGATTTTTCTACATTTTATAACGAAGGTTTGAAGTTTTGAACTAGTTTTGACTTAAAGTTGACCGATTTGTTGACTTTTTGACTTTGACCAGATTTTGGGGGTTTGAAATTTTTGGAAAATACTAGATTTTAATTAGAGTGATTAGCCACTGAGTTTGATTGATTTGGAATTTTCTACAATTAGTTATGAATTTTGGAAGTTTGGATATTTATTGAAATTATTAAATTGTTTCAATTAAAGGTCATTTTTGTGATTTGATCCCAAATCAGTCCCAAACTTCTTGAAATCAACTCCAAAGATCATAAATGATCTAAGGAGAGATCATCAAGTGTTTAAAGATTTTTTTGGGATTTTTAATAATTTTTAATTAATTAAAATTGATTAAACATTGATTTTGATTAAAATTAAATTAATGTGGATTTTAATGTCAAATTAATGTAATTTCAATTTTCAATGATTAAGAGTTTAAATATGGTTAATTAGAGGTATTATGGGTATTTTTTGGAATTAATATAAGTTTATAATGATTTATTGAATTTTTTAAGTCCTTAAAGGGGCTGAAATTTGACATGCTCAATTTTCTAACCTAATGACCTCCAAATTGAGTAAAATTTAAACTTAAGGTATCTGATGTCACTAAGTTTACTATGTTCAAGTTTCACCCCTATTGGGTGTGTTTACAATCCCCTATGAACTTTCTAAGTTTTCTAGACATTTTCTTAATTATTTTTCCTAGGTGTCTCTACTATTCAAATAGGCATGAAATTTGGTGTGTCTAACCCTAACATACATTCAATCATACCACAGAAATATCACAGCAAAATACTAAAACCCTAAAGAGTTATGAATTTTCAAAGTTTAGGGTCCAAAATAGACCATTTACCTTAAAAATTCATATCACAGAAATCTATTGAGCATATAAACCTAGAAAAATTATTAAACATGCCTAAGATACTCAATAATCATCCACCAAAATTTGGGCTTCATTTGATAACTGGATTGTGAGAAAATAGCAATAAATGAAATTAACATAAACTCAAATATCTCACAATACAGAAATCAAATCAATATAATTTTAATTTTAATAAATAATACATTAGATTATCTTTCCAACGAGCCCAAGAACGCCCTATTTGGTGGAGAACTCGATTTTCTGTGAATTTTGGAAGATTTGGAGCATTTCAAGCATTTTTTATTCAAATTTGGGTCAAATCAGCTGACGGTGACGTGGCGGCGTGGCGTGACGCCACGTCACCCTCCCATACCACGGGATGACCCACGTTCAAACATGGAGGAAGCCACACGGTATACCCAGATCTGAGCCGTCTGATCGTCGATCGGACGGTCCAGATCTGCTCTAGTTCATTTTGAATAGAAATCTTTAAACGCTCATATCTTTCAAAATACTCGATGAAATTGCACGAAATTTGAACTGTAGCTAGAGGGCAATATGATCTTACAATGCCTAGAGTTTGGAGTCTCCATTCATTATAAAATTGCTACAATTTCAAATTGAAATTTAAACTTAAAATGAGAATAACTTACGATCTAACCGTCGGATTTTTGAGATCTTTAGCTTGTTGGAAAGCTGCAGAAATCCTCTACAACTTTACTGAAGACTCCAAAAGCTGGATCTCGCGGGATCGAAAGGTATTTTGGAAAGTCCTCTTTCTCTCTCTAGAATGCTCTCTCTTCACTAAAATAGTGATTTGAGGCTTGGAAATGGTTGGGAAAAGCTTGGGAAGGCCTTGAAAAGTGTTGGAGTGTATGGGAGGAGCTCTTGGAAGGTTGGGGGCTGCTGGAGTTTGGAGATTTTGATCATATCAAAGGGAATGATGAAGAAGCCACCTTTAGGTTAAGTTTTCCCTCACTTTACCTTTGGCTTTTGGATTGGATGGTTGAGATTTGATTTGGAGTGGTTTTGGATGAGTGCCAAGTGTCCCCTATGCTGCCCAAAGCTATGGAATAGGGTTGGTGGTTGAGAGTGACATCTTTTGGTCCATGTGAAGAGGGACCACACATTTTCCCCCATTTGGATGAACCAATGCTTGTCTTGGTTAATAGAGCTTGTTTAATGATCAATTAGGGAGGGAAAAAGCATATTCCCATTAGCCAAAAGGAGATTTTGGCTTGGAGAAAGGGTTTGCTTTATGGGATGATGAGGTGGCCAAGCTATGGTCTCATTTCAAGGGTTGTTTTTAACCCATTGACTTGTTGACTAGTCAATGGTGACTAGGATGTGCATGAGGGAGGTCAAGAGTGCTACAAGACATCATGCCAAGTTATTTGAAGTCAAAAGTGTATAATTAACCAATCTTGATGAGTTGAATTGATTCAAAATCACTATAATAGTTAAAATTAACAAGTGTTGGGTTAAAGGGTTGATTTGG
Source organism: Dendrobium huoshanense (assembly GCA_016618105.1). Classification (NCBI taxonomy): domain Eukaryota; kingdom Viridiplantae; phylum Streptophyta; class Magnoliopsida; order Asparagales; family Orchidaceae; genus Dendrobium; species Dendrobium huoshanense. The sequence goes on along the minus strand of CM028356.1, from coordinate 26,791,513 downwards.
TCAACCATGGTTGACTTGGTCAACCAAGTCAAACCAAAGAGTAAGTTTGGGTTCAATGTGTTCCTAAAGTCATTTAGGATCCATTGGAATGATATTTGAAGAATATTTCAAAGGTTGATAAGTCAAATCAAATTGGGTTTAGGCCAAAAGTCCAAAAATCCTCCTTTAAGGGCATTTTGGTCATTTTGGTCTCAAGTCAATTTTGGGTCAAATTGAATCTAAAAAGATGTAGATCATTGCTTAATAAGTTAATATCAAGGTATTAAGAAGGATCAAATGATTTGGAGGGGGATCCAAAGTCAAATTCCACTAGGTGAAAGGCCTAGTGGCATGGATTGTAAATATTCAAAGATTTTGCAATATTTGGAGTTAGATTAAGTTTCAAAGGTTAGAATCCTCCAAATGAGCTCAAATTTGGAGGGTTACATCTAGAGTCATGTCACATCAATATGAAATTAATAGACCCTGAATCAGAGGTCAAAAGACTGGGTTTCGAGGTGATGGCAAAATCACCTAGAAAGGGCTTTAGGACCTAAGTCTTTAGCCTATGAGTTCTGGGTTTGGATTGGATTTCAAGTTTGAATGATTAGTATTGGAGTATCCAAATCATTTACAATCATGTGGTGATTGTTAATGAATGGATGAGGTCAAAGCTAGATTGAAGTTTGGATCAAAGTTTAAGTTGAAGGTTGGATTGTCAAATTGATTGGATCAAGGTTTGGATATGTTTGAAACTTGAATTAATTTGAATTTTAGTTGAATGAAGTTTGAGATTTAAATTGATCAAAGGTAGGAATCAAATTGAAGTTGGAATTGATTTGAGGTTGAGGTTGATCAAGGATGGGGATTGATTTGAAGTTGGAGTGGTCCTAAGATCTAGAGGAGTTCTAAGATCTAGGATTTAAGGGAATCCTAGGCTCTAGAGTAGGCTCTAAGGTCTGGCTCTAGGAAAGAATCCTAAGGTCTAGAGGGAATCCTAGGATCTAAAATTAATCTGGAGTTTGGAAGGGCCTTAGTGACCTCATACAAAAATGAGGTCAACAGGTGGCACATAACATGAAAGTAGAATTTGTTGGAGCATGTTTTCTAACCTTTAGAGAAAGCAAATTAATGTCAAAACCTCTTTCCAAAGTTGTATTTTCACTAATGTGTTGAGTTTCAAGTTCATGGAAATTGAGTCATTTCATTATATAGATTAAGAATCGTGACCACTTTTTCTTAAATATGCACGATGTTTCTTTTTTTCTTTATGAAGGTGTTAGAGGTGTAGCCCACAATAGTTATTCATGAAGATATTTCCTGGATTAAAGTTCTTTCTTAACAAATGAGTAACAAGTTCTTTTAGTCTCTTTTATAGAATTGAAATAGAGATGTTAGAACTCTTTTCATTGGACATTCTAAGTTGTGATGGCACTATTGAATTCTTCATCTTTAAACAATAAGGAATCGATTGTATTTGTTTCATGAATGGAGGATTATTACATACATGGCTGGATATTTTATTAGAAGATTTTATGTATGATTGTATTCATATCATTCCACTTATACTTGACTTGATAGTGTAATTATGGAAGTTTATTAGAGAGTCTTCATGCATATTTGTGTTATAGCATATGTGGATGTTTTAACGAAAAGAGAGAGTTGATTTATCTTGTAAAATGATTATGATTTGTTCTAAAATTTGAAAGACACTATGATTTGTTTTGAGTTAGCGAATCGCATTTCTTGTATCTTTTCTTGTTATAAGGCTTTATGAGTTATTTTGCATCGAGAAGTTTTATCATGGGTTTTGTGAACTTGCTTTTTGTAAAAAAAAAAAGTTTTGTTTCACTTATGTTAAAATGGATTAATATTGACTTTAGATCGATTTGCTTTAAAGGGTTTTATATGACGAATTTCGCGAATGCTTTACAATGAGGGGTTTTATAAAACCTCCTTGTTGGAAAGTTTTGTTTTGTTATATACTCCACTCCAAATGAAAGAGAGGCGCTTGATTAGAGGGTTGTTTTGGTAGAGCTTTTTTTTTTGTGTCAAAACAAAATGAAAAGAAAAGTTATTTTGGGTAGATAGCTTTTGGGAAGTTTTGTGTAGTAATCCATTTAGGAGTTCTTGTGAACTATCTTGAAATCTATAATTTTGTGATTAGACTTATTTAGTAGGATCCCTTAGTGTCTTTTAGGAATGATTAGTGCTTTACCATGTGAGTTAAGTCCTCTTAGTAGTCACTTCTAAAAAAAAAAAATGAGTTTTGGAGATCTAAACTTTAGTAGCTTTATGTTAGAAGTCCTTAGTGTCCTCTTTGGAGCGAGACAGTCTTTACCCTTTTGGATTCCCTCTTGAATGTTAGTCTCTAAAAGTATAGAATTTTGGGATCAGTGCAAAACAGATAGAGTCTAGCTCTAAGTTTAGCTTTAAAAGTCTATTTCCCTTAGTTGTTTTAAGCTTTGTTTGTAGTAGGTTGTGAGTAGAGGTCCCAAACGTATCAAGTGTTTTGTTCGGAGTGGGAACAGCAAAGGGCATTGTTGATATAATAGGATGCACTTGACTTCTACAAAGTGTGTCCAATAACAACAATGCCTACACCCCTTTTTGTATTCGATTTTTCGTTAGTTTTCTCCGCCGTTTCTTTTGTGTTTTTGGTGCTACATGCTTGCAAAATAAGGAGAACCCAAAACACAAGGTAGCTCAACCGGTAACAAAAAGGTACGTTCTAGTTTTTATTACATTTTTCATTTCTTTACACTGTTATTTATTTATAGAACTACTCTAATACCTATCTTTCTTTTGTCTTGCGATGTACCTTTTGGAAAGCAATGGACAAGGAGCACTTGGAGCTGGAGCTAGGACAGTCGGATCCAAGCATCAGTCGTCCCTACTCATCTAGTAGGGGCGCTACGGGCGGAACCATCGGGTCGTAGCCCCCGGTGCTGTAAGTCTACTAAAACTTAGAAAACCTTTAGGGGCTTAGATGTTTGCACGCCTCCCACCCTTAGGGCCTTAGAAACTTCAACTATATTTAGGATTGCCTTACTTTTGTTAGATCCCTAAAATCCCGTGACATCCGTATAGAAGTCTTAGGAATTAGAAAACAACATAACTTTCGATCCTACAACTTTAATGACATCTAAGGACAAAAATTAAGGACTGAGTCTTAGAAAATGTAGACTTATGGTGCATGCTCCCTATAGGATAGAAACATTAAAACAACAACTTAGTGACACGTTTTCCTAGATTTAGATTTTATTTTCTTAATTCACTAATAATCAACTAATTAATCCTAATCTAATTCTTAAAATCTATTAAAACACTTGATTCTTAATTAAATTATTATTAACATTTATAATTATTAAACTTCAAATTTAAATCATAAACCTAAATCAATCCTAACTAATTTAATAATTGATTCATAACCAACCTAAAATCTAAAAGATGTAGATTATATCAGGAGATCAAGTTACAAATTAAATTCATTAGGATTAAAATATTCTTAAAGATCAAACTTAGAATAATATTTTAAAAAGTAATCAACAAATCCCTTAATACACAACAACCGCTCCAAAAGTGAAGTTTATTGGATGGACTACTCCGGGCTGCGGGGCTAAGTGTCCTAAGGAGGCTGGTTCCTCGAGCCTGGTGGCACAACGCCACGAATGGATCTAATGGAGCGTCAAAACCTAAAATTAATTTTTCTGATTGGCATAATTTAAACTTGATTAAGAAATGATTTAATTGACCCTTTTTCTTTTCTTTTAACAACAAACTGTAATAATCAAATAAAGTTAATTATCACTGGGTAACCCAGGCCTACGAGGCTATTAAGTTAGCCCCAAGGAGGGTGAAATAAACCTCACGGCCTCGGTGTGAAACAAAGGTGATAGTTAATCAAACATTAAAAATAAAACATCCTAAAAATCAATTCTAAAACACTAATATTTAAACTTTAACTAAAATCTCTTCTTTGTCCGTTTCAACAAACAAATCAAATATATATACAACTCTAACTAAACTAATCCTATATAGGACTTACCAAAACCACACAGCCTTCACACACTTAGATGAGTTTGATAGGGCACGACTATTAGCTTTAGGTTAGGCTGTTGTTTTGCTTTACTTTTCTGTACTTTGTTGTGACGCCCTGCATGTGACCCGTGTGCTGGTTGTTTTCGCTACCTGTTGTAGCTTTTCTGTGATGTTGTTTCGTACTGTTTTGCTAGCTGCTCTTTTCTTTCTTGCACTGTGGTTGTGACGTTAGAATACCCATAGGTTAGGCACGCTCTTTTATACTAATGTTGTCTTCCTGCAGGTGGTCGTGCTCATATAACGCTAAAGGGGGCTAAAATTAATAAATCATATATATAACTGCTTTAGGTACCTGCTTCAGCTGCTTAGCCCCCAATAATCAGAGCACGGCCAAGTGATTGATGTGTGCATTTTAATCCATGTATATAATTGCTTGGGTGAAATTTTTATTATAACTGCTTAGGATAACCCCTGCAGGAGAGTCTAGAATTTTCTCTTTTTCTGATGTAATGTATTTGAGATGTAGTAAATTTTGTGAAAATAATTAAAATGAGGCATTTTTAAAGAGATTTGAATCCAAAGGGAAAAGTAAACCCCCATAGAGGATTTTCTTTTTCATTTGGATATCCTTTTGAAGCACTCACTACAAGGAGTCCAAAGGGAAAAGTAAACCCCTACAGGGGGTTTCCTTTTTCATTTGGGTATTCTTTTGGGGGAGTTACTACGAGGAGCCAGAAGGAAGAACGAAGACAATCCAATGACGAATCAAGGAAGAGAAGAAGAAGACTGAAGAAATATAAAAATGCCTCATTTTAAAGATTTGCATCATTTCCGGGTTGTTGACGGTGGAGCCCGACCACCTTTACTTACTGTACTCTGTGATGTAATATTGTATGGCACTTGCCATGGACACTCTTTTTTGTGGGATTTGTTTCTGTGTTGTGATTTACTTACTTTGTTTGCGCAGTAGAACCGGCATGCTTTTTATAGGTTTTCTTTCTTGCATGTGCTTGTGTTTGACCGTTAGGCTCTTTTAGGATAAAAATTCTTCTACTCGTAATTAACAATAAAATTTAAGATTAATTCACATAGAAACCGTAACGACTCTAGGGAATAGCCGGAACCGTCCGGGGGTGCATGCACGCATTCTCTCTTCTATTAGACAAATTTTCCCGCCTGAGGGTAGAGTCCGGATAATCTGGCCTATGAGGATGAAGTGCCGGACCTGGGGAAATTTAGTCATTCAAAAGTTATTTTTATAAAGCCTTTTTAAAATTCATACATATCTGATTTGGAGACTTTAACCAGCATAATTACATTAGTAACTAACTAAAATTAAGATTTAATTGCATTAGTTTTAAAAGCATTATACCACTCATAAGTGTGGGATCAATTAGGGATTTCTCTAGTTTGTCGATCCCAAATTCAGTGTCTAAACTACCCACCCTTCTTCATACAGACTGGACAGCATGGATTTTACATGATTAGGTGATTTTAGCTGGCTTCCTTTGTCAGACAAGGAATAAGTCCAGGACTGCATTAGTTAGGTCGTAGATGTTAGTGTTGTATGTACAACACTACATCTTTTATAGATTTAGGGTCTAAAGTTGAGGGATACGAGTGTACCCCTACACACCTTATTGGTGGGTTAGTCCTCTACTCTTCCAGAGGCTATAAATCCTACCCATCTGCGTCACACAGATGACGCCACCTCCTTCCTTCTCTCGTGCATGTTTGAGTGCAATGACCTCTTCCTTTTTCTCCAGTTTCCACTTCTCCTAGCCGGCCGAATGATGATTGAACCGTGCGTAATTGATCGAGCCAAATTGGGACCTTCTTCCCTTTGATTAGGAAAACCTAGAAATCCCCTTGCACTAAACCCATCGGAGGAGATAATCTAACATCCTTAATCGAGAGTTTTCTTAGACCGAGGTCTAAGATGTAATTAACTACGGGGGCTTGCGCCCGTAGGAAACCGATCCCCACAATCAAATAAACCCCATTCAAGCTGATGTATCGAATGGGGGAAATCTCGTGAACTTTTGGGTTATAGATATTATTATCCATCGATGTTGGTAGGTGAAAGCCGCTATCCTCCATGGCTAATCGTATTTATAACTCCATCTGCTCTTCCATCGGCCTGCTTGTGTCGATTGTAAAGGCATACGACCATTTTGTCCTACGGGATAGTGTGATCGTACCCTTTACATTCGAGCCACACGAGCGGAATCCTTTCGGAGACCCACATGGGTAACCCAGGCCTACGAGGCTATTAAGTTAGCCCCAAGGAGGGTGAAATAAACCTCACGGCCTCGGTGTGAAACAAAGGTGGTAGTTAATTAAACATTAAAAATAAAAGATACCCAAAAATCAATCCTAAAATACTAAGATTTGAATTTTAACTAAAAACTCTTCTTTGTCCCTTTCAACAAATAAATCAAATATACATGCAACCCTAACTAAAATCATCCTATATAGGACTTACCAAAACCACACAGCTTTCACACACTTAGATGAGTTTGATAGGGCACGACTATTAGCTTTAGGTTAGGATTTTGTTCTGCTTTTCTTTTCTGTTCTTTGTTGTGACGTTCTGCATGTGACCCGTGTGCTGTTTATTTTTGCTACCTGTTGTAGCCTTTCTGTGATGTTGTTTCGGTACTGCTTTCTAGTTTTCTTTTCTGCACTGTGGTTGTGTCGTTAGAATACTCATAGGTTAGGCACGCTCTTTCATACTAATGCTGTTTTCCTGTAGGTGGCCGTGCTCATATAATGCTGCTAAAAAGGGGGTTAAAAATTAATAAATTATGTATAACTGCTTTAGGTACCTGCTTCAGCTGCTTAGCCCCCAATAATCAGAGTGCGGCCAAGTGATTGATGTGCGCATTTTAATTTATATAACTGCTTGGATGGTTTTTTTTATTATAACTGCTTAGGATAACCCCTGCAGGAGAGTCTAGATTTTCTATTTTCAATAATGTGATGTATTTGAGATGTAAATGTTGTGAAAATTTAAAATAAGGCATTTTTAAAGAGATAGAAATCCAAAGGAAAAAGTAAATCCCTACAAGGGGTTTCCTTATTCATTTGGATATCCTTTTGGAGCACTCACTACGAGGAGTCCAAAGGGAAAAGTAAACCCCTACAGGGGGTTTCCTTTTTTCATTTGGGTGTCCTTTTGGAGGAGTCACTACGAGGAGCCAGAAGGAAGAATGAAGACGATCCAATGACGAATCAAGGAAGAGAAGAAGAAGACTGAAGGGATATAAAAATGCCTTATTTTAAGATTTGCGTCGTTTCCGGGTTGTTGTCGGTGGAGCCCGGCCACCATTCCTTACTGTACTCTGTGATGTAATATTGAATGGCACTTGCCATGGACATTCTTTTCCGTGAGATTTTGTTATTTTTACTGTTGTTTGTTTACTCTGATTGCGCAGTAGAACCAGCATGCTTTTCATAGGTTTCTTTCTTGCATGTGCTTGTGTCTGACCGTTAGGCTCTTTAGGGATAAAATTTTTATACTCGTAATTATTAAATAAAAATTTTAAGATTAATTCACATAGAAACCATAACGATTCTAGGAAATAGCCGGAATCGTCCGGGGTGGCATACATGCATTCTCTCACCTTTTAGACAAATTTCCCCGCCTGAGGGTAGAGTCCGGATAATCTGGCCTATGAGGATGAAGTGCCGGACCTGGGGAAGTTTAGTCATTCAAAAACTATTTTCTATAAGCCTTTTTAAAATTTCATACATCACTGATTTGGAGACTTTAACCTGCATAAATTGCATTAGTAACTAATTAAAATCAAAATTTAATTGCATTAGTTTTAGGAGCATTGTACCACTCATGAGTATGGGATCACTTAGGAATATCTCTAGTGGTCGATCTCAAATTTCAGTGTCTAAACTACCCACCCTTCTTCATACAGACTGGACAGCATGGATTTTACACGATTAGGTGGTTTTAGCTGGCTTCTTTTGTTAGACAAGGAATAAGTCCAGGACTGCATTAGCTAGGTCGTAGGTGTTAATATCGTATGTACGATGTTACATCTTCTATAGATTTAGGGTCTAAGGTGAGTGGTACAGGTGTACCACTATATACCTTATTGGTGGGTAAGCTCTCCATCCTTTCGGAAGCTATAAATCCTACCCATCTGCGTCACACTGATGACGCCACTTCCTTCTTTCTCTCATGCATGTTTGAATGCTTGGCCTCTTTCTTTTCTCCAGTTTTCTCTTCTTCAGACCGGCCGAATATTGACTGAACCCTGTGTGTTGATCGAACCAAATTGGGACATTCCCCTTTGATTAGGAAGCCTAGAAATCCCCTTGCACTAAACCCATCAGAGGAGATAATCTAACATCCTTAATCGAGAGTTTTTTTAGACCGAGGTTTAAGATGTAATTAACTACGGGGGCTTGCGCCCGTAGGAAACCGATCCCCACAATCAAATAAACCCCATTCGAGCTGATGTATCGAATGAGGGGAAATCTCGTGAATTTAGGGTTATAGATATTATTATCCATCGAGGTGCGTAGGTGAAAACCCGCTATCCTCCATGGCTAATCGTATCTATAACTCCATCTGCTCTTCCATCGGCCTGCTTGTGTCGATTGTGAAGGTCTACGACCATTTTATCCTACGGGATAGTGTGATCGTACCCTTTGCATTCGAACCACACGAGCGGAATCCTTTCGGAGACCCACAATGTTCTCTAAAGAGATAAAGGTGGGATGAAGCGCCCAAATCGAGATACAAGTTCGTGTAGGAGTTAGGTGAGCCAGCAATAAGAGCTTTGTTCATTGTATTGGCAGACTGCGGCACATATTACTGGTTTAATCCGTGCCAATAGTTGGAGGCAGCATGTCACGCCCCAAGATCTAACTTGGAAAGAATTATTCAATCTATCCATTTAGAAATCTTACCAAAGTTATTTATAGTCTGCAATCAGTAACAAACAGTCTAACAAAATTCTACAATTTAAAACATCAATGTACGATTCTATTCATATATCAAAAGATCATATACAATACTCAGGATCTGCACAAGGATCACATGAAATGAAATCTATCATATCCTGAGTACAAAAGAATCACTATAACCAAAAAGAACAAAACATGAGGATTCCTGATCAACCTCAATCTCCTGCTCCCTTGTCCTAACCCTACCAGGTTCATACAGACGAAATTGACAGATTTCTTCACAATTTTCTTCAGTTCGTCCCGTACTAAAGCCAGTTTGTACGGACTAACTGCACTAAAAAAAATCAGCTTTGGAGGGGTTTTACACAGCATGACCTTTCTTGAAACATATTTGACATATGACCACCGCTGTAGGAGATAGATTGTTTGTAGTATTTCCATACCAGTAAGAGCGGCCTCTATTCCTACATCCATGTCCACGACCACTATGGGAGAACAGAGTCGTGTTAGGATTGCCCGCGGGAGCGGAATGAGCAGCATCTGAAGCAATGTGAATTTCTTCACTTATGAGTAATGAGTAAAGTTGATCAAGACTTATGGGAGTAATCATCGTTCTTATAGCAATTTTGAAAGATTGATGGGCGCTAGGGAGCCCATTAAGAATGTAAAGAATTATGTCTTCAGTGTCGACAGTCGACCCAGCAGCAGTGATTTGATCCACAAGAGATTTGATTTCAGTTAAATATTGTATAATGGCCAAATTCTTGAGAGAAATGTGGCAAAATTCATTCTTGAGTTGAATTACTTTGGATCTATTCGTATATTAGAACCGAGTTTCAAGGGTGGTCCAGATCTCAGAAGTGGATTCAAGATTTACAATATATGGAAGCACGGAGGTAGATATGGTAGAACAGATAGTTGCCACCAAATTTTGATCGGTAAGAAGCCATTGGGTATACCGAGAGTTAGAAATGATTGTACCATCGGGTTGAGGTGGAAGCTTCTTAGGAATGGGAAAACTGGGATCAAGAAATGTGTCAAACTCATTTGCACAAATTTTTTTGGTAATATGAGATCGCCATAACGAGTAGTTGTCTGTGGTGAACAGATTTTGCACGATGTTCTTGAGATTAGTGAGCACAAACTTTAAAGTTGATGGGATGAAAGGGCTTTGAAGATTCACAAGCTCTGTGTGCTCGCCAATCTGGGATGTAGTCGAGTTCTCGATTGAGTCAGGATCCTTCAAACCTGTTCTGATACCATGAAGAAACGTAGATGCAAGAATACTACTTTAGGAATAGAAACAAGACAGAAGGAATAAAGGAAAAGAAGATGAACAGATTTTATTAAAACTATCTTTCTTTTACAGAAGGACACCGAGGAGTATTTATAGAGAACTAAATGAATACTGCCGCCACATACAGTTGATACATATATCACAACACATAGAGGTTTAGATGGCATAGTCTTTATGCTCTAATGATTTTCACCCTCAACCATAGCTTGCCAACGTCTAACATACATAAAGACATTTGAAACATATCATAATAAATAACTAAATAAAAAGAAATCAATTTATTTCACTTGCATACAACCAAAAAATTTACCTATTCCTAAAATTTATGTATTCTAATAATTTATTATTTTAAAACACATATATTTCAATTTTAAATTTCAAGTGAACAAACTGCACCGTAATATATGATAATTATTCAAAACTTTCGTTAACAAAATAAGTTGAGTTGAAGGGGAGATGTTATTGGTACTGAGAGAAGGCATTTTGTTTATGAGATAAACCGAAGTCAATACAGCATCAGGCCAATGTTTGTAGGGAACAGAAGCTGTTTGTAGTTGGGTCCTGGTTGTCTCAATGATATGTCGATGTTTTTGTTCAGCGACGTTGTTTTGTTCTAGTGTATATGAACACGAGATTTGGTGGGAGATCCCATAATTCTGAAGAAATTGGGTGAACGAGTGATTAAGATATCCACCTCTGCCATCGATGCGTAAGCATTTTATTTTGTGGGAGGTATATTTATCAATTTTTACTTTAAAATAAAAAAAGATATGAGCAACCTCAGATTTATGTCGCATTAGAAACAACCACGTGAAAGAAGTCATTGACGAATATAACGTAGTAGAGTTATAAATTCATGTTAATTTACTAAGATATGAAGATATGAGCAACCTCAGATTTATGTCGCATTAGAATACATGAATTTTAGGAATAGGTAAATTAACAAAATAAGTTGTTTCCAATGCGACATAAATCTAAGGTTACTCTACTACGTTAAAGACAGACATGTATTCTAAATTCGTTAACAAAATAAGTGAGAGACAGACATGTATTATAAAGATTATAAATTTATAATAAAATGAATTATTTTATGAAATTTTAGTATTAGTTATATTTTAATCTAAAATAATTGTACATATATCAAAATTAGATGCATTTGGATTCTACAGTTACCGATGCTAATTGCTAACTATTGACGATGCCGATGAAAATCATCTTCCATAGTTTGAGGTCGCCCATAAATGAACATAACACTCGTTATCCAATGCCTCACACTTGTTAGTGATTCATCTCTATCTTATACCAAGGCAGGACACCCATGTTTCTAGATTCTTAGGTTTTATTTGGGACAGGTTTCTTTATGCTTCATAAAGCGACTTTTTAATACAAAAATTAAAGCCGCTTTAAGAAGCAGTAAGAAAATTGTCACAAATATAATCTTAATCTCCCATTCTATCAAAAGGATAACCAAGCTGAATACCCATTATTGCTTAAGTTCCAACATTTCACATCATGCTAAGGATCAATGTCTGTCAACCACCGACATCCATTTTCTCAATCACTTAGGTTTCATTTGGATCGACTTTATTAATACTTCTTAAAGCAGCTTTGTAGTACAATAAATAAAATTTATATACTAAAAAACTACTTTAAGAAGCAGTAAGAAAGCCGCCCCAAACGAAGCCATAGGTTTCGTTTGGGTCAGTTTTTTTGTTGCTTTCTAAAATTACTTTTTAATACAAAAATTTCTAATTCAAGAAACTTTTGTACAAGGAAACCATTTGAAAAGGCAGCAAAGAAATTGTCTCAAATGAAGCCTTAGGCTTCGTTTGAGACGGCTTTCGGCTTTCTTTCTGCTTCTTAAAGCAGCTCCCTAGTACAAAATTAAGTTTTTTTGTACTAAAAAGCTACTTTAAGAAGTAGAAAGAAAGCCGCCCCAAACAAAACCTCCCTGCTATGATTAGACTATACAATATCGCCAATCTTTTGACATTTCAAATCGAATGCTACTTTGCATCAATGAAAAATTGAAGTTTGTTAGCCACCAATATTAATCTTTCTAATCATTTGATCTCCTCTCATAGAATGACAAAATTAACTACCTACAAAATCTTGACTTCTAAATTTCTCTATTGACCATTGCTCAACAACTACCAATAACTAACATCCAATATCAAGCAATCATCAATGTATGCTAGTTCCTAAAGTCTAATACCTATTGACCATTCTCTCGATATCTTTTCATGTTAGGAGAATGACCAAACAAACTACATAATATCATCAAACCTTTGTCCTTCATTGCATGAATAAAACACCCTATTGTCAATCACCCAATGCTTGCCATTGTCATCCATCAATATTTATCAACCATCGACATTGAACATATGTTAGCAAAACCGCTTTATCGCCTCCCCAATATGGGAAAGGACCAATCTAATTGTCCACTATTGCATGAATATTGCCTATAAATCACTAATGTCTGGTATTCATTATTAATCAATTAAACACCAATTGTATTAGGATAATGATCATGTTGATTGCCAGTCATTGCCTCTCATATTAAGAGAATAAGACTTTTAAACTTCCATCATTTGTAGCATAATGCCTCTAATGACCATCATCTTGTGTGATGCTGACCTTTTCATTTCTAATCTCCCATCTCTCAGAGATTATTCTGTGTGGACACCGGATAGGAGAATCGTCTGGTACCGCTTGATACCGAGCGTCGGTATCGCGCTAGGTACACTTTTTGGGTGAAGTGGCACATTTTTGCTGGTCTCTGGGCGACGTTTGGACTTCGCACATAATAATTTTTGCATCTCCCAACTTATTTGAAGAATGACCAAATTGTAATCAGCATTTCTCTCAACTTTCGACGATCACCATCAATTATCATTGAAAGTCTTATGTAATCAACACATAACACTAGTCTTTTAAATCATCAAACGCATAATTCTAATTTCTAAGAATACATAATGATATATCATCAAAAAATTATCATGATCAGGCCCAAATCTCAAGGCAAAATCAGGCCGGAAGCTTCAAAAATTAAATCTAGGATCATTTGAACTCCGATTTCAACAAACTTACAGTCGAAATGAGCGTCTCGAAAATACGAACCCAACGACACCAAACTCAACTCAATCCGAGCTCAAATGGGTCCAAATCGAAGACCCAAAGCGTTGTTGGAAGGTTCAAACCACAATTTGGATGACCAAACGGTTTCAAAACATGACATACTTATAGTTGAATCGAGCGGCTCGACGAGACGAATCAAACGAGCCCAAGATCGCCGACTTCCGATATAATTAAAACCTTCAAATATTTGACGAATGGTCCACGATCAAGGGATTCAATATTGGCCGTCCATCCAAACCACTCCACATTTGCTCTTGATCCTCCTCCTATTTACAGGTCATGTCACTCTCAAAAAACTATAAATAGCCTATCATTTCTCTTAAGAGGGGACCCAAGAGAAGAAGAAGAAGGAAGAGAAGAACATAAAGAGGGAAGAAGCTCCTCCCGACCACCGTCGGAGTTCCACCCGGCCTCTAAGTGACGCCGGAGTTCCTCTCGATTTTCTATAAATGAAATCGGGAGTCTCATAATACGTCCACAGATTTCTACCCGACATCGGACTTCCGCTCGTCGTTGGATTTCTACCCGACGCCGGACTTCCACCTAACGCCGGAGTTCTGCCTGGTTGTCGGCTAACGTCGGACTTCTACACGACGTTATGCCTCCATACTTCTACACGACGTCGTGCCTCCATACTTCTACTCGACGTTGGACTTCCGCTCATCGTCGGATTTCTACTCGACGCCGGACTTCTGCCTATCGTTGGACTTTTGCTGGACTTCTATCTGATGCCAGACTTATGTACATCGACAGACTTCTACCCAACGCCTGACCTCTACCCGTCACAGGACATTCATCGGAATTCTATCTGACACTGGACTTCTACTTGATGTCGTCCTTCCGACCTTCATCGTTAGACAACGGCCTTTATGATCTCTGTCGCCCGCCGATTAAGGTCCTTCCGACTTACGTCGCCCACCGACTACTGTTCTTTCGACTTACGTCGCCCACCGACTATAGTCCTTCCGACCAAATAAACACATCAATAATGATTCTTTGTATTTCCACCATATAAGATACTATATATGATGTACATCAAGCTAAGGCCTTCCCCCAATGAAGGGCATCATTTGTAATCAATTGCAAATACTAGTGGATTTATTCAGACTAGGCTAGGTCCCGTGATTTTTCCCCCATTTTAGGAGTTTTCCATATAAAAATTCTAGTGTCTCATATGAATATTGCACCCTTTCTTTCATCTGTGTGCGTGCTGGATTTTCGTACATCGCTAAGACGCTAAACTTTATATTTCTCTACTGCTGTGAATACTCCAGGATGCAACACATAAACTAGACAATTTCTATTCAATTGCTTTCTACAAGGAATGCCTTGGAGGATTTCTGTCCCACGAACTTCTCACATAATTGTCCTCGGCCAATCAACCAAAAAGACTGCAGTTCTCATTAAATAGAGTTGTATGAGTTTCATTAGTAATGTGGGTGATGAACAAAATACGGAAATGGACGGCAATGAACCATCCCCTACAATCACCTGACGTTTGGCTTTAATCCAGGAAGAAGCTTTCACCTAAACAACAAGAACTGTTATTTATTGTTTTAATTAGATCTTATCTTTGGCTAATGAGGCGGCGGCGGCGGCGGCGGCGGCGGCGGCGACGGCGGCGGTCGCCGCCGCTGGAGTCGTTTAAGATCTGGCAAGTTATTCTTGTTACATTACACAGCTTTTTATTGATAACTTTAGATGGACCTGATTCTCAGGCAAGGAAAATACAGCTTTGAAGGACCAAGCTCCCAGCAGTCTTATGATAGAACTCAATGTGACCCTGCAAAAAAATAAACAAGGAATTCCCGGTAAGGGAACAATATGAGATTTAAGTGATTTCTTTAACTGGTGTCAAAACAGAAAATTTTGTTCTACATTAATTTTTTTTCTATAAGTAATCAAAGATTGTAACGCCATCCTTCATGTGATCTTCTTCGAAGTTTGCCTAAAGAGTTAAGAGGGCAAAACTCAATTCACGTACCACCTTGTTGAACTCAATTTATGTGGTCTTCTTAAAGGTCCCTTCAATTACTCATTCGAAGGTAAGGAATAACACCAACGCAGATAGCTCTATCATACAATCAACTTCCTTTTCAGCACTTGCTAAGCAATGCTAATATGTGGAGCTTAATTACCACTAGGAGCTTTATCCTTGCGCTAACAAAAGATCCAGCATGGTTGAGAAGAGCACAACCAAAGTGATTAAAACTTTATTAGACATATCCTTGCGCTAACAAAAGATCCAGCATAGTTGAGAAGAGCACAACCAAAGTGATTAAACCTTTATTAGACATATATGAGAAGTCTTTTGCAACAAACAAGGTTTATCTTGTGGAAGATGAGCCCTTGAGCAAATCAAAATCGCTAATGGTGCTACATGAAAGTTTTATAAGGTGAGCCAAATTCCAGACTTCAAGAGGGCCTTAATCTCAATTTGGCACCTGAATTAAAAAAAATTTACATCTCAATCCTCTGTGATAAATACTTGAAGGTGACTAAGTGTATTATGCTGATAGTGCGAATAAGCAACTGTGTATTCAAATATTGACTCAAATATATGGTATCAAAGGTTAGGACTTGTATTTTTAAGCGAGAAAGAGATAAGGATACAAGCTGATGAGGACATCAGCAGAAGATTTTGGCGCGTTTATCAGAGGAGGAATCGGAGATTTACGGCCACGATCGGGAGCCTTTATTTTTTATGCATTTTATGTATTGTTTATTTTATATTTCAATTTTCCCTATTTTACCCCATATGGGTAGTTAGTTTGATGTTGTAGTCATGAGGGCACTTTAGCCATTTTCTTTTATCATGTTAAGGCCTATATACAAGAGCCCCCTTTATTGTATTTTAATGATAATTTGATTAATAAAAATTCCAACTTTTGACTTCTTCAATGTTGTGACCTTTGATAGAAGAAAGAGAACCCTAGGTGAGGGTGATTGCAATATCTATCAATCTTCAGAAGAGTCCAAGGATTGCGGCTAGTATTTTGTGGTTTATCCATCTTCCTCCTCCCTTACTTCCACCGCCGGCCACCCTTCCTAACCCACCCCAAATCGCCGGCCTCCCCTTGCCGCCCTTCCGCCGATCTAAGCCCCACCACCCTTCCTCTTGTCGTCGGCCCAACCAAGCCCTAACCGCCATCCATGCCGCCCCGAACCCTAGATTTCCCATTCAAATTCCCTCATAATTAGTTTCCTAATTTATCCCCATATTGATTTGGAAAGTTTCGAATTTGAATTCAAATTATTTTGAATCTCAAATCTCTTTCCTAAATCAAGAGATTTAATTTAGGAAGCTTCCCCAATCTAAAAATATGAAATTAATTCAGATTTAGATAGACAATTAACATTTAAAGATTGGGACCACATACATTGAATGTGGACATAATCCCCCCCCCCCCCCCCCCCCCTAATTATTGATTTGGAAAGTTTCAGATTTAGATAGACAATTAACATTTAAAGATTGGGACCACATACATTGAATGTGGACATAATCCCCCCCCCCCACCCCCCCCCCCCACCCCCCCCCCCCCCTCTTCCTCCTTTGGCTGGCCCCCTCCCCTTACTTTTCTTCTCCCCAATTAACTCCTTAGCCTACCAATTAATCCATTACCCTTTTAAACCATCGGCCCCCTCTCTCCAATTTCCCCTCATTAATTCCCTATTAAGGTATCTTGGAAATTCAAATCCTCCCTCCACAACAAGATAGAAAATCAAAAATTAAATTCATATTTCTATTCTTGAAGGCTTCTACCTAAGCCCTAGCTGAACCCCTCCAAGCCTTCTCCCCCTCCTCCATAGATGGTCGATCCTGAAGTAGACCACGACTTCGCATACGATTCTCATGGGCAAATAGATATTCTTCAGTCGCCGTTCTTCAACCCCGACTGGGAGATAGAAGACACCATTGAAGATTACGTCGACCGCATACTATTCTACTTAGCTGAGACTATCGACAAACAATGACCCTCAGGACAGTGGCAAATCATCGGACATCCACCCGCTTCTCCGTCTACCTTCCCGTGGATCAAGACCGTTGATGTTTTATCTCTTTTGTTGGCATCGTTTGATTTACTGAGTGTTCAAATAACATTAAACATGATGCATATATATAATTCATCAATTGCAATATGTTCTATGCAAACACATATAACAATATGTTATATCAGATGCAAATTCAAAAAAGTAATAATAAAATGTGCGATGCAAAAAGAGACCCATGGGAACTATACAGATGTGTAAGAGGGTGAGATTGATTTATTTTGAATGAGTCATCATATGTATGGATGCCCACTATAACAATAATTCAAGGTCAATCATGCCTCCAAGAGAATACAAAGTGTTCACAAATCTTAAGCCTAAAGGGAAGATCGTTGGATAACTGAAGATCAATCAAATTTACTAATGATGATCATGTTATTTATATGGATAATGAAACTATAAGCAATGCAAACAAAGAACTTGAATGAAGAAAATTATTACATGTCATAATATCTCATGCATGTCTTCCAACGTATGTTTGAGCATTTTTCAGCTAACAAGACATTATACAAATTGCCAATATAGATAAACTTCTACTAGTATTATACAAAATCACTAAATTGGTGAAAATCTTTAGAAATCTGTATAGCTAATGTTTTTGTTATGATTCAGTCATATGCTTTAAAACACATTCATAGAAGCCAATAATAGATTTTACTTAATGATTGCTGATGAATGTTAAATAGAATACTCATACAAGTTTAATGAAATTCAATTTGAATGCTCCTAGAACTCAATTAAGCAGAATTCCGACATTTGTCAACGACCTCACATTTAAATGTGATTTTTAGAGTGGTCGTCCATGAAAAATTATCAATTTCTGACAGTCGATACATGTATAGATCTCTAATATCATTTTTGAAAAAAAGAAATTCCCACATCGACAAAGAAACGAACAGGACATGGCCACGATTAGTGAAACCGCAGCACGTCGCCTACCTCTACGTTATTAGAATAATGAGTTCTTCAATCATATAAAATAATAAAGAAACGAATAAAATAACTTATGCACACATACCTTCAAGAATCAAAAAAACTTTGGGCTCTGATTTCAGTATTCTCCGAGCAATTAAACCCACGCTAACACCCACCTGTTATTTCGATCGCAGCTGAGGTTCGAGTACGCCCTTGTTTGCCCAGTTGATCAAAAACAGCGCCTTTGCCTTGTTCTGCCGGCAAATGTGTTATTCTTGATCAACTGGGCATACAGGGGCGTACTTGAACCTCGGCTGTGATCGAAACAACATGTGAGTGTTAGTGTGGGTTTGATTGCTCAGAGAAGACGAAAATCAGAGCCCAAAGTTTTTTCGATCCTTGAACGTATGTGCGCATAACCTATTTTGTTTGTTTCTTTATTATTTTATATGATTGAAGAAGTAATTGTTACAATAACGTAGAGGTAGACGACATGCTACGGTTTCACTAATTGTGGACACGTCCTGTTCGTTTCTGTGTCAATGAGAAAAAAATTCAAAAATAATATTAGGGATCTATACATATATCGACAGTTAGAAATTGGTAATAATTTATGGACGACCACTCTAAAAATCACATTTAAATATGAGGTTGTAGCCAAACGTCAGAATTTTGCTCAATTGAATTCTAGGAGCATTCAAACTAAATTTCATTAAACTTGTATGTGTATTCTATTTAATATTCATCAGCAATCATTAAGTAAAATATATATTGTCTTCTATGAATGTGTTCTAAAGCATATGGTTGAATCATAACAAAACCATTAGCTATACAGACTTATAAGAATTTCTACCAATTTAGTGATTTTGGATAATACTAGTAAAAGTTTGTATATATTGGCAATGGGTATAATGTCTTGCTAGCTGAGAAATGTTCAAACATGCGTTGGAAGGCATGCATGAGATATTATGACCTGCAATAATTCCTTCATTCAAGTTCTTTGTTTGCATTGCTTATAGTTTCATTTCATGTTGAGCTTACATCCATATAAATAATGTGATCATCATTAGTAAATTTGATTGATCTTTAATTTTCCAACGATCTTCCCTTTAGGCTTAAAATTTGTGAACACTTTATATTCTCTTGGAGGCATGATTAACCTTGAATTATTGCTATAGTGGGCAACCATACATATGAATATATAATAACTCATTCAAATATAAATCAATCTCAATTTTCTTCAATCTCACCCTCTTACACATCTGTATAGTTACCATAGATCTCTTTCTGCATCGCACGTTTTATTATGGCTTTTTGAATTTGCATCTTATATAACTTATGATTATATATGGTTGCATAGAACATATTGCAATTGATGAATTATATATGTGCATCCTATTTAATGTTATTTGAACGCTGAGATTCTCTTTCCGCTAAAATCTTTCATAGAGCGTGAGTGAGAGGAAACTCAAGGTGAATGTTCTAGATATTAACTCGTGGATTTTTATTACGACATAACTAGTTTTACTGTATTTTTCTGATCTTATTTTTGTTGTTTTGTTCTCCTAGCTTATAATTGCATACCGCATCAGAATTTCAACTAAAAATTCTTAAAGTTAATTCTTATGATACATTAACCTTAAAGTGGCAAGATTTACAATATTTTATCAATTCCTTGCAATTCTTGTTTGTATCACATCACAAACACAATTAGTAAGCTTTCAAATTTGAAATAATTGAATTTAGTTTGTATAAAGATATTGTATTTTGTAGGCCGAGGAAGGTCAATTTTGCACTAAATCAAAGGGAACCAAGACTAAAAAATTAGAGCTTATATATACCAAGGGATCATCCCTCATAACATCCCTTAGATAGTCACTATATTATGTTATCTTTTATGGTAAATTTATCAAGAAGGTATGAGTTTATTTTCTAAAAAATAAATCTAACATGAAATGAATATATTTGACGGAGAATGAGTTTAGGGAGAAGATTAATTATTTGGGATCAAATGACGAAGGAGAATGATACAATAAATATTTCAGGAATTTTGCACAACAAGTGAAATATGTATGAATGGACAAATATAAGAATACTACAACAAGATGGAATTATTGGTTTCATGAAAAGAACTAGGAATTTAAAGTTATAAGCATGAGGTTACATGATAGATCGCCAGAAACTATTTGGGTAAATGTTATGAATATTGTAGTTTATTTGCTTAATAAAACGCCCTCAAGTCCTAGGAGTTTCATGCTACCCAAAGAAGTGTGAATAGTAAGGAGAACCTTTCTTATTTAAAGGTTTTTTTTTTTTTAATATCTTTCTAATAAGTATGTGAAATCTACTGAGGGTTAATTGATTATGGAATTGACAATCAATCATTCGTTTTAGGATGATACAATTGAAATATTGTTAGAGTAAAAATGCTATTTCAATGAAATCGACATGTACAATAATGGGTCTAACTATGCAAAAAGACAGGCATTCACAACTGAACAATTTGAGCTAGAGGAGATATTTGAAGATAATATTTAAACAAATGATCAAGAGACTTAGAATATTGAGATGCGGGCAGGGCCGAGCACACTTGTGGTTGAGTTGAGAAATTTTCAATGAATAAAGCCTACACACAAATGCTATATTACATTGCATTAGCAAATAAATGATGGTGAAGCTAAAGCAGCGATTGGAAACTTATACTTTGTATAGCGAATGCTACCAAAGGACAATTGGGCATTGCATAGCAAATGCCGCTTCGTGTTAAAGAGGATCCCAATAGAAAAAAGAAGGTACAACGCAACTAAGCAAGGGTTCTAGTTAATGGATCTAAGATCAAGGTTGAAAAATTAACCACTAAGAGAGGGGTGTCACATAGAAATGATTATCTCGATATAGTATATTTAATCACCAATTAGGAGATTATTAAAAAATGTGGATCTTAGTTTCACCAAAAAAATTCATACAATATATTAAATACCTTTTTTGTAGATTGAAAAAATAATTGAAGCGATGGAGATCTAGGTGCTTAATCTCACCGCTTAGGGTTCTTGATGAGGACATCGAAGATTGACGGCCACGATCATGAGCTGTATTTTTTTTTTTTTTTGTCATTTTATGTAGTAGTTTATTTGATTTTTATGTTTTTCCGTTTTTGCCCTTATAGGAAGTTAATCGCTATTGTAGCCCAAGGGGCATTTTAGTCTTTTGTTTTCTTTGTCATTTGGAGGCCTATATATGGCTCTTTTCTTATGCAATAGTTAGTTTTTGATGAATGAAGAAATTTACTCCTTGTTCTCTTTGTGAGTGCACTTCTCCTAGATCTCTTAGTGAGTTCAAAGGAGAAACTAGATCTCTTTGTGAGTTCTAGATTTCGTCCAATTTTATTGTGTTGAGATCCGATCTTGGAAGATAAAGAGGTGAGTGGAATCATAGCAACGAAAATTTCTCAGATTTTAGCTCTTCCCTTCCCTCCTCTTGTTGCCGCCGATCCCCTTGGAGCCATCCCAATCGTCGGCTTGTAAGGCTCAACCCGCCTGCCTGCAAAGCTCCTCCCGCCGGCCAACCCTCCACCCTGCAGCCCGTCGGCCTCCTGCAAGATCCCTTGCCGCCGACCACCCATGAGTCCCTACCGCCGGCCACTCTCTCCCTCCTCTAATTTTGAATTTCCCTCATTAATGACTTGCCTAATTAAGTCAAATTAAATTAGGGAATTAATCAAGGGGAGTTACAATCTTTTGAAATTCAAATTCCCTCCTAATTTTAATTCAAATTAGGGAATTACATGAGGCAATTAAAATCTGAAATAAAAATTCAGATTTTGATTAATTACTAGTGGTCCCCACCTACTTAAATCTCAAGCCTCTCCCCTTTCCACATGGCCGGCCACTCATCCCTCTTTCTCATTAATTCTAGCCATTATTACTCCCTTATTAACTCCCCAAATTAAGCCCCATTCAAATTCAAATTGAGCCTATTTTTCCCTCCAATCCGTCTTAATTGAGAATTAATGACAAGACAAGCAATTAAACCACCACCTCCTCCTCTCTCTCCCTCCTAATGCCGCCGGCCAGCCCCTTCCCCTTTTTTCCTTGACCACCCCTCTTCTTCTTCAAGATTTCTCCCCGTTGGAGAGCTCCTAACTGCTGTCCAAGGATTACAGCAGGTTAACCTTGCTGTCCTGCATTCCCAAGAGACTTTCCTTGCAGCCCAGAGTTCCGTCAATAACCAAATTGCTGTCCAGAAAACCCCAAACGTCCACAACAGCTGTCCAAGGTTTCCCTAAGCCTTGTAGGTGGCTGTCCTGAACTGTTCGGAGAGCTTAAAGCTGCTGTCCAATAATATACATGGTCCCTTGTAGCTGTCTCGCCACTCAGGAGTTCCAGATTGCTGTCTAACAACATCCAAAAGGCTCGTGGCTGCTGTACCCTTTCGTTTCAACCTTCCAACGACTTACCCGGAGCTCGCATCTCTCTTGTCTTTGGGTAAACTCTTCCCCCGACTCTTTTATCTTCGAAGTTGCTTCTCAATTGTGGTCTTAGTATACTCATGAAGCTTATGTTAATCTCTTCTCGGCTAAAGCCTAGTAATTAGAAGAGATGTGTGAGGGAACTTTCTTAGACTAATCTTATTGTTAGTATTGGAATTTATTGTTGGAACTATCCATGTATGCAATGTTGGATTAAGTTTGCTATCTTTTGAACTTAACTTCTATGCGTGTGAGATAACCTAAGCTAGGTACCACTTTAATATTTAGTTTATCGTTCAATTCCGCATAAGATCTTGCTTATTATTATGTTCTCTAAAATTAAACGTGCAAACTTCTTTAAGTAAATCACTTTCGCATGGATTGTTTCACATCAGGTTCTCTCATGTTTTTAGCTCTCTTTCTTATTGTCTTACGTTTTGTGAAGTATTTGAACACACAATGCAAGGAGTAGGGGTTTCGTCATAGTTCCTTACAAGCAATGTTGTGCCATTGATTGCACCACCTTAATACAATTTCACACAATATATTTGTGAAAATAGCAGCATATCAATGAATGTATTCAAATATTACAGATGTACATTTAAAATTAGCACAACATAACAAACAGCCTTAACCAAGCATGCTGTCACCAAAACTGGTGCATTCCAATACTTCAATATCTAAATTAAGCTGGGTAGCATTAATTTGAACTAACGAACTTGAAACTTATTGGCTCAATTTTCATGAAAGGTGTGCAATGTCACTTAATTTATTTACTGCGTTGAACCTAAGAGGATGAGTAGAAGAAGTATAAATTGATCCAAAAAGAATTCAGAAAACTAAGGAATCTTATCGCAAATTGATCAGCTAGCAAATTCTAAGATTCTCAAATATAACCCACCAAAAAGTTCTCGTTGCAATAAGAAATCAAGCTAATGATTTACCATCCAGATACCTTTAAACAAACAAAATTACGATATCAGATTTAGAAGTCTAATTACCTCTGATATGAGTCTCATAAGCCAACTGCCCTGCGAGAAGATCAACCACGGCTGTTCCCACAGACTTGAACACGGTGATCTCCTCTGGACTTCTCCTCCCAACCTTCATACCTCCAGCCAAATCGACCAGAGTCCCTATCACATCCTCACGGGAAATAGTCCCTCTCTCGAAGGCACCAACCAACTCACCAGCCTCCGCCACGGCCGGCTCGAAATCCACAAACACTCTACCCCTTACTAAAGCCTCGTCGTCACACTCCCTCATCGCGGGGCTGAACGAACCCACCAGATCGAGATGCGCCCCCGGCTTAAGCTTTCCTCCTTTGACAATCGGATCCTGCGAGCTTGTCGCGCAGCTCACCACGTCTCCGATTCCAATCACGTTGTCCAATATTTCTACATGCTCGAAAACTACATTTCCCCCTTCTTTCTCCTCCTCCTGAAGCCGTTTTACAAGATCCCGTGCCTTGGAAACCGATCGGTTCCAGATGATGACCCTCTCGATTCCCGGGCGAACATATCTGTGGGCGCGGATGAGGTAAGGCGCGAGAGCGCCTGCGCCAACCATGATAAGAACGCGCGCGTCGTCACGCGCGAGGAAGCGGGCGGCAAGGGCAGAGACGGCCGAGGTGCGGAGGAGCGTGAGCTCGGTGCCATCGATGGCGGCGAGGGAAGCGCCGGTGGAGGAACTGAAGAGGACGTAGGAGGCGGAGATGCCGGGGAGGCCTAAGGATGTGTTGTGGGGGAAAGAGGTGACTATCTTGATGCCAATGTATGGGAGGGACGGGGAGGAAGACCAGGAGGGCATGAGGAGAAGCGAGGAGGAGTTTGATGGATCGATGGCGAAGCTTTGGCGAAAGGGGGAGTTGACGGCAGCGGAGTGGGAAGGAAGGGAGGAGAGGAAGTGGGGTATGAGGGAGGACGGCGGGAGGAGGGAACGTAGGGAATGGGCATCGAGGAAGGTGCAGCCACCGCCGATGATGGCTCCGGCGGACATCGTGGCAGTTCTGCAATAACGTGGGTTAATCTGCAAGGAAGAAGGAAGGGAGACGGTGGTTGACGGATAGCCCCACCTGTGGTTAACCGAGAGGCGTGCTTTGTACGCTTCTAAGTTCTAACGGTGATGCCTGATAAAAATAGTATAAGAAAATAAATACATAATTTATAAAGCATGTCCTAATAAATATTTATCATAAAATAAAGAAATTTCAATTATATCATTTTAATTGCATTTAACATACATTAAGAATTTTTAAATTAAGAGAAGAGAAGGCTTTAGAATATATGACCCGATTTGCATGAAGTTGAGAAGATAAAATATTAGACTATAAAGAGGCACTAAATGTGAGTTATCACTTTTCTGAATATATTATGATTATTTATTAAACTAGATGATATTATTAATCATTAAACAAATAAACTTTCATCTCAGAGAAAAACACTATACTAGTCTTATGTAGAATCTAAACTTGATGATAATCTTATTGATGGTGTGACTATTTACACACACATACTAACATTTCTCCAGATTAAAAATGATGAGATTTGGCAATGGAGATGAAAAGATTGTAGTCGGAAGACAGTGGTTGGAAGGACAGTAGTCAGGCAACGATAATTAGGGAGATCGTAGTCTAGAGATAGTGCTAAAAAAAGATCATAATCGACAAGGGACGGAGGTTAAAAAGACTGTAGTCGGCGGGTGAAGAAGGTCGGAATGACCATAGTAGGGTGACCATGGTCAAAAGAATTTTAATTAGAAGCCGATGAAGATCAAAAAGACCATAATCGAGTGATGGCGATCAAAGTAGATTGTAGTCTGTGGGTGCGGAGGTCAAAAAGGCTGTAGTCGGTGACGGTGGTCAGAAGGATAATAGTTGGGCGACGGCGGTCGAGGAGACAATAATCTAGAGATGTTAGTCAAAGAGATCATAGTCGAAGGGCGACGTTGGTTGAAAGGACCGTCATCGGCGACGGTGGTCAAAAAGACCATAGTCGGCAAGTGATGGTGTTCGTAGTGGACCGTATTTAACGAACAACGATGGTCAGAGTGGATAGTAGTCTAGCAACAGTTGATAACCGGGTAGGAGTCCAACGACATTTGGTGGCCAGACGTAAGTTCAACGACAATTGGTGGTTGAGCAGAAGTCTGATGATAATCGGTGGCCGGGCGTAAGTCCAACGATAATGGTCAGGCAATAATTGGTGGCAGGGCGAAAGTCCGACAAAAGACCAATGACGTTCAGTGGCACAATAATCAAGAAAAAGCTTAGCGGCAAGAGATATCTCAGATGTCTCTTCATTCTTCCTCTTCTCCTCTCTTCTTTGATTAGACCCCCTTCAATGAAGAATGAGGGGTCTACTTATAATTTTTTTGGAGTGGCATGACCGCTAAATAGAGAGAAGAACAAGAACACATTGCGAATAGTTCAATTCCCTTGATCATGGATTGTTTATCGAGTATTTTGAGTGCCTTAATGATGTCAAAATTTGACGATCTTAGGCTCGATAGATTCATCTCGATGAGCCGCTCAATTCGATAATAAACATGCCACATTTGGAGATCATTTAGTCATCCATTTTATGGTTTGAACCTTCTAAATGCGCTTTGGGATAGGATTGAGTCAAATTAGGTGTAGTTAGGTTCATCTTTTTGAGACGTTCAATTCAACTATAAATTTGATGAAATCAGAGTTTGAATGATCCCGAATTAAGTTTTGAAAGTCTCCAACTCAAATTTCTTTGAGATTCGTGCCCAATCATGATAAATATTTGATGATATATCAAAGAGTATCGTTGAAAATAAAAAATAAAATGAGATAAATCTTGTTCCAACTTTTTTTTTAATCTAATTAAGACATCATAACATATTCATCATCACATACATAATATTTGAATTAAAAAACCTCTTGGTTGATAACTAAAGCTCATATGCTTGATGGTGTGATGCGAGACTTCAATAAATATTCTCTATCTATTCATTATTCTTTCCCATGCAATAAACTCCCACTTTATTTATAATTTTTCTATTCATGTGAAATGAGGGACTAGCCCTCTCCCATTACTATATAAAAAATGATTACAAAGGCCAAGACCCTAATACAACTAACTTAATATGTCACAGCACAATACATGAGCTGCATTCAAAAAATTACAATGCTCAAAATATTTTCAAAAATACCATAATTCAGATAAAAAAACAATAAAATACAAAAGATGTCTGTGGACCTCCGAGAGAGCACCGCGCGAACGGGTCGATTGGAAGGGACAGATTTGATCGTGCATACGACTAACCATTGAGGATAGAGGCTTTCACCAACACACTTCGATGGGTAGCAATATTCACGACCAAATCACGGGTTTCCCCCACCCGATGAAAGAGCTCGAATGGGGTTTAGTATATGTGGGACCGAATTTCCCACGGGCGCAAGCCCCCGTGGTTAATTACATCCCAGGCCGGAGCCTGAGAAAACTCTCGATTAAGGATTATACATTATCCTTTCCTAAAATGGGATCGGCATAAGGGTATAGACTAGGAAGTCCTACTCAAAGGGAAGAAAGGTCCGAAGGGCTGAATCAACATGCGTGGCTCATACCAGCATTCGGAGGCTCTAGGGCACTAGAGAGAAACTGGAAAAAGTAAAATCAAGCACTCAATCACATGCGTGAGAGAAGGATGGAGGTGGCGTCATCCTGTAACGCGGATAAGTAGGATTTAGGGTCCCTGAAAAGAAAGGACCTACCTACTATTTAAGGCTTACTACAAGACCGAATGTAGTAGTCTCGAATCCTAAATCTAGATTGGACTTAGTGTTCGACACACACTAAGATCAGTGTCCTAGCTAATGCGATGCAAAGATCTGGACTTATCCCGGCCTGGATTGGGGGAGCCAGCTAACCACCTAATCGCTTCAAAACCATGCTATCAGGTCAATTATGAAAGATGGGTGGGAGGTACAGTTTATTGGAAAGAGGACCGACATCTAGAGAATTTCCTAAGTGGTCCTGGACTTATGTTGGGTGAATGCCCTTAACTAATGCAATTAAATTTTAATTAAATTGATTTCTAATGCAATGCATGTTAGTTAAAATGTCAGCTCATGAATGCTATAAAAGTTTAAAAACAGGCTTATAGAAAATAAATTTTTAGAAAAAGACTGAGTCTCCCTAGGTCCGGCACTTCATCCTCATAGGCCAGATTATCCGGACTCTACCCGCAGGCAGGGAGATGTCTTATAACAAGGAAAGAAAGATGCAATAATATGCATGCGACCCCGGACGAATCCGGCAATTCTCTAGGTGCGTTAAGTTTCTATGTTATTTAAAACTTAAATATTAAATTTTGGTTATGAGTATAAAAGATTTTGCAGTCCTTAAAGAGCCTAATACGATCCAGGCGAAAACAAAGACGGCATGCAAGAAAGAAACCTAGAAAAAGCAGATATTTTTAAGCGCAATCAGGTAAACACATCAATATAAATCAAACTAATCAAGCAAATGTCCATAGGCCAACTGCCCTTTAATTACAACCCAGGGTATGCAGAAAAGTAAAGTGGCCGGGCACCACTGCCAACAACCCGGGTTTCTAAGCCTATGACAGACGCCAACAACTTTGAGTGGGATATTGGGTCTTCAAATCTTTAGTCTTCTGGATATCTTCTCCTTGGACTTCTTGGATCTCTCCTCCTTGAGCTTCTTGGATCTCTCCTCCTTGGACTCCTTGGAAATCTCCTCCTTGGATCCGTCGTGGCTTGAATATCCAAACGAAGAGACAATTCCCCCCAGTAGGGGTGTATTGCCTTTTCTCTTTGGATATCTAAAGCCATCCAGCTCGATCTTCCAAATGGAAGAAGACTCTCCCCTTGGGGATGCCTTCTTCTTTTAGAATTCGAGCTGGATAAGAATATCCCAACTCAAAAGTTATTTTCACAACTCTTAACAATTATCACATATAAATTACATTAATTGAAAAGCAGAAAAATCTAAAAGGACATGCATGGTCATCCTAATAAAAATCCCAAGTAGTTCATATATATAAAAAAAATGCTAACACCATTGACCCTGTGCCAAGCCATGCTCTTAATTTTGAGGGCTAAGCGCTCCACCTGTGCAGTTATAATTAATTTAGCCCTCATTTTTATTTAGGGGGAGCTGAGCAAGCACCTGAATAAAACACATTATTAAAAATCATGACATTGCTCCCCCCTTTTATCAGCATGAGCATGGCCACCTGCACGGAAGAATAGTATATATATAGCGCTCCTAACCTATGGGTAAGTCTAACGCTCACATCCAGAGTGCAGAAAAAGTAAGCAAACACACCAATCATTTTTCAAACAACATGCAATGAAAACCACGGAAAGCTCCGGCACACAGCAGAAAATAAAACCCAGCGGCCTAACCTAGATCTAGAAGTGGTGCCCTAGCAAACCATTCTATGCGTGTGTAAGGCTAGTGTGGTTTGGATAGATCCTAAGTGGGGTAGTTAGTTGAAATTGTTTAAAGTTCAAATTTGTTGAAGGCCAAAAAAGGAAATTTTTGTTGAAATTCAAATATTAGTGAATCGGGGTGCGTTTTAATTAATATAGTTTGTTGATCAATTTTAGGAACTTAGGGTGATGATATTTGAAGTTAAAGTTATATTAGCCAATTTTGGAAAGTCCTGGGTCCTCATAGGAACTAGACTAAGGGTCCAAAAGGTCACTATGGTAAAAAGGCTAAGTCTGGATCTCCTGTCACCCTAGGAAAATACTAGACCTTAATATGAGTAGTTAGACAGGTAGTAGGCTGGAATCGGAGTTTCCTATCCAAAGTTATGAATTTTCTAAGTTTCGGGCCCTAAATGAACTACAGTTGACCAAAAAGTTGACTTTCTAATCTAAGCCAATTTCTGGAAACCTAAAATTTCTAATAAATACTAGGCCCTAATTGGAGTCCAATGCAAGTGAGTTTACCTAATTTGGAATTTTTTACAATTAGTTATGGATTTCTAAAGATCGGGTATTTAAGGGAATTTTCTAAATTAACTAGGAAAGGGGCCCTTTTTACTGTTTTGATCCAAATGAGCTCCAAACTGATTGGAATCACTCCCAAAAGTCAGGGATGACCTGAGAAAGTGATCCCAAGTGTTTGGAGAAAATTTGGGATTTTTAATAATTTTTAATAATTTATTAGAGGCAAAAAGGTAATTTCTATCTATGGTCAAATTAAGGGTCAACCTAAAGTCAAACTAGGGAGCCCTATTTATCTAAGGTCAAGGGTCAGATTCTGAACAAATCAAGCTATTATGGGTAATTTTCTGACCTAATATGTAATTATTGTATTTTTCGGAAGGGCTCAGGGCCTTATTTAACAGATTAATTAGGGTTAGTTAATTAAGGGCTCTAAAAGCTCCTAAAAAATTCCTAGAAAATTCTTAGGGGTTTATGATGTCACTAAGTTTAAATGTTGGGGTTTTGGTGTCAATCAGTGATCTATCATAGCTCCTAGAAAACTTCTAAATTCGCTAGACGGGTCCTTAATTATTGTCCTTAGGGTGTCACTAGGTTGTAGGAGTTTAAAGTGATGTTTACACTAACCCTCGGGATAGTAAATGCATGGGAGTACAGTAATGAAATAAACATACCATGTCCTTAGATCTAGGAGAACCTAAGCTAAGTGCTTGTGGTGCGACGACCTACACATGCAATCTACGAAAGATAAAAAGTAAAGACACCTAAAGAAGGGATTAGTGAATGATTGGGACTCAACCATTCACTAACCCACTCCCCCATGATTGCTCTTCATTCATAGAACCTATGTCTAAAATTTCATCGAATAGCGGATCTCCCAAAATTAGGATTTAAAGTATAAGTAGTTTTAAAAATAATTTAAAAGTACTTATAGATATAAATATATTTTTGGAAAATAAAATAATTGAAAATAATTCAATTCATAATACATAAGTATAGGAAAACCCGCTGACCATCCAATCGAGGTTTCAAAATAGTTTGAAAATAATTTTTTAGTTTAAAAATAATTAGTATAATAGTTGATTTAAATAATATTAAAATAATCAAATCATAAGGTAGAACAGAAAACTGTCAAAACAGCCAAAATCAGGGGCTGAAAATAGTTTAAAAAACACAAAGCTCGCTTTTCTGAAAAGAACGAGGGGTTACGAGTCAAAATCCGAGTTAAAACGGCGAAGATACGAAATTTACATGTTCAAATACAATAAAAATAATATTTTAAAATAGTGCAGTTTCACTGTTTTTGAAATGGCAGAAAATGCAGACAAAATTTTCATCTGGAAATAGTTTCAAAATGTGCAGAATTCAGAGTACATACAAAACAAGATGCTGTACGTCGACAGCGGACTTAAAACGACAAAGTTATGTAATTTCGAAGTTTAAGTGGAATAATTAATTAATTTTAAAATAGGGCAGCTGGCTGTTTTGAAAACAATTGCCCACAGACCCAAAATCTTCAAATAAAACCAATTCCAGAATGTGCAGAATCCAAATACGCTCAAAACAAGACGTTGTGCGTTAAAATCGGGCTTAAAACGAAGAAGTTATGCATTTTGAAAGTTTAAAGGACTTAAAAGGTAATTTTTGAAATAACTTAAGAATAATTTAAAAAATAATAATAATAATAAATAAATAAAAATAATAATAATAATAATAATAATAATAATAATCATAGTAATGATAATTACACTAAAATAATAATAATAATAATAATAATATTATTATTAATATTTAATTAAGATATAATAATTAAAAAAAAAGGAATTTTTACTGTTTTTTAAATAATTTAAAATATAATTATGATTTTAAAATAATTTTAATTTTATAATAAAGAGGATAAAAATCCGAACAATTCGATATATTATACGTCAAAATCGGACGAAAAACGGATTTACTACGAATTTTTGAAGAAAATAGCATTAAAAACCATTTAAAATAAATACATAAACCCGAAAATCCCTCGGCTTGACACATGGCGCCGCGGGATTCGTCCCACCAACCGCGGCCAATCATTGCCTGGCGGCGCGATGATTGCGCCGCCGGCAATGATTGCTGCAATGATTGCGGCAATCAACTGGCGGACCCGCCGGTTCACTTAGCCACGTCGGCTCGTACCGACCGCCGTTGGATCACCCGCCCTAAGAGGCGAACGGCTCAGATCGAGCCGTGCCATAGAACGATCCTCGGGATCGTTCGAACGGTCGGACGGATCCGCCGTGCGACCGAACCAGACCCGTTGATCATAAGATCAACGGTTCTGAGCGCCCTGAGTACACAGCCAGGCGTACCGAACCCTTAGGGGTGTTTTTGGCCTTGTTCTCTCGATCGGATGGACCAAACGCCATGAAATTTGAGATCTAGTTTCTACTAGTGAAGAGCATCGATGGGGAATGTTTATTTTTAATTACTATTCACTAATCACAACGCTAATTAACCCTAAGTGTTCTGAACTAGGGTTTGAGATATACCTCAATCCACACGGTGGATTCGGACGATCTTGGGCTCGTTGGACTCGTGGGATCCTCTAGAACAATTCTTTGTTGAACTCGGGCTCCGAAACTATCTCGATCGAACGGAAATCGAGCTGAAGGGAGGAGGGCGGTCGGTCTCGCCGGATTTCACTGCCGGCGGGGGTCCTGGCCGTCGGGTTTGATCGTGGGGGATGGGGGAAAGTCTCAGGAACTCTCAAACGAAAGCTCTCGGGCCTAGGGGGAATAGATTGCAAGATCCCCTCCTTGGAACCCTAAAATCACTATTTAAATGCTCGAAGCGATGATCGACGGCCTTGATTCAATCCTTTGTCAATCATGAGGCTCCATTAAGTGATTTAGGCGGGATCTTGAGTTTTAAAACTAAAGGAGGCTTTAATTCCCCTTAATGAGCCTTTAAATGTACTTAAATAGGTCATTATGACCTATTTAAGACTTGGGTTGACCAAGTCAACCATGGACCTGGTCAACCCAGTCAAATAGGTCAAGGGGGACGTGGGTTCGAGCCAAAAAATGAGATTGGATTTGATTAAAAAATGATTTGGGCTCTTAATGGGCTAGGTGGTCAACCTTGGTTGACTTGGTCAATCGGGTTGACCCAGGGTCAAAGCCCGGGTTCAACAGGCTCGACTCGACCTACTGAACCTATTGGAGGGGGTTCCGGGGTCTAACTTGGTCAATTTGACCAAATCAACTGTTCGATCCACATTCTGGGCAAAATCGAGGTCAACAATGTCATCTGATAAAAAAGCTCTACTAGGGTTTTGCCGGTCGCCCTAATTTGCTTTCCGCCGCCTCCCCAGCCAGGGGTTTTCTCCCCATGACTAACTCTGATTTTTCTCTGCTCCCTTCTTCTTCCACCACTACTGCTCTTCCTGTCTATGTTGTTCTCCCTCTTTAGAAGAACCTCCTAGCCACCACACCACAAGTCTCCACTGAGTTCTCTCACTCCCTCTCCTTTGTCCCCACGCAAAACCTCAATGTTCAGTTTACCAGTGACCAATTTATCACTGGAGCTCCCGAATGGTCTCTTTCACTGGTTGGTTATTCCATCGGGAAGGGACCTTTTACGATGTCCTACTTTCGGTGATCAAAAAGACATGGACGCTCAAAGGCTCTCTATCTCTCCTCACCATGGATGATGGTTTCTTCTTACTTAATTTTTCTGCTCTTGAAGATTATGAGCAACATTATGAGCTTGCTTGGACTGGCGGGCCGTGGTTTTTCTTCGATAAATCGTTCATATTGCGGAAATGAACAACCGAATTTGTTCCAAAATGTGAAGAATTCCCTTCAAACCCTCTTTGGATTAAAATTATGAATCTTCTTCTCTCTCTATCTGGACTCTAAAAGGTATATCTAAACTTTTTAGCTGTGTTGGTATTCCTATTGCTGTTGATGCCCTAACTACAGCTAAAACTCGTCTAACTTTCGCAAGAGTCTGTGTTCAAGTCACCAACAACTCCCCCTTACATGATGAAATTTTCTATAATGTTGACGGCAAATCTTCTCCCTTAAGAGTGAAATACGACTGGAAGCCTGATCGTTGTTCACAATGTGGCTCAATCATGCATCCCCCAACTCTCTACCATAAAGACCCGATTTTAAATCCCCAAGCCACCAACAAACCTAGAGGAAGGTGTACTAGTCGCAAACCGCATCTTACCCCTCCTCCCAGACTTACAATTCCTAAGCACGCCCCTCCCCCCAAGATGAACTAAACCAATTCAATCCCATCTATATTACCCAACTTGCCTTTGTCTCAAAATCCAAGTATTGGTACACTCATACTAAACCTAAACTCTCCATCTGGAGAAATTCAAGATATCACCGACATCAATCCTCAGTTACAAGAACCCCCTCTTATAAGCACCAAAAACAAATTTGATGATTTGTCTGATCAGGACAAAAATGAAGAGGTGCACCCTTCTACCTTACTCCTCATCCACCCTTCCACCCACATTTCCCTTATCACAACTAACACTACCAACCCAAATCAAAGCAGTCCACCACAAACATCACCCCGCAACCATCAACACAACATTTCCCTATCCTCCAATGAGACATCCACCTCTAGCTCTAACACCACAAAAGTTCAGCATCCAATTAACCAAAACCATAAACAAACTAGAGGCAAGCAAGCCAAAAAGGCCTCTACCTCCAATTCTAAATCCCAATGAATCTCCCTAACATCGCAGCTTGGAACATTCGTGGGTTTAACAACCCGGACAAAGTATTTTGATGCAGGCGACTAGCCCGTGCCAATAATCTAGATCTTCTCTTTATCCTTGAAGCTAAAATCACCCACACCAATTTCTCTAACCATTGGTTACAAGCTAACCACAAAATATTACCTAAGAAAGCCTCTTGTGACAACTTCTGTACTCCAGTCCCGACCGCATTTGGGTTAAATGGAATGAGGATGCTATAAACTTCACCCCTAAACACATGACTAGCCAATTTATTCATGGTATTATAACTATTGACTCTTCAACTATATGTGATGTAATTGTTGTTTATGCTAGCAATTCTCATGCTGAAAGACAAATTCTGTGGAAGAATATTCAAGCTATTGTTGATTCTATCAATACTCCTTGGGCAATCATTGGTGATTTTAATTGTTGACGTACTTTGGGAGAAAACGTTGGTGGCACAACTCTTTCTAACCCTAAACTAGAAGACTTCAACAACATGTTGTTTAATTCTGTGATGCAATATCTCTCTTCTGTTGGCCACTTCTTCACTTGGCATAATCAACAACAGCACAATCTCATTCACATTAAATTAGATCGTGTCATGGTTAACGATGATTAGCTTGTCACCTTTCCCAACTCTTTTTATAGAGTTGATGATCTTGATTGCTCTGACCATTCTCCATTAATTTTGGTGAATTCCACTGATAACAAGAGCGGGCATAGATTCTTGTTCAAAAACTATTGCACCAAATTCCTTGAATTCTGGAGTTGCCTTATGGATGTTTTTTCTCTACCCAATAAGAATAGTCCCTTAAGCTCTTTCAACTACAAGCCTAAGACTCTTAAGAATATCATGAAGCATAAGACTTGGTCCAATGCCAACTCCATTCAAAATGAGATAAACACTCTCAAAGCGCAAC
Organism: Dendrobium huoshanense; assembly: GCA_016618105.1. Lineage (NCBI taxonomy): Eukaryota > Viridiplantae > Streptophyta > Magnoliopsida > Asparagales > Orchidaceae > Dendrobium > Dendrobium huoshanense. The sequence continues at coordinate 26,756,083 of CM028356.1, read as the reverse complement.
AACACTCTATGATTACCCAAATTCAAAGTAACCCTTTGGACTCCCAACTCAACTACAGCCTAAAGATCATCAACACTAAGCTAGCATACTACCACACCACTCTTACTAGCTGGATCACTCAAAGAGCCAAGGTGAAATGACTTACCCATGGGGAGGATAACTTAAAGTTCCTTTACTCCAAAATCAATGTTTCCAAAAACCACAATCGTATTAAGGAGATCACAAATGAGCAAGAAACTTATACCTCTCACCAAGACATTGCTAATGTCTTCATCAATCACTATAGCAAGCTATTTAATAATACTCCTGCTCCCCCTACTTTGGATCAGCATTACATAGACATTCCTGCGGGCAATTTGATCCCCAGTCACCTTGTCTCCACTCTTATTGCCCCAGTTACCATGGAAGAAATTAAGAGCATTATTTTCTCCGGCAAATCCAACTCTGCTCTTGGACCAGACAGATTTACATTTGATTTCTATAGATCCACTTGGAATATCATTCAGCACCATCTCTGCAAAGCTGTAACCTCCTTTAACATTGGTTACATGTCCAACCAAGTCAAAGCAACCTCCATAACTCTCATCCCTAAACACCCTCATACCAACAATGTCAAGGATTTTAAACCTATTGCTCTCTGCAATGTTATCTACAAGATTATCGCAAAAATTTATTGCCAATAGGATGAAGGAAGTGTTACCCTTCATCATCCATCCTAGCCAAGGAGGTTTCATTCATAAGAGAATCATTTCTAATAACATTCTCTTAGCTGCTGATCTGTTTGGAAACTTCAATCACAAAGCCAAGCAAAAGTTTTATTGAGCAAAATTTGATATTACTAAAACCTTCGACACGATTTTTAGAGAGTTCCTTTATAGAAGACTTGAGGCCAAAAGCTTCCCTGAAATGTTCATTTCTTAGATCAAGGCATGCACTACGGATGTTCACTTCTCTATTTGCATTAATGCGACGCTTGAGAGCTATTTTAACTCCACTTCTAGTATTATGCAAGGTTGTCCGCTCTCCCCCTACATATTTAGTATCATCATGGATGAATTATCTTCTAGCTTTGAATTTACTTCTTCCAATAACACCTTTAAAGGAATTTCAGGCGGGAGCTGTGATATCACCCACCTTATGTTTGATGATGACCTCATTGTCTTTGGTATTGCCTCTACCATCAATGCTTACACCCTTAATTCCATTCTTAGGAATTTTGCTGCTGTTACAAGCCTCCATGTCAATCCACAAAAAAGCTCAATTTTGCTCTCTAAAAATGCCCCTTGTGCTGCGGATGTGTGACATTCTCAATATACAACAATCCCACAATCCCATTAAATATTAGGATTGCCTATTTTTTATAAGAAATTGAAAGTGAAATATTTTCAATCTTTATTGCAACAAATTTATACTCTTTTAGATGGTTGGAAAGCAAAAACTTTGTCATTTGCTAGCAAAATCCAATACATTAAATTTACCATATGCAATACCCTTATTTATTGGATTCGTGATTCTATCATACCTAAAGTTGTTGCAAGCTGATTAGTCGTATGTGCTCTAGATTCACTTTCTTTGGCAACATCACACAAAGAAAACTATTTGTTGTGTCTTGGAAAGGAGCAATTATTACATCCGATGTCCAAATGCGTTCAGAGACTAATAACCACGTGCAACATCACTTAAAACTCGATATTGCTCATTATACATTCAGACCATACAATTTTTGACCGGATGTAATAATTTCTCATTGGAAAGACACTTGCTATCCTAAACAAAATGGAGGATTGGACATTCCTTCTATAGACTCCCTCTATCACAGTTTTGCTTGTTTTATCATTTAGAGATTTTTAAATATCAACGACTACACTTTAATTGATGGAGAGCCAAATGCTACTCAACACTCTGTGGAACTTTATGCCAGTGAACAACTCCCAATATTTGATTTTCATTTGCAAGAAAGCTAATTGTATAAAAAATTGCATCTCTTTTTTCTATTAACCCGAGCAACAACCTTTATGTTCTTTGGGACCCTTGATGTGGTGGTTCTTCCATTACTAAATACTTGAAACACTCACAATCTCTTGCTAGTTACTCTCAACACTTCGATTGGAAGGTTCCCAATATTATCTTGGGGGATAGGTGAGTTCTCCCTCAATGCGATAACCATACAATTAATATTGATAGTCAAGTGGAGAATCATTATTGGCTTGGCAACAAAAATCCTAAGTTTGGTGATTTTCGTACCTAATTCTTTATCAACTTGAATAAGGTTGATTGGTACAATTTTATATGGCACAAAAAAGCTGCTCTTCATTTCTAAGTGTATGCTCTGCTAGCTTTTAAAGGTGGCTTAAAAACTTCTGGATGCTCTTACCACCAGTGGGATAATCACTCCTAATATTTGTTGTTTTAGTTATTGCAAAATGGATATCCTATCCCACCTATTTCTTTGAGTGCAATTTCACGTTTGACATTGACAAATCTTTTCTTCTTTGGCTAAGTGGTTATTGATGAGGCCAAATTTGCATCAGCTATATGATAATATTTTGGAACAAGGTTTCAAGGATCATTTAAAAACTTTGGATGCTTTGCTAGGTTTACCCTCAGCTTGCACAGGAAAGAAATTTTTCGTACAACCCCCTGGCGGGCGTTGTGTACCCGAGGACCTTAGCACTATGTACCCGAGCACCTCGGCAATATGTTCCCAAGTGTCCCAACGCTAAACGACAAAGAGCATAACACCACAACGACATAGATACAACACAGCATCAGATCAAAACAGAGATTTAAGCACCACAAATTGATGTTGTAGTGTTGTGAGACAGACCAAACAGTTTCCTTTATCATTTTTTTTTTTTTGAAGGGTTACATCCTTTGGAGTTACTTGGCTTTCTGTCGAGAACAATGTATGTTAGAAGTGAAGCAAGGGGAGCGTGAGGGAGAAGAGAGAACTGCACTAATTTCTCCAAATTTGGTGGTATTATTGATTGCCATGCCACGGTCATTGCCAAAAAAAAAGCAGTTATTCACAAAACTCATGGCTGGAAACACGCTTGCTTTCTTTAGTTTGGGCTCTATTCTGAAGTTGATTGCTGCTTACGCTGCAGCAATTTTCAATTTGCCTGTTTTTGGGTACCTGCAATTTTTGTTGCCTTGACAGATTGTCTGAATGTTATTTTTGAAAGGACGATGAAGAATGTTGATCCTTAGGTGCCTCTTGAACAATTTTTTTGACAGGGCTATGTCTTGTTTTGTCCTTCTCAGCTCTTTAGCCAATTTGTTTTAGCTTTGACATCTCTTTTTTTGTTGTTTAAGATTTTGGATTATAATTTTCTACTTCTTTACTTACTTATCATTTCTTTTGATTAATGATGTGAGCTCTACCCAAAATTTCCCCAAAAAAAAATGGATTGATCAAAATATGGACACATGCAACAAAACATTCCCAAGTTTCGTTAGCAGCAGTCGGAATACAGTAATACACTGCACCACGGTTGCCTACGCAAAGACGAGGCCGTCCATAATACGATGATAGGGAGCAGCAAATCATCATTGTCTAGAAAAATAGGAAGCCTGATGCAAGTAAAGTAAAAGTTCGAAATGCAGAGGAGCCAATGCTGTGACAATAACTGCCCAGATCAATCAAATAGAACATTTAACCTCTTAAATGTTTTTTCTAGCCCTTTAATTTGGCCAGAATAGCCTTTTTGATCCGGAATTGCAAAGAAATTTGAGAGAAAGAGCCCCGTTTCCAAAACTATAAATGAAACTTTGGCAAAAACTGGCAGATTTTCTAATGAAAATGTATTGCACACATCAAATCGAAAGGCTTAAAACGACAGCACATTAAATGAACAAACTAATAAGGGGGTTGATTTGTGCTCCATTCGAATGGCAAAAAAAATCATTAATTTGTGAAGAGTTATTGAAGTCTCACTATTCACCTACACAATTTTTCTTTCTCAACCAGATTTGCCGAAGAAACGTGAGAAAGAGGAAGAGGCAATTATCTTCGCAAAAGCAGGAACATAAAGTTCAATTGGAGATGAATCACAATATTTTTGAATTTCCCTGTATTTTGACATGAAAAATAGGATTTCATGTTGGAGATGCCCTAAATGAATAACAATAACTATTAGAATGTTTTGCTACTAAACCACAACCACAAGTCTATAGAAAACAAAATCAAGATAAAAGCCACAAGAATGAAAATATCTTCCATTCTGGATGTCATTTGTCTGAAATCTAACAACTTAATCAAAATTAAAAAGCTCTTTATTTAAGCAATGGACACAAGGTTCTTTGAATCATCACCAAACCGAACAATTTATAATGGAATATACCTCATTTTGCTCAGAACAATAAAATTTTATCATTAGTGCATAAAACGCTCTGGTACCTGAAATGCGACGTATTTTCTGATTCATCACAGAAAAACTTTGAAAACATGGCCAAGTTTTTTATGTCAACAGTTAATACAATGGGTAGCGCTACACTAAAAGATGGCCTTCATTCACCTGTGTTAGCAGGGCAGTCACATTGTATCCACAATGCATTTTATAACCTCCCATATTCATAAATGTACCAAGTACTGTAAGCAGATTTAATCATCTGGCATCTACAATTTGATTTGTTAATATTTCTAAACAACACTTCGTAGAATTAACAATCTATCTCCCTTTGGTGTGCTTCTTCTCCTAAATCTGCTAAATCTGCCAAACCATCAAATTTACTAAATCTAGAATTTAAGGCAAAACAGAGAATGAACAAGATTTAAGATTTTTTGGGTGCTAAAGTTGTCTTTTTTGCTTGTTAGCAGGATTTAAGCGAAATCCTGCATACATACAACTCCTAAGTAAAGCGTGATTTGATTACTAAGGGGCTCTTTGGTAGCACCCGGGATTTGATTAAAATAGGATTTGTAAATCCTCTAAATCCATATTTGGGAAATCCTGACGGGCCTACATAAAATTGTTTGGTAACATTCATAATAAATACAATTAAATCCAATCAGACTTCTTGATTATAAAGCAAATTTAACGAGTCTATGTGTATGCGTTGTGTGTGAGAGTTTGCCTTAAATGGCCTAAATGACAAAAAAAAAAAGATTTAACTAGGGGATTCTTCCTTTAGAGCCAATGTATTTAGTAAATCCGGCAAAAAACCCGATTTCAAATATCCGGAATTTAGCACAAAAAGGCGGAATTTTCCATCTATGTTGGCTTTCATTCGCCATGAGATTTGATTTTGCATTTTAGGCAGTTTAGCTGGATCTCGCTGGAATCCACCCTAAACTATGCGACCAAACAGCCCCTAAGTACACAAATATTAAACTAACATAACTCAAAGAATGTGGAAATTCTATAGTCCTAAAACTTTGAATGAACCACATGTTTTATGAAGCAATAACCTCGGATTAACAAACAATATTATTGTTTTTCCTTTAAAAAAATTGTTTTTTTTGGCTTTCACTGAGAAGTCACATCCTTGAACTTCAATCCAAAAATATTACTTGTTTTTCATGCAACTCAAGGTCAACAAAAAAGACAACTTTAAACCACATACAAATTGAAATATAGCAATTTTGCTCATAACAATGAAATTTTCTTCTCATTGGCGCACAAAAAGCCTCAGAAACCTGACATGTGTATTTCATAATTCATCACAGCAAAACTTGTAGAAAAACGCCAAATCCCATGGAAACAATTTAAAAAAAGAACAATGCCGGACAAAAAACGATCTTTAATCCATTCATAAGCTGGGCTAGAAATCTTTGTTGCCCACAAACGTTTTTTCATAATTATCTATAAGATGACTGCTTAACTGCGGGATCAGAAATCAAAATAAACTATCTCAGTCACATTGTAATCAGAAACACGGACCAATCAATTCATCATCATAACCCACACTTATTTCTCCTACTAAAACGAAAACCACAAAAACGATATCAAAATCGAATAACAATAAAAAGATGATCATCAGAGACTTAAATTCCATTTACATCACGGAAGGATAAATCCATCAAATTGTTGCAGTTTCCTCATCCCTTGATCACCTTCAAATTACAGCGAACTAAATAACAAGAAGCTACAGTATCTAAAAACATAAGAAAGCAGATCGAGATATAGTTTGAAACCGTAAAAGCTCAACGAGAAGCCGGCGTAGATCTATGAAGCACATCATACCTCTGAGGGAAACCTAAAACAATTGCTCACTTTTCCACTTGTTATATAGTGAGAGAAGCCAAACCCTAACCCACAAAAAAATAAATAAATTAAAAAATTAAAAATAAAAAAAAAAAAAACAGATGCGACAACGAAGGACCGCTATAATTTGCGACGTCGGTTTTTTAAATCGTTTCAAGTAAACCCGACCGGTCCAACTTTTTTTGTGACGTCATATTAGAAGTGTTAAGTGGTTCTAGCTGACTCATGAGCCAAGTCAGACATGACTCAAAAAATTGCTCGTGAGATAAATTAGATGAGCTAACGAATCAACTTGAGCTACCTGTAACTCGAATCACTAGCTCATGAGCTGATTAGTTTAAAAAGTATCAGTATAAAATATATTAAAAAAATTTTAAGAATGTTATAAAAGATATGCTTGGAGGCAGCAGACCCCCCTCCCCTAACCGCCTGTAATCAACCTCACAGTCAGAATTATATTTCGCTCGCTTTGCTCTTCTTTGTATTGCAGGAAGAGTGTCGTGGCCCGTGTCTCTCGTGTATGCCTCGGTCCTGATCCCAGCAGCTTAATGTTAGCCTTCCTTAAATTGAAGGACATCCATGATCACAGTGTTTGTAACTGACGTCTTGTAACTCTTGTTATGTAAATGTTCTCAGCTTCTTCGATGAGTTGCTTCTATTTCTTTCAAATACCATCAATTTTTTTTGTATCGCTACTTGTATTCTTTTTTCTTAGTTATATTTTTGAAATGTTCAAGCATTTTCCTTGATTTATTTTTCATTCTTCAAGTTTTTGTGCAACAGGAAGAGTGTCATGGCATGTGTCTCTCGTGAGCTCCCCTCCCAGTCCCAGCAGCCCGATGTTACCCTTGAATCAAAGGTCGTCCATGATCACAGGGTCCAGTGTACGTAGTTTGCGTCTTGTAACTCTTGTTATGTAATTGTTTTTCAACTTCTCTGGTGAGTTGCTTGTATTTCTTTCAAAAATCATTTGTTTGTTGTTTGCATCACTACTTTCATTCTTATTTCTAAGTTATATTTTCTTAATGGTCAAGCATTTTCCTTGATTTATTTTCTATTCTTCGGCTTTTCCTGTGGGTTAAGGGTTATACAGCTTGTTAAACCGACACATCTTTCACCGTTTCACATCAATCTATTTGTTTTATTTTTAAATATATATTTCAAACATATTTTTTTTCCAATATGTCATTTTTGTATTCATTTTGTTTGTATTCATTTTTTTATTCACGCATTTTTTCAAACAAATTAGAGTAGATTAGTTTGCATTCATTTTATGTATAAACAAAATATTTATATGAGAAATAAAGAAGTTTAAGAGAAGTGCTATGGAGATGTCTACATAAGAAAGAGGTTAATAATACTTATATTCAAATCATTAACGATATGTATGCAAGAGTCATCACTTGTGTTCAAACACAAGGTGGTTTGACAAGTATTTTCCTATTTAAGTTGGATTAAATCAAGGATCGCTCTTAAGCTCATATCTTTTTTGCTTTAGTCATAGATGTTCTCACTAGACAATTGCAAGAGGTTCTACACTTGTGTATGCTTTTTGTTTATGATATTATTTTTGTTGATAATACTAGAGAGGGAGTTAAAGGTAAACTTGAACTATGGAGGTCAACCTTAGAGTCTAAAAGCTTTCGTTTGAGTAGATCTAAAACTGAATATATTAAGTATAATTTTAGTAATAATATATCTAGTGGAGGGATCGTGACTTTGGGTGATTGTCATTAATAAAAGTATACGTTTTAGATATCTTGGGTCTACTGTTTAGAGTGACGGTGAAATAGATGGGAATATTATTAGTATAATTCAAGTTGGATGGTTGAAGTGGAGGAATGCAAAAGGCTTGTTATGTGATAGAAAAGTTCATCTCAAACTTAAGGGAAAATCTATAAGATGGTAGTGAGACCTGCAATGTTTTATGGCACAGAATGTTGGCCATTAAAAGACAAGCATAATTTTAAGTTAAATGTTGCAGAGATGAGGATTCTAAGATCAATGAGTGACTTTACTCTTAAAGATTGGATGTGAAATGAGCATATATGTGAAAAAGTTGTAGTAGCTCTAGTGGAAGATAATATTAAATAGAGTCTTCTTAAATGGTTTGTTCACATAAAACAACAGCATTCTGATGACCCGATTAACAAACAATATTATTGTTTTTCCTTTAAAAAAATTGTTTTTTTGGCTTTCACTGAGAAGTCACATCCTTGAACTTCAATCCAAAAATATTACTTGTTTTTCATGCAACTCAAGGTCAACAAAAAAGACAACTTTAAACCACATACAAATTGAAATATAGCAATTTGCTCAGAACAATGAAATTTTCTTCTCATTGGCGCACAAAACGCCTCTGAAGCCTGACATGTGTATTTCATAATTCATAAACAACAAAACTTGCAGAAAAATGCCAAATCCCATGGAAACAGTTTAAAAAAAGAATAATGCCGGACAAAAAACGATCCTTAATCCATTCATAAGCTGGGCTAGAAATCTTTGTTGCCCACAAACATTTTTTCATAATTATCTATAAGATGACTGCTTAACTGCGGGATCAGAAATCAAAATAAACTATCTCAGTCACATTGTAATCAGAAACACGAACCAATCAATTCATCATCATATCCCTCACTTATTTCTCCTACTGAAACGAAAACCACAAAAACGATATCAAAATCGAATAACAATAAAAAGATGATCATCAGAGACTTAAATTCCATTTACATCACGGAAGGATAAATCCATCAAATTGTTGCAGTTTCCTCATCCCTTGATCACCTTCAAATTACAGCGAACTAAATAACAAGAAGCTACAGTATCTGAAAACAAAAGAAAGCAGATCGAGATATAGTTTGAAACCGTAAAAGCTCAACGAGAAGCCGGCGTAGATCTATGAAACACATCATACCTCTGAGGGAAACCTAAAACAATTGCCCACTTTTTCACTTGTTATATAGTGAGAGAAGCCAAACCATAACCCACAAAAAAATAAATAAATAAAAAATTTAAAAAAAAAAAACATATGCGGCAACGAAGGACCGCTATAATTTGTGACGTCGGTTTTTTAAATCGTTTCAAGTAAACCCGACCGGTCCAACTTTTTTTGTGACGCCATATTAGAAGTGTTAAGTGGTTCTAGCTGACTCATGAGCCAAGTCAGACATGACTCAATAAATTGCTCATGAGAAAAATTAGATGAGCTAACGAATCAACTTGAGCTACCTGTAACTCGAATCACTAGCTCATGAGCTGATTAGTTTAAAAAGTATCAGTATAAAATAAATTAAAAAAATTTTATGAATGTTATAAAAGATATGCTTGGAGACAGCAGACCCCCCTCCCCTAACCGCCAGTAATCAACCTCACAGTCAGAATTATATTTCGCTCGCTTTGCTCTTCTTCGTATTGCAGGAAGAGTATCGTGGCCCGTGTCTCTCGTGTATGCCTCGATCATGATCCCAGCAGCCCAATGTTAGCCTTCCCTAAATTGAAGGACATCCATGATCACAGTGTTTGTAACTGACGTCTTGTAACTCTTGTTTTGTAAATGTTCTCAGCTTCTTCGATGAGTTGCTTCTATTTCTTACAAATACCATCAATTTTTTTTGTATCGCTACTTGTATTCTTTTTTCTTAGTTATATTTTTGAAATGTTCAAGCATTTTCCTTGATTTATTTTTCATTCTTCAACTTTTTGTGCAACATGAAGAGTGTCATGGCATGTGTCTCTCGTGAGCTCCCCTCCCAGTCCCAGCAGCCCGATGTTACCCTTGAATCAAAGGTCGTCCATGATCACAGTGTCCAGTGTCCGTAGTTTGCGTCTTGTAACTCTTGTTATGTAACTGTTCTTCAACTTCTCTGGTGAGTTGCTTGTATTTCTTTCAAAAAACATGTTTGTTGTTTGCATCACTACTTTCATTCTTATTTCTAAGTTATATTATCTTAATGGTCAAGCATTTTCCTTGATTTATTTTCTGTTCTTCAACTTTTCCTGTGGGTTAAGGGTTATACAGCTTGTTAAACCGACACATCTTTCACCGTTTCACATCAATCTATTTGTTTTATTTTTAAATATATATTTCAAACATATTTTTTTTCCAATATGTCATTTTTGTATTCATTTTGTTTGTATTCATTTTTTTATTCACGCATTTTTTCAAACAAATTAGAGTAGATTAGTTTGCATTCATTTTATGTATAAATAAAATATTTATATGAGAAATAAAGAAGTTTAAGAGAAGTGCTATGGAGATGTCTACATAAGAAAAAGGTTAATAATACTTATATTCAAATCATTAACGATATGTATGCAAGAGTCATCACTTGTGTTCAAACACAAGGTGGTTTGACAAGTATTTTACTATTTAAGTTGGATTAAATCAAGGATCACTCTTAAGCTCATATCTTTTTTGCTTTAGTCATAGATGTTCTCACTAGACAATTGCTAGAGGTTCTACACTTGTATATGATTTTTGTTGGTAATACTAGAGAGGGAGTTAAAGGTAAACTTGAACTATGGAGGTCAACCTTAGAGTCTAAAGGCTTTCATTTGAGTAGATCTAAAACTGAATATATTAAGTATAATTTTAGTAATAATATATCTAGTGGAGGGATCGTGACTTTGGGTGATTGTCATTAATAAAAGTATACGTTTTAGATATCTTGGGTCTATTGTTTAGAGTGACGGTGAAATAGATGGGAATATTATTAGTATAATTCAAGTTGGATGGTTGAAGTGAAGGAATGCAACAGGCTTGTTATGTGATAGAAAAGTTCATCTCAAACTTAAGGGAAAATCTATAAGATGGTAGTGAGACCTGCAATGTTTTATGGCACAGAATGTTGGCCATTAAAAGACAAGCATAATTTTAAGTTAAATGTTGCAGAGATGAGGATTCTAAGATCAATGAGTGACTTTACTCTTAAAGATTGGATGTGAAATGAGAATATATGTGAAAAAGTTGTAGTAGCTCTAGTGGAAGATAATATTAAATAGAGTCTTCTTAAATGGTTTGTTCACATAAAAGATAAAACAACAGCATTCTGATGACCCGATTAACAAACAATATTATTGTTTTTCCTTTAAAAAATTTTTTTTTTTGGCTTTCACTGAGAAGTCACATCCTTGAACTTCAATCCAAAAATATTACTTGTTTTTCATGCAACTCAAGGTCAACAAAAAAGACAACTTTAAATCACATACAAATTGAAATATAGCAATTTTGCTCAGAACAATGAAATTTTCTTCTCATTGGCGCACAAAACGCCTCTGAAACCTGACATGTGTATTTCATAATTCATCACAGCAAAACTTGTAGAAAAACGCCAAATCCCATGGAAACAGTTTAAAAAAAGAACAATGCCGGACAAAAAACGATCCTTAATCCATTCATAAGCTGGGCTAGAAATCTTTGTTGCCCACAAACATTTTCTCATAATTATCTATAAGATGACTGCTTAACTGCGGGATCAGAAATCAAAATAAACTATCTCAGTCACATTGTAATCAGAAACACGGACCAATCAATTCATCATCATATCCCACACTTATTTCTCCTACTGAAACGAAAACCACAAAAACGATATCAAAATCGAATAACAATAAAAAGATGATCATCAGAGACTTAAATTCCATTTACATCACGGAAGGATAAATCCATCAAATTCTTGCAGTTTCCTCATCCCTTGATCACCTTCAAATTACAGCGAACTAAATAACAAGAAGCTACAGTATCTGAAAACATAAGAAAGCAGATCGAGATATAGTTTGAAACCGTAAAAGCTCAACGAGAAACCGGCGTAGATCTATGAAGCACATCATACCTCTGAGGGAAACCTAAAACAATTGCCCACTTTTCCACTTGTTATATAGTGAGAGAAGCCAAACCCTAACCTACAAAAAAATAAATAAATAAAAATAAAAAAAAATAAAAAACAGATGCGGCAACGAAGGACCGCTAAAATTTGCGACGTCGGTTTTTTAAATCGTTTCAAGTAAACCCGACCGGTCCAACTTTTTTTGTGACGCCATATTAGAAGTGTTAAGTGGTTCTAGCTGACTCATGAGCCAAGTCAGACATGACTCAATAAATTGCTCGTGAGATAAATTAGATGAGCTAACGAATCAACTTGAGCTACCTGTAACTCGAATCACTAGCTCATGAGCTGATTAGTTTAAAAAGTATCAGTATAAAATATATTTAAAAAAAATTAAGAATGTTATAAAAGATATGCTTGGAGTTGGAGGCAGCAGACCCCCCTCCCCTAACCGCCTGTAGTCAACCTCACAGTCAGAATTATATTTCGCTCGCTTTGCTCTTCTTCGTATTGCAGGAAGAGTGTCGTGGCCCGTGTCTCTCGTGTATGCCTCGGTCCTGATCCCAGCAGCCCAATGTTAGCCTTCCTTAAATTGAAGGACATCCATGATCACAGTGTTTGTAACTGACGTCTTGTAACTCTTGTTTTGTAAATGTTCTCAGCTTCTTCGATGAGTTGCTTCTATTTCTTTCAAATACCATCAATTTTTTTTGTATCGCTACATGTATTCTTTTTTCTTAGTTATATTTTTGAAATGTTCAAGCATTTTCCTTGATTTATTTTTCATTCTTCAGCTTTTTGTGCAACAGAAAGAGTGTCATGCATGTGTCTCTCGTGAGCTCCCCTCCCAGTCCCAGCAGCCCGATGTTACCCTTGAATCAAAGGTCGTCCATGATCACAGTGTCCAGTGTCCGTAGTTTGCTTCTTGTAACTCTTGTTATGTAACTGTTCTTCAACTTCTATGGTGAGTTGCTTGTATTTCTTTCAAAAATCATTTGTTTGTTGTTTGCATCACTACTTTCATTCTTATTTCTAAGATATATTTTCTTAATGGTCAAGCATTTTTCTTGATTTATTTTATGTTCTTCGGCTTTTCCTGTGGGTTAAGGGTTATACAGCTTGTTAAACCGACACATCTTTCACTGTTTCACATCAATCTATTTGTTTTATTTTTAAATATATATTTCAAACATATTTTTTTCTAATATGTCATTTTTGTATTCATTTTGTTTGTATTCATTTTTTTATTCACGCATTTTTTCAAACAAATTAGAGTAGATTAGTTTGCATTCATTTTATGTATAAACAAAATATTTATATGAGAAATAAAGAAGTTTAAGAGAAGTGCTATGGAGATGTCTACATAAGAAAGAGGTTAATAATACTTATATTCAAATCATTAACGATATGTATGCAAGAGTCATCACTTGTGTTCAAACACAAGGTGGTTTGACAAGTATTTTCCTATTTAAGTTGGATTAAATCAAGAATCACTCTTAAGCTCATATCTTTTTGCTTTAGTCATAGATGTTCTCACTAGACAATTGCAAGAGGTTCTACACTTGTGTATGCTTTTTGTTTATGATAATATTTTTGTTGATAAGACTAGAGAGAGTTAAAGGTAAACTTGAATTATGGAGGTCAACCTTAGAGTCAAAAGGCTTTCGTTTGAGTAGATCTAAAACTGAATATATTAAGTATAATTTTAGTAATAATATATCTAGTGGAGAGATCGTGACTTTGGGTGATTGTCATTAATAAAATTATACGTTTTAGATATCTTGGATCTATTGTTTAGAGTGACGGTAAAATAGATGGGAATATTATTAGTATAATTCAAGTTGGATGGTTGAAGTGGAGGAATGCAATAGGCTTGTTATGTGATAGAAAAGTTCATATCAAACTTAAGGGAAAAATCTATAAGATGGTAGTGAGACCTGCAATATTTTATGGCACAGAATGTTGGCCATTAAAAGACAAGCATAATTTTAAGTTAAATGTTGCAGAGATGAGGATTCTAAGATCAATGAGTGATTTTACTCTTAGAGATTGGATGTGAAATGAGCATATATGTGAAAAAGTTGTAGTAGCTCTAGTGGAAGATAATAATAGATAGAGTCTTCTTAAATGGTTTGTTCACATAAAACAACAGCATTCTGATGACCCGATTAGGAAAGTAGATGTATTAGATTTAACTTATGTTAAAAAAGATAGAGGTAAACCTAAAAAAGAATTAGTAGGAAAATATTATAATCAACCTTTCTTTATTAGATTTAGATGTGAATTTGACTCTTAACATGACACAATGGAGAAAAGGATTAATGTAAACGACCCTACATAGTGGGATAAAGGCTTGTTAATGTTGTTGTTGTACACTTAAAATTTCTTAACATTCAGGATTTTTAATACAAAAATATTAAAATTGTAAAAATAAATAAATATCTTTTTATATTAAACTTTTTTAATTAATCAAATTTAAGCTCAAATCATGAGTGACTTGAACTCGACTTAACCCATTTACACCCATACATTATATTATTTACATTTTCTCTTCCATATTAGTAATTATTGATACATCCTTCAAAAATTATCTTGTTTGGGCACAAATCTCGAGGCAAAATCAAGTTTGAAACTTTCGAAATTAAAATTGGATTATCCAAACTTCAATTTCAGCAACTTATAGTCAAACGAAACGTCTCAAAAATACGAACCCAACAACACCAAATTCAACCCAATCCAAGCCCAAATGGGTCCAAATCAAGGGTCTGAAGCGCTGTTGGAAGGTTCAAACCACAATTCAGATTACCAAACAGTTTCCAAATATGACGTGCCTATAATCGAATCGAGCGACTTGACGAGACGAATCCAATGAGCCCAAGATCAGTAAATTCCAATATGACTAATACATTCAAATGTCCATCAAATGGTCCACGATCAAGGGATTAAACATCAACCACTTATGCAAACCATTCCCCATTTGCCCTTGATCTTCAACCTATTCACAGGTCTTGCTACTCCAAAAAATCTATAAATACAGTCTATTTCCTCTTGAAAAGGGACCCCTAAGCAAAAGGATTCAAGAGAGAGATCAGAGATCGCTCTTGCCTCCTAGACCACGGCCCGGAGTTCCGCCGGACCACCATCTGATGTCCTAAGCTCCGTCGGACCACCGCTTGCCACCCCAAACTTTGCCGCACCACCACCTGTCGTCCTAAGCTCTGCCGGACTATCGCTTGACGCCCTGAGCTCCGTCAGATCACCGCTTAACGTCCGGAGTTCTGTTAGACCACCACCTAACACCAGAGTTCCACAGGACCATTGCCTGAGGCCCTCAGTTATGCTGGACCACCACTTGATACCTTGAGCTCCGATGGACTACCACCTAACGCCAGGAGTTCTTTAGAGTCACCTACGGACATCATGGTTCTACTAACTTACACTCGAACTTCCAAGTGGTGCCGGAATTCAGTTAGATCACCGGGTGACCCCAAAGTTCCACCATACCATCAAGTGACGTCGGACTTTTATTTACCCCTGACTTCAACCATACGGTTGATATTTTTAATCTAATCGCCCTCGAGGGTGAGTCAGCCTATTGTAACCTACTCAAATTCTAGTGGAATCATTTTCAACTGGGCCAGACCCCATGATTTTTCCCTTTTCCAGGGTTTTCCACATAAAAACCTTGTGTTCTCTATGTGTGAGATGGATATTTGTACAACGCTAAGACGTATGATCATAACTCTATCATCGCATATATTCTAGCCCACAAAAAGAATTATATGACTTTTTACTATTATTTTTCAATAAAAAGGGTACTTGTGAATATCTAAAAATTTTGATTCATGTTAAGTGGATTTAGTTTGAATTAAATTAAGTTGGAGTCCATTTAATTTAATATATTTGATCTTAGATTTATCACTTTACAATATAACTCGTCTCAAGTATGTATACCCCTCATTATTTTCTCGGGTGTTTTGCACATAGCGACCAAATCACGATAAAGATATTCCTTCTCAGGAACATATACCTCAAATGACTCACCCGCGGCCTAGAGGAACTCGCCCAAGGAAAGGGCGTCCCTCATCAACATCCATTCAAAAGCTCGCCCTATGCTAGGTGACTAGGAGGTTCCTAGCTAAGCAAATAGATCATCACTCATATCAGTGAATCTCTTACCCTTTGAGCTAGCCAAACTTATTTACACGAAAGCAGCTACCACAATGATCCCTTAGTCATTCAGCTATAACTCCTATCAAATTTTAAGATACTATTTCCAAATGCACTATGGTTTATGAATATGAAAGCATTAAAATGTGAGCGGATAAAGTCTATGAAATTTTGGTCAAAACTTTTTATATGAATTTGTTTCAATTATATTTTGTTGAGAAGGATTTAACTTCAAAGTTTTCTTTATTTAACTATTTTTTTAACAAAGATATTCTTTATTCTTTTTATTCCATTTTATTAAATGGCTGACAGAATTTTATTAAAATAAGATTGGCTTATCAAGCTTTAAACGAAAAAAATGTGCCTTCCTAGCTAGTTTTGTCTTCTTCAATATCCTTTACTCTATTCTAGTGGTAAATAATATAGATCATTCATTTGCAAATTTTATTTCAGATTATACTATAAAGTTCAAATAGTTAAGAAAACGTATAACTAACAGATCTTCATGCTTCAAAATCCATTGAAACGAAGGTGAACAACATTACTGTGCAATTTAATCTTAACACTAGCATTAGAAATCAAGAAGCATACAGAAAGTCATGCTCTAGCTATATCAAAATAAGAGGTGCCATGCAATGAAAGCTGAAAAATATAAAAGCCACCGAAGAAACAAAGGAAATGAGGTACTGGTTGCTCATTTGTAAGTAAAATTGGACTGGGAACACATTTATGTAAGTACAAGAAGATCAAGAGAACCATACCTCTCATTAATTACACCTTGTCTTAGCATTTTCTCTTAGTTCCATCTGATGTGATGGCAGCAAGGATAAAGGGAAGAGGAAGAGGACTATATTCTATAGCTACAGCGTTTAGATGTCCCATACCTCTTTTTCCTTCTTCATTTGATTTCGCCCAAATCAAAAGCTGAGAGCAATACTAAAGCCTTCCTCTCTCCCCCATCTTCAGCAAGCTACACGTATAAGGATACAGGGAGGAGAAAAGAAATCGGCTGCTGCTCTCTACTCTCTCTCCCTCCCGTTTTAACCAGCTGGTCTCAACCCATAGAGGCGAGCGGCCAGGGAGAAGGAACCGTGCGTCGCGCCCTTGCTCTCTCGTCGTCGGCCAGGTGGAAGGCACGCAAAGGCCGACCGCCCGCCTGGCCCTCTCGCGTTCTTCCCCACGTCTGCAGCCAAGGGCGGAACCACTAGTAGGTTAAGGGGGCCCCCCTCAAAAAAAAAACCCTAAAATTTCTTTCCCCCCCTAAAAACTCGTTTGTTCAAACTTATCCTAAAATACCTATATGTTTCTTCATATTTAGTTCTAATATTCTCTTTCATGCTTTAATGATAGTTTAATTACACTTTTTTCTTTAATTTTATTGCTTAATTTTTTTAAAAAAAAATCGTAATATATAGATATATAATATTATTATTTTAATATTTAATTATTTTTTTGTTGTATTTGACCCCTCAAAATTGAAGTTGATTCTGCAGCAAACAGATCACAAAAAGGAGTGGGGAGGCATAGCAAGCAGCAGCCTTTGAATTTCAACCGTTTGATTCATTTAATTTGGGCTAACTATATTAGAGTTTAATTAGTTTGATTTGATTTAATTTGACTAAAAAAGGTTTATTTAACTCCACAGCAACTCAATTTTATTAAACTAGATCAAAATCAGGTTAATTTTTCTCTAAACGAGTCGATTTATGTCAGGTTGAAGTTGTCAAGATTAACTCGGACTCAAGTCGAGTTGAGATGACTTGATTTGCTATATTGAATGTGTTTATTTTAAATTAAATTACTTTTTATTAGTATGGGTTTTGCTCGACTCAATCTAACGATCGATTGATGGTGTGGAGGTTGAATTGAGCATGAATTGAACCGAACTGACATAATATCTTGTTGAATCGGCTCGGCTCGGCATAACCCGATTTAACATAATTTGTACAATATTGATTTCATTTTAATTTAAAACCCACTTGATTAAATAGATTGAAGCCAATTGAGATTATTTTAATTTTAAAATTGAGTATGAATTTGATTAAGTTCAATTAGTGTCAAATTTATTTTTTATTTAAATAGATTGGATTTAAATTAAGCCCGGTTGTTTTAATTAACACAAATTTGATTCAAATTAACTTGAAATGAGTTGGCCAGCATCAATCGAAGTTTCTAACATCGGAGTGGGTTCGTTTTGGTTTAATTTGTGTTGATTTAGTTTTAATTAATTCAAAGTGTGTTAATTACTTAATTTAGGCCGATTGAGGTCGTCGAAATTAAATCGAACACGAGTCGAATCAGATTGATCGGACATCGGGTTGAATTTGACTTGACATAGCCCGATTTAATATAAATCATAACAAATCAGCGTTCATTAGCTCGATGTTGAGTTGAATGAATTTGATTTGGTGTAAACATATTCGATTGGAATCAAATCGACATGATTAAGGCTAAGTCGACACTATATCATTGGGTGCCCAGCTAAGGGAAATCCTAAAGGTGACTTCTATACTAAGGTAGGCAGCCTAGGTTCATGGAGAACCATAGAGGAAGATTGACCTCACCAAAAGTGAGGTCAGCAATTTTAACAGTAATATTATTCAATTTCACCAGCTAAAATGAAATTTAGAATTTTCAGAAGCTATATATTAATATATAGGTTTTCCAGTATTTTATATATATAAATATTTCATATTACATTTCATGTATGAAAATGTCACGACCCAACCCGTCCGGAACGAATCCCTTCGCGTCGGGCCGCGATAAAAATTTAAAATCCAGGATCTAGCTTTGGAATTTGCTTCATACTTTCTTCCAAATAGCAAACATACAAAAACACAGAGCTACTATAAACATCCAATATACAGAACAATTCATCCATATTTTCTTCTTTCATCAAAAGAATCATGTACAATACAGTGCATGGCTACAGACTGAAAGAACATAACAGAAAAATCATGACTGTATAAAATCAAAAGTACAAAATACCTAATCTCAGATCAGACACAGAACGGCTAGTCCAAGACCCCCTTCCCTTTCCCAGAACCTAAAAACCACGCAGATAACAAGAATGAGCTAACTGCTCAGCAAGACTACACCAGCCAATCAAAATATCCAGAAACACACAACAAAAAAACATCAGAAGAGTAGCCGTACATAATTCAGATAAACGTATAAGCAGACAGAATACAGATACTCAAATAGAAATCAAACAGCTAATACAAAAGAACTGAATTCATATAGCAGAATATTCAAATTAGAATCATCTTTAAATTACAGAACAGACAGAATCACACAAATATGTACAAATCATAAGCACATGGTCAAATCGGATAAAATCATATAATACATATTTCACATATCAGATCCCCGGACCCTTATAGAATCTCTACGGATTTTGGCCCCTTATGCCTCTCTTCCCTGACACATACAGAATATCAACGGATTCTGACCCCTTATGTCTCACTTTGTGCTTAAAGCATCAGAACAGAACAGATATACAGAATTTTAGAACAGAACTTGTTTTCAGATTTCCCGGACCCAAACAACAAAATCACAAAGGATTCCGGCCCCTTATAACTCCCTTCTGATATCGCAGCACATCAAAGCATTCAAATCAGAAGAATCAAATAATTTTCTCGTCAGCGGCATAACGACAGTATACAAAATTTTTCACAAAATTCATAAATTCAAAATTTTATCAAATTATCACTGATAGTATAAAACATCATTGTAAGACTTTCATTATACTGAAGAACCATTTTTCAACATCCAAATAATTCGTAATTCAATTAAAACTCCGCATAATTCAAAATACCCGGTAAAAATCTTCCATAAAATACTCAAAACATGCAAAAACATTATCTCAGAAACATACTAAAAGTTACGCGGTAAAAGTTTTACTAGTGCAAAGTTATACCAGTTTTTCGCTAATAAAAAATGAATTTGAAACAGAAAATCCGTCAAAAATCATATTTCTAAAAATTGAGAAAGACATAATGTGCCTTACCTTGAGTCGATCAACTTTTCCAACTACGGCGACGGACGAAAACGAGTCGAAGTCGCTCAAAAATCCACTTTTTCTTCCTCTTTCTTCATTTTTCTCTCTCCTTAGCTTTCTCTCTATTCAAAAATGACACTATTCAGATATTTATTAAGCAGGATCGTCCAGGACGATGTCCGATCATCCCGTGACGACCTTCTCTGGACTCAAAACGTCCATACGAAAATAAATTCCAATTTCTTCGTCCCTGGACGATTCTCTCTGTTTGGTTCGTCCCGACGGTTCCAGGTTCGTCCAGACGAACATGAATATTTTCTCTGTTCGTACTGGCAGTTCGTCCGTACTAACCATATAGATTTTCAACATTTCTTCAGTTCGTCCAGACGGTTCGTCCCGTACTAACAGCACAAAAAAAATTTCAAACATAAATTGAAATTTTAAGGGTTTCACAATCTACCCACCTTAAGAAAAATGTCATCCTCGACATTTCCAAAGTAAACTGAGTTAGAACAAACTTGGATATAACTGTCTCATATCTAATTCCTTCTCTCAAGTGGCTTCTCTTGCCGTTCTGAACTTCCACTGAACCTTAACCATAGGAATATGTTTACTTCTCAGTTTTCGCACATCATAAGCTAAAATTTTTTCAGGCTCTTCTTTTTACTACAGATTCTCCTGAATCTCCACATCATCAACAGATAATTTCTTTTCAGAATCAGATATCTACTTTCTCAAAGAGGATACGTGAAACACGTTATGTATATCAGACATCTGATTAGGCAATAACAACCTGTAAGCAGAATTACCAACCCTTTCGATGATCTCAAAAGGTTCGACATACCTTGGACTGAGCTTTCTCACTCTACCAAATCTACTAACACCTTTCATCGGACTAACTTTGACATACACAAAGTCACCAATCTGAAATTCAACCAGTCTATGTTTCTGATTGTAATACTTCCGTTGTCTATCTTGTGCAGCTTTCAATCTTTCTTTAATCAAATTTATCTTCATAATAGTTTCATCCACAAAAGTTGAACCCATCACTTGTCTATCTCCCACCTCAGTTAGAGTCAAAGGAGTTCTACATTTTTGACCATACAAAGCTTCGTATGGTGACATACCAATGCTTTACTGATGACTGTTATTATATGCAAATTCTATCAGTGGGATATGATCTTCCCAACTGCCTCCAAAATTCAAAAAACATAATCACAGAAGATCTTCCAGTACTTGAATAGTCCTCTTAGACTGTCCATCAGTCTGCGGATGAAAAGCCGAACTGAAATGCAATTTCGTGCCCAAGCCTTGTTGAATTCCTCTCCAAAGTTTGGAGGTAAACCGTCCATCCCGATCAGGTACAATCATTTTTGGCACACCAAGTAATCTAAAAATTTCTTTAACATAAATATGAGCTAACTTATCCATCGGATCCGTTTGTCTGATCGGAAGAAAATGTGCAGACTTTGTCAATCGATCAACAATCACCCAAATAGCATCATGCCCTTGCCTCGATCTGGGGAAACCCATAGAAAAATCCATCGTCACCTCCTCCCACTTCCACTCAGGGATAGATAACGACTGTAAAAGACCTCCTAGTCGCTGATGCTCTGCCTTCACTAACTGACAGGCTTCGCATTTTGAAACAAATTCAGCTATGTCCTTTTTCATTCCAGGCCACCAAAACAATATTTTCATGTCTCCATACATATTACCACTTCCTGGATGAATAGTATAGCCTGAATAATGAGATTCGTGCAGAATCTCTTTTCTCAGATCTCAAACATAGGAATCCACAGCCTGTTCTTTCAGAAAATAATACCTGAATCAGAAATTCGTAATTCAGGTTTCTTACCAGATTTAATCTGATCAATCAACTTCAAATAGTCAGCGTCTGACTTCTGAGCTTCATGAATCTTCTCTTTCAAAGAATGTTGAATATTCATCTGAGTCAAAATACCATAATCAGTAGAGGAAATCACCTACAACTGTAATCTTTCCATATCTCGTATCAAATATTCGTAGGAAGTGAGCTGAATACAGGATAATCCCGAAGACTTCCTGCTCAGAGCGTCTGCTACCACATTAGCCTTACCAGGCTGATACTGAATCGTCAGATCATAGTCCTTGATCAACTCAAGCCACATTTGTTGCCTCAAATTCAGATCATTCTGAGTAAATATATACTTCAAACTCTTATGATCTATGAAGATCTCACATTTGACGTCATACAAGTAATAATGTTAAATCTTCAAAGCAAATACAACTGCTGTCAATTCCAAATCATGCGTCGGATAATTCTTTTCATGTGGTTTCAACTGTCTCGAAGCATAAGCTATTACCCGACCGTGCTGCATCAGAACACAACCCAGACCTTTAAGTGAAGCATTACTGAATATATGAAATCCTTCCGTACTAGATGGAAGTGCTAATACTGGAGCAGAAGTTAAATAATTTTTCAACTTCTAAAAACTAGCTTCACACTCCGGTGTTCAAATAAAAGCTACTGACTTCTGAGTTAGTCTCGTCAGAGGTGTAGAAATATGGGAAAATCCCTTTACAAATTTTCTATAATATCCAGCCATACCCCAAGAAGCTACGTACCTCAAATACCGTAGTAGGCCTTGGCCAATTAGCAACTGCTTGAATTTTATGGGGATCAACAGAAATACCTTCGCCACTCACCACATGACCTAGAAAAAAAATGCTCTTCAGCCAGAATTCACACTTGGAGAATTTTGCATACAACTAATGCTGCCTCAAAGTCTCCAACACACTCTTCAAATGTCTGGCATGATCTTCCTCAGAAGTAGAATATACCAGAATATCATCTATAAAGACGATCATAAATCGATCCAAATACTCATTGAACACTTTGTTCATCAGATCCATAAAAATAGCTGGTGCGTTGGTTACCCCAAAAGGCATAACCAAAAACTCGTAGTGCCCGTACCAAGTACTGAAAGTCATCTTCATCACCTCAGCTTCCTTTACTTTCACCTGATAATATCCAAATCTCAAATCAATATTAAAGAATATAGAAGATCCGGCTTGTTGTTCAAACAAATCATCAATCTGTGGCAACATATACTTATTGTTGATAGTAACTTTATTTAAATCTCTGTAATCAACACACATTATCATTGTTCCGTCCTTTTTCTTTACAAACAGAATAGGTGCTCCCCAAGGAAAAATACTAGGGCGAACAAATCCTCTATCCACCAACTCCTGGAGTTGTACTTTCAATTCTGAAAGTTTCCTCGGTGTCATCCTGTACGGAGCTTTTGATACCAAAGCTGTACCCGAAAAAACATTAATACAGAACTCAACATCTCTGTCCGGAGGTAATCCAACTAACTCCTCAGGAAATACATCTGAAAAGTCTCGTACAACTGGGATATCAGAAACAGAACCCGCATCTATATTCATATCCCGTACTGATGTCAAAAATACTATACAACCCTTCTTCCACATTCTTCTAACTTCCAACCCAAAAATCAAACAGTATAAAACTCCTCTTAACCCTTGAAATACACATCTTTCGCCATCCATAAGCAAGCTCACTTATTTCTTTAAAACATTCAATCTGAGCATCATACAGACTCAGTCAATCCATGCCTAAAATTATGTCATACGAAGAAATTGGCAATAAAATCAAACACGATTTCCACTTCTTATCAGAAATATCAATCTCACATAAACAAAATTTTTGGGCTATCAAATTATTCCCAGCCGGCAAAGAACAGAAAGAGAAACTGGCAACATCACAGAATTCAGATGCAAAACATCGAAACAACGCTCAGATAAAAATGAATGACTAGCTCCAGAATTAAACAAAATACGACAGGGATGATCAAAAATATAAACCGTACCTGTCACCACATCCTGAGCATCTCGAGCCTCTTGCTGATTCAAACTATACACACGTGGCTGAACTAGAGCTAAAGCCACAGAACCACTAGGCTCCCTCTGATTACCACTAGGTGGTCTCATTGCCACAGAACCCGAACCACCAACTATACCAAAGGATTCTTTAGAAACAGTACGTGGAGGAATTATCCTCAGCCTTCCTGCTGAACCGGCAGGTCTAACAAAACTCTTAGATCTAGACTCAGATCGTCGATCAAATCCAGCTTGTGGACACTCTGCAATCCGATGACCTGGCTGATCACATCTAAAACACTGACTAGTCATCTTGTAACACTGGCCAAAATATCGTCATCCATAAGTTTGACACACAGGTGCCCCACTGACTGACCCAGAATTGGTCACACTGCCACTACCAGAAACTATAGTGGATCCTGACTGTCCACTCCTCCTAGAGTCTCCAGAAACAAACCTCTTCTTTCTAAAAAATCCACTGCCAGAAGCATCACTACTGAACCTCTTCCTACAAGTAGTCCACCGCTGCTGAGTAGCCATTAGATCATTCTCTATCAGACGAGCTCTCTCCACAAGCTTAGAGAAATCAAAAATGTGAAATGGCACTAGGGGCTGCCTCAGACTATCTCTTAGTCCCCTTAGAAATCTGTAGCACTTCTCAGCAGAAGTACTCACTAATTGTGGAGCATATATAGCTAAAACAGTAAACTCTGCCTCACACTGCATAACTGTCTTGCTCCCTTGAACCAACCTCAGAAAATTCTCATGCATTTGTTATTTTTCAGAAAGGGGTATAAACCAAGATCTAAATAATTCAGAAAATTCTTCCCAAGAAATTAAGGAATTCAATTTACCTTGAAATTTCTCCTCCTGCTGACTCATTCACCAGCGCTCTGCTTCCCCATCTAACAAAAAAATTGCTAATGGTACCTTCCTATCAGAAGGGCATTGCATGCCATCAAATGTCTTTTCCAACCTCCTCAGCCAATCCTCAGCTGCTCTAGGCTCAACAGTGCCCTCAAACCTCGGAGGCTTCAATCTCAGAAACATTTGTATATGTATATCTACGTCTTCAGATCTAATAGCAGAAACTCTATTCTGAGTCTCGCTCATCATCTGAGCAACCAGCGTAGCAAATTACGAAACTGTATCAGAACCAATCATTGGAGCAGAACTGTTCACAGGAGCTGCTTAACTAGCACTCGGCCCACCAGTCATATCTGGGTCTGGCATATTCATAATCACACAGAAAACTATGCACATAAAACAACATAATAAAAATCCAGACAAACTAGAACTACCCCGACAGACTTACAGATCAATTCCTATAGCTCTATCTTAACAATCGAAATTTCAAAACTATTGCTCTGATACCACTTAAGTTTGTTATGACCCAACCCAACCGGAACGAATCCCTTCACGTCGGGCCGTAATAAAAATTTAAAATCCAGGATCTAGCTTTGGAATTTGCTTCAGACTTTCTTCTAAATAGCAAACATACTAAACACAGAGCTACTATAAACATCCAAATATACAGAACAATTCATCCATATTTTCTTCTTTCATCAAAAGAATCATGTACAATATAGTGCATGACTACAGACAGAAAGAACATAACATAAAAATCATGACTGTATAAAATCAAAAGTACAAAATACATAATCTCAGATCATACACATAACGGTTAGTCCAAGACCTCATTCCCTTTCCCAGAACCTGAAAACCACGCAGATAATAAGAATGAGCTAACAACTCAGCAATACTACACCAACCAATCAAAATCTCCATAAACATACAACCAAAATACATAAAAAGAGTAGCCATACATAATTCAGATAAGCGTATAAGCAGACAGAATACATATACAGATTTGGCCCCTTATAACTCAGATAAGCGTATAAGCAGACAGAATACAGATACAGATTCGGGCCCTGACATTATCTCTACGGATTCTGACCCCTTATGCCTCCCTTCCCTAACACAGACATAATTTCAACGGATTCTAGCCCCTTATGTCTCCCTTTGTGCTTAAAGCACCAGAACAGAACAGATATACAGAATTTTCAGAATAAAACTTATTTTCAAATTTCTAAGACCCAGACAATGGAATAACAAAGGATTTCAGCCCCTTATAACTCCCTTCTAATATCACAGCACATCAAAACATTCAAATCAGAAGAATTGAATACTTCAGAAAATTCGTCAGCTACGAAATTTTCACAAAATTCACAAATTCAGAATTTTACCAAATTATCATAGATAATATAAAACATCATTGTAAGACTTTCATTATACTGAAGCAACATTTTTCAACATCCAAATAATTCGTAATTCGATTAAAACACCGCAGAATTCAAAATACCCGATAAAAATCTTCCAGAAAATATTCAAAACGTGCAAAAACATCATATCAGAAACATACAAAAAGTTACGTGGTAAAAGTTTTACCGGTGCAAAGTTATACCAATTTTTCGCTAATGGAAAATGAATTTGAAATAGAAAATTCGTCAAAAATCATATTTCTGAAAATTGAGAAAGGCATAATGTGCCTTACCTCGAGTTGGTCAACTTTTCCAACTACAGCGATGGACGAAAACGAGTCGAAGTCGCTCAAAAATCCACTTTTTCTTCCTCTTTCTTCGTTTTTCTCTCCCCTCAGCTTTCTCTCACTTAAAAAATGACACTATTCAGATATTTATTAAGCAGGATCGTCTAGGACGATGTCCGATCGTCCCGGGACGACCTTCTCTGGGCTCAAAACATCTAGACGAAAATAAATTTCAATTTCTTCGTTCCTGGACGATGCTCTCTGTTTGGTTCGTCCCGATAGTTCGTCCCGAAGGTTCCAGGTTCGTCCAGACGAACATGCATATTTTCTCTGTTCGTACTGGCAGTTCGTCCGTACTAACCATACAGATTTTCAACATTTCTTCAGTTCGTCCAGAATGTTCGTCCCGTACTAACAGCACAAAATTTTTTTTTTCAAACATAAATTGAAAATTTAAGGGTTTCACAGAAAATGAGATTGATATAAGTGATATAAGTTAAATGTAATATTTGCTTATAAGTAATGAATGGTAATTGTTAACACTATAATTAAAATGATTGGTTGTTAAAATATAGTATCATATATATGAGGGTGGGCCTACGAGCTTTTTCTTAAAAATAGTTTGTGTCGTTATCTCGATTGTAGCCTATGATTGATGACCAATTACATCGACACGCGGAGGATGATGGCTCTTAATGATTCATTAAAATTCACATGTAATAATAATGATAAAAATAATGCAATGATAATGATAATTATGATTATATAATGATATAATAAATGAGAATGAAACAATAAAAATGCCATATTAAAAATAAATGTCTTGCCTTACTGAGTTATATATCGATGCATACATATGCACATTGATAGCTTTGATAGATAAAATAGTAATATGTGTGCATATATAGTATATGAATAATTACATGTAATGCTTTTATATAATAGAAAATGGATAAGATGGACAACACTAATGACGTTGACACATATATATTCATGACATGCAATATTGATTTATTGATTACTTTTATATTTATGTTCTTGCACCTATTATTTATTTATGGATTTAAGTGTGATGACTTTTACTTTTTGTTATTAATCATGTTGAATCGTACTAGTGATAACTAATCATTAATGTTATTGAATGCTATTGATTATATTGTTTGAGCTAAATATGCATATTGATTCTTTAAATATTGTATTAAAGTTTTAATGAGTTTTGGTTTCTATTGGTTTTATAAGCTCATTATATAATTTTATTGATTCCTGGTTAGGAAATGGGCCAGGATTTTAGGGCAGTGAAGTGAATTGAGATCTTCAAGTTTCTTCTGTTATTTTGTATTTTTGTTGTATTCTTTTATAGTCAGGGGCTATTGATGGACTTATTGAATGTTAGTGATCTCTTGGCTATTGTAAATGCAATTTTGGTTAAATAATATAGTGAAATATTTAAACATCTATAATATTCAATTATTTTTCCTGGAAAGATTGATTTATATTGATGATTAATAAAAACTCTTAAATGAGTAAGACCAAACAAATAAGCAAATGATCTCTTAAAAGATAACTCCTGCGACATAGGGCTCTACCGACTTCAACCACATAATATATTTTATACATTGTATGTATACTACATTAAATCAATGTCTTTCATAGAGAAGGTACATCTTTTGTAAACAATAATAACTATTAGTTAAATTATTTCAACTAAACCATGAATCATGGTTTTCCTCTTTCCATGATTTCTCAGATAAAAGGTCGTGCATTTTTTTTTTATTCATACACTCGTCTATTATCTTTATGTATATCAAATATTTCATGTAAATGATAAGACAATAACTTTGTATCTTTCTATGACCAAGAATATTCTAACACATAACATATCTATGTCCTATTAATTTGAGAAAAATAAAAAAATATAAATATTGAAAACTTTGAACACCTCTTCATCTTGTTAACATGTAGTTGCTCTCGTTGATGCATTAACTGGCAAGCTGCCATCGTAATTTCTTCACTTCTTTGTAGTGAAGGGTTTTAGGAATTTTTGGAATGGGATTTGAGGGAGAGAGAGAGAAGGGTTTATGATTTTAATATTTAATCTTATTTGATAGTAATTAAATAAAACATATTAATTAAAATTTAAATTTGTTGCGTGTTAGAAAATACGCGGCAGTAGAGTTTGTAAATTCGCGTCCGTGCATTGCACGTAAGTTTAACACACAAACAGAAAAGAGGAGTGAACACCAAGAGTTTTTACGTGGAAAACCCAAAAATGGGAAAAACCACGGGGCCTTGCCTAGTTGCAAATTTCCACTAGTGTTTTTGTAGATTACAAATGGCGGATTTCGTCCAACAAGTTGGGATAATCCAAATACAATTTGTTTCTTCCACTAATTTTACAAAATTCTGCGAATTCCTGGCGTTTCTCGAAAATCCGGCAGAGTTTCGGCGTCTTCAGGCGGCAGGAAGAGTTTTGGCGGTGGTCGAGGAGGTGAGGAATCTCCTTTTCTCCTTTCTCCCCTTCTTCTTCTCTCTTCTGTGAATTCCTGGCGTTTCCTGAAAATCCGGCAGAGTTCCGGCGTCTTCAGGCAGCAGGAAGAGCTCCGGCGAAGGTGAGGAATCTCCTTTTCCCCTTTCTCCTTCTCCTTCTCTTCTTCTTCTCTCTCTTCCCTTGAGTCCCTTTGGTGTAGAATGAGGGCTCTATTTATAGTTTTTTTGGAGTGGCATAGCCCGTAAATAGGCGTGAGATCAAGGGCGAACAGGGAGTGGTTTGAATGGACGGCTGATATCGAATCCTTTGATCATACACTGTTCGTTGGACATTTGAAGGCCTTAATGATGTCTGAATTCGATGTTCTTGGGCTCATTGGATTCTTCTCGTCAAGCCGCTCGATTCGAGTATAAGCTCGTTAAAATCGGAGACCGTTTGGTAACTCAAATTGCGGTTTGAATCTTACAACAACGTTTTGAACCCTTGATTCAGACTCATTTGGGCTTGGATTGGGTTGATCTGGGTGTCGTTGGGTTCGTATTTCTGAGACGGTCAGTTTGACTGTAAGCTCGCTGAAATCGGAGTTCACATGCTCCCGAAATTAATTTTTGAAGTTTCCGAACTGATTTTGCCTCGAGATTTGTTCCCAATCAAGATAATTTTGTGAGGACGTATCAGTTGCCCCCCTATTTTCGGACGTCGAAGCTCCAGGAGTCCGAAAATATGCATCACAAATTTTAAAGAATTTTCGGGAGTGACTCAGAATTGATCTTGCGTGTAGGAGTTCCGAACGACCCTGAAAGTGCCGAAATTGAGTCCGGAACATGGAAAAACATGTCCGGGACTCCAAAAACGTCAAATTTGGACTTTTCGGTACGAAATTTGGGCCCGGATTGAACCGGGCAGCCGAACCGGCCGGACCGGCCTGCCGGCCGCCGCTGCCGGAGTGGAACCGCGGTTGCGAGCGTGTGCCTGTGCCCACGAGCTTGCGCCCGGGCTGCGTCGCGCCCGGCAATGGGGTGAACCCGCGCCTGCCTCGCCCGCGCCGGCGGGAGGGAGCCCGCGCCCTCTGAGGTGCGCCCACGCGTGCTGTGCGCGAGGCTGCCGCGCACTTACCTGCCGCCGGCGCTGCTGCTGCCGTGCGGCCGACCGCGCCCGCGCCTGCCTGCTGCGGTTGGCCGCGATCCATGCGCGCCTGCCGCGGATTGCTTCGCTGGCCGCACCGTTTCGTGCGGTCGGATGGCTGCACCGAACCTAGTGGGCACCCAAGCTTGTTAGAAAATAGCATTTTTGCTATTTTTGGGTTCCAAAAATTCCGAATAAATTCCAAAAAAAAACAGAAAAAATTTAGAAAAATATGGAATTTCAAAAATTGCAATAACTCCCTCATATTCTCTTTAAAACCTATAAATAGGCCCCTCAGGCCTTTAGAAAACTTGCAACTTCTCTTTCTTTCTCCCTCTGGCTCTCTAGCGATTGAGGCTTTCGCTATTTGCGAGCGGGAAATTTCCCCTGCTCGAATTAGCGCCCTCCTCGCGCACAGGAGTTATGAGATTTCTTCTCCTCCCCCACGGCTCTCTGGCTGCTGAGGCTTCCGCTATTTACGAGCAGATAATTTACCCCTGCTCGAATTAGCGCCCCTCCTCGCGCGCAGGAGTTACGGGATTTCTTCTCCTCCCCCACGGCTCTCTGGCGGCTGAGGCTTCCGCTATTTGCGAGCAGGAAATATCCCCTGCTCGAATTAGTGCCCCTCCTCGCGAGCAGGAGTTACGGGATTTGAATGCCATTTGAGCGAAATTTTACTGGCGATGGACGATCGAGTTGAAGTCCATTAGCTGTCAACGATCGAGTGTAGAGCCAAAGGAGAGAGTTCGAGTGTGCATTGCAAGTAGCAGTCGAGCGAGAAGCCGATGACGAGTAGTAGTCTGCTGACGAGCAGAAGTCCGACGACAAGGAGAAGTACGACGTCAAGGTAGAAGTGCGGCCTTGGGCAGAAGACCGACGAAAGTTCGTCGACGGGCAGAAGTCCGACGACGAGTAGAAGTTCCGCTGATGAGCAGAAGTCCGACGATGCATAGGAGTCTTCTGACGAGCAGAAGTTCGAGGACAAGGAGAAGTTCGATGTCAGGTAGAAGTGCGGTCTTGGGTAGAAGACCGACGAAAGTTCGTCGACGAGCAGAAGTCCGACGAGGAGTAGAAGTCCGCTGATGAGCAGAAGTCCGACGATGCGTAGGAGTCTTCTGACGAGTAGAAGTCCGAGGACAAGGAAGAAGTCCGACGTCAGGTAGAAGTGCGGCCTTGGGTAGAAGACCGACGAAAGTTCGTCGACGAGCAGAAGTCCGACGACTAGTAGAAGTCTGCTGACGAGCAGAAGTCTAACGATGCGTAGGAGTCTTCTGACGAGCAGAAGTCCGAGGACAAGGAGAAGTCCGACGTCAGGTAGAAGTGCGGCCTTGGGTAGAAGACCGACGAAAGTTCATCGACGAGCAGAAGTCCGACGACGAGTAGAAGTCCGCTGACGAGCAGAAGTCCGACGATGCATAGGAGTCTTCTGAACGAGCAGAAGTCTGAGGACAAGGAGAAGTCCGACGTCAGGTAGAAGTGCGGCCTTGGGTAGAATACCGACGAAAGTTTGTCGACGAGCGGAAGTCCGACGACGAGTAGAAGTCCGCTGACGAGCAGAAGTCCGATGATGCGTAGGAATCTTCTTGACGAGCAGAAGTCTGACGACAGGAAGAAGTCCGACGTCGGGTAGAAGTCCTCTCCGAGGTTGTATGTCAGAACATTTGTTTGATGACATTAACCTGTGTGGAAGAGGTCGAGAGAATCCATCAAGGATGTAAGACCTATCCGAGGTTGTATGTCAGAGCCCTGCTCGACAATGTTAACCTGTGTGGATGAGGTCAGGAGAATCCACCAAGGATGTAAGACCTATCCGAGGTTGTATGTCGGAGCCCTACTCGAACGACGTTAACCTGTGTGGATGAGGTTAGGAGAATTCCACCAATGATGTAAGACCTATCCGAGGTTGTATGTCAGAACATTTGTTCGATGACATTAACATGTGTGGAAGAGGTCGAGAGAATTCCATCAATGATGTAAGACCTATCCGAGGTTGTATGTCGGAGCCCTGCTCGACGACGTTAACCTGTGTGGATGAGGTCAGGAGAATCCACCAAGGATGTAAGACCTATCCGAAGTTGTATGTCAGAACATTTGTTCGATGACATTAACCTGTGTGGAAGAGGTTAAGAGAATCCACCAAGGATGTAAGACCTATCCGAGGTTGTATGTCGGAGCCCTGCTCGACGACGTTAACCTGTGTGGATGAGGTCAGGATCAAATCCCCCTGGGATTGATCGTCCGGTGATTGAGATTTAATATGGATTGTGTATTTCTCGAATCACGGAGAAAGAGTTTGAGAAGTTTTTTCTTATCTTTCATAAGAGGAAAAAATCATATCACAACAACATGAACATTTTATTATTGCATTACGTAAGATAGTACAATAGTTCCCTATTACGACTTACAAATTACAAAGTACTCAACACACAAGATCTACGCACGGTGACAATACGACAACATTTAACTTAGGAGAAGATATTAGAGATATCAAAATGACACTCAACTCAACATAAAAGCGACAATAATACAAGCAATATTTGCTAATACAAATACACAAAGTGTGTGATCATTCAATCGCTCCAACCATTTGAATAGTATTCAATGGTTATATTTGTTATTGATTCTGCCCCCCAGTCGGACCAACTTCATCTCGGGTTGGTGTATTCTTGATGAATTGTCGGAGATATCCCTGTCGGATCAGTCTCTCAACTTCTTCCTTGAGCTGCCAACATGCTTCAGTAGTATGCCCACGGCTATGGTGGAAGTGGCAATATTGCTCCTGGTTTCCGACATTGGGCTTCAAAGGGTGTGACCATTTCACATTCTCCTGATCCTGGATGGCCATTAATACATTTGCTTGGGATGTATTAAGTGGTGTGTACTCCTTTTCTTGGCGAGGTTCTCGTCGTGGTGACGGAGACCTATGAGGTAGATTATTCTTCCCATATTTTTTCTGCTGTGAGAAAGAATTATCCATCCCAGGTGCACCTTTGCGCTTCCCGCTGATTTGCTCAAACTGTTTCCTATGAGCATTTATAGCTTCATCCACAGAGATTTGTGCCTCCATGCGATGGATCAAGTCAGCGTATGAATAGACGGTGTCTTGCATAAGGGCTGAATAGAAGGGTCCAGGACGAAGACCTCCAAGAAAGACCCTCTGAGTAATTCAGGGTCTACTCCTGGAATCTGTCGTGCTTCAGTGGAAAATCGTTGAAAATACTCCTTCAATGATTCTCCCTCATTTTGGCGAATCCCGGAGAGGTGGGAATAATCCTTAGCAATTCTTCAATTGGCCACAAATTGTTCGACAAATACTTTGGCCAATTTGATAAAAGAGGGGATCGTTCCAGGTGGAAGCGAGTAGAACCACGTTCGGGCCTGTCTTTTAAGCGTGGCGGGAAAGACCTGGCAGAGGAGCACGTCTGATGCTCGTTGAATATACATGATGGTTCTATAGCAGTCAACATGCTCATACGGGTCGGTCGTCCCGTCGTAGGATTCAACGTTTGACACTTTGAATCCGACTGGAATGGGTTGCTGAAGAATGGCTTCAGTTAGAGGTGACTTCTCGAAGTTCTTCTGTCGGAGAGCATGCCTCACATCTCCTCGGGGGAACTCTTCCC
This sequence comes from Dendrobium huoshanense, assembly GCA_016618105.1. Lineage (NCBI taxonomy): Eukaryota > Viridiplantae > Streptophyta > Magnoliopsida > Asparagales > Orchidaceae > Dendrobium > Dendrobium huoshanense. Next base: position 26,722,216 of record CM028356.1, on the reverse strand, counting down.
GTACCAATTTTCGCAGTTCGCGACGCAGGACATTTTGAGGGAGTTCCGCAATGTGTGGTTGGGGAGAGCCTTCAGGGAGATCCGAAAAAATGCGAGGATGTGTTGAACTCGCTGTATCGACAAGTTCATCTTCCTGTCGTGATTGAGGATGTCTCCTAGGTGGAGGAAGGTGAATCTCTTCTTGAAGATGCTCGAATTGAACATCTTCAACCCTTGGTGGATCCCGAGGGAGAAGGATCTCCTCAAACGTCGGCTGTCAATCATCTCGTAGGAGTTAGAGGATCTCGTTTTGCGATTCTTCCATCTTTCGGATTCTTTCTTCTAAAGAAGGTTCCAAAGTCCCTTCTCTGGTATCATTCTGCCCCAGGGTGAAAAGATGCTGACAATTGTCGTCTATGGTTAATAGACGGATTTCTGGACTGATGAGAGTTGGAGCGAGAAGCTCCAACTAAACGACTGCTGCGCCTATTCACCATCGTAGCAGTACTCGAAGTAGTGGGATTGTGTTTCCCACAGACGACGCGTCAAACTGTTGCGTGTTAGTAAATACGCGGCGGTAGAGTTTGTAAATTCACGTCCGAGCGTTGCACGTAAGTTTAACACACAAACAGAAAAGATGAGTGAACACCAAGAGTTTTTACGTGGAAAACCCAAAAATGGGAAAAACCACGGGGCCTTGCCCAGTTGCAAATTTCCACTAGTGTTTTCGTAGATTACAAATGGCGGATTTCATCCCACAAGTTGGGATAATCCAAATACAATTTGTTTCTTCCACGAATTTTACAAAATTCTGCGAATTCCTGGCGTTTCTCGAAAATCCGGCAGAGTTTCGGCGTTTTCAGGCGGCATGAAGAGTTTCGGCGGTGGTCGAGGAGGTGAGGAATCTCCTTTTCTCCTTTCTCCCCTTCTTCTTCTCTCTTCTGCGAATTCCTGGCGTTTCCTGAAAATCCGGCAGAGTTCCGGCGTCTTCAGGCAGCAGGAAGAGCTCCGGCGGTGGTGGTCGAGGAGGTGAGGAATCTCCTTTTCCCCTTTCTCCTTCTCCTTCTCTTCTTCTTCTCTATCTTCCCTTGAGTCCCTTTGGTGTAGAATGAAGGCTCTATTTATAGTTTTTTTGGAGTGGCATAGCCCGTAAATAGGCGTGAGATCAAGGGCGAATAGGGAGTGGTTTGAATGGACGGCTGATATCGAATCTTTTGATCATACACCGTTCGTTGGACATTTGAAGGCCTTAATGATGTCAGAATTTTATGATCTTAGGCTTGTTAGATTCGTCTCGTCGAGCCGCTCGATTCAAGTATAAGATCGTCAAAATCGGAGACCGTTTGGTAACTCAAATTGCGGTTTGAATCTTCCAACAGCGCTTTGAACCCTTGATTCGGACTCATTTGGGCTCGGATTGAGTTGATCTTGGTGTCGTTGGGTTCGTATTTCCGAGACGCTCATTTTGACTGTAAGCTCGCTGAAATCGGAGTTCATATGCTCCCAAAATTAATTTTTGAAGTTTCCGAACTAATTTTGCCTCGAGATTCGTGCCCAATCAAGATAATTTTGTGAGGACGTATCAGTTGCCCCCTATTTTCGGACGTCGAAGCTCCAGGAGTCCGAAAATATGCGTCACAAATTTTAAAGAATTTTCGGGAGTGACTCAGAATTGATCTTGCGTGTAGGAGATTCCTCACCTCCTCGACCACCGCCGCCGGAGTTTTTCTTGGCGCCTGAAGACGCCGTAACTCTGCCGGATTTTCAGAAAATGCAGGGAATTAGCATAATTTTGTAAATTTCGTGGAAGAAACAAATTGTATTTGGATTTTCCAACTTGTGGGACGAAATCCGCCATTTGTAATCTACGAAAACACTAGTGGAAATTTGCAACTGGGCAAGGCCCCGTGGTTTTTCCCATTTTTGGGTTTTCCACGTAAAAACTCTTGGTGTTCACTCCTCTTTTCTGTTTGTGTGTTAAACTTACGTGCAACGCTCGGACGCGAATTTACAAACTCTACCGCCGCGTATTTTCAAACACGCAACAAAATTAAATCCTAATAATAATAATAAATAAATTTAAAATATTAATTTCAATAAATCAATATTATTTGTGATTCAATATGATTCAATAATTTTATTATATTAATGAATTAAATTTAATACAAATTAATTATTTAATATGATATTAACCACATCTAGCTATCATTTAATCAACAAAAAATAATTTTGATAAAAAATTATTAATTAAAATAATTAATATGCAATCAAATAAATTACAGGTATATGTATGTATGCTAATCAACTAACTAATTTAAACATAATAATTAGTATTAATTTAATAAAATTAATATCAAATAATTAAATTTATTACTAATTGATATTATTTTTTATTTAATTGATATAAATAATAGTTATTATTTAATTAACTTAATATTTTATAAATCAATCATTAAATTTAATTATGATTGATATAAATAAGATAAATATAATAATATGTTTCAATCCTTTAAAATTTTTAAATATTTAAATAAAAATTTAAGGAATTTATTTAAATTTAACCAAATTTTAATAACCATAATATCAAATAATTTTAAGAAGTTAACTTATATGAAACTCTTGAATAAATATCTTAATTTCAGAGGATTTGAGTGTAGGATCCCAATTATAAATGAAATTCTACTTAATAACCCAAAATAAGATCATTAAGCATACTACTAACTGCCTTGCAGCCACAGCAGCCCCACACAGCAAGAATTTTTATTGCGTCCTCCCACCTAGACTGTAGAGACTACGCTCCTCCACACCGCCAAAAAATTCTAGTTTTTGCTACGATATTGATGACGGAGATATTATCAGTTGATAATATTATTTGATAATAATGAGGAATATCATCATGTGAAGACCAATACCAAGTTATACCGAGCTATACCGGTATTGGTCTTCACATGATGATATTCCTCATTATTGTTTGGTATTGCTCGGTATTTGCTCGGTATTTCTCATTTTTTAGCGCGATTTTAGCTCTGGGAGGACATATCTCTACGTCAGGTGGAAGGACGCAAACTGATACCTTCTACAGGACCGGTGGAACCTGGAAGACAAGTTAACATGAATTTTCTCAAAAAAATAGAGATGAAAAAAAAATGTAATCCCAACATATTAATTAGTAATATTCGTTAACAGGTAAGTTGTTACACCTGCAGTCGGCTTGTCGACTATTGTACCTCATCGTCTAGAGGTGATCGATGTCAAGCGGTGAGGCAATCATTGATCGAGAGAGCCTTGGTGGGAATCGCTCTCGGCGTAATCGCACCATCCACCTTCGAAGAGCTTTATACGCTGTTGTCGAACATCATCTAGTAACTTGGAGTAGTCAGCCGAACTTGACTTGCACGCCAAGTTAGGAGCCTCGTTCGATTGACGTTTAGATAGGGTAGAGAATTAGGTATTGTGATCCGACTCGGCGGTGGTGGTTTTCCACAATTCTCGGCGATGAATTTCACATCTCTGTCCGAAGTAATGCATTGCCGTGTAATCAGTCCGTAAAGAAAATTGTAGCTATATGTGCGCTGGCGGTCTTTTTACAGGCAATAAAATGCTCATCTTTGAAAATCGAGACCACCAAATTGAGTCATGCCCCTTCTTTGTTCTAGGCAATCAGAACAAAATCCATGCACTCTTCCCAAATCGAATCCGGTACCGGCAATGGCATATACAAACCGTTTTTGTGCTCCACCCTTATAGCTTTGACAAATCGCCATCCACAATGCGGAATGTATCCCGACTGATGCAGTACAAGTTATGCACAATAACGAGGGAACAACTTACGTGGCTAGAACTTTTATTCCCCACTACCTTCATTGCTAAATTCACCGGCGGCACGACCAAACGTTTAACTCCAACTCTCCTGGATACTGTCACTGATCCACCGATGTATCGAGCAACTACTTGAGTGGGTATTCGTGCAGATCTTCCTCGCGCTTAACCGATTGAACTCCTCAGTATACTCGCTAACGGAGCGCGAGCCTTGGGTACAATGTTGGTACTATATACAAAATTTGCCAAAATATCGGTAGGAACTGTGCTCGCATAGCTGTTTCATTTATTCCAAGTGCGAATGCAGCCACGTCCTTCCCTCCTGCGGGATTGTATAATGCTCCCACCAAGGCTGGCTCCCCCTTTCAAGCGACACGCCACATTTTTACCTTCTTCTCCGTGTCCATATAATCAAAGAAATTTGACAGACTTCTCCCAATCCAGATAATCCTCTATGTGCAAATGTCCGTCGAAAAATGGAATATCTAGTTTCACCTTGAACCACCAGCCGGTTGCTGAAAACGTTGAAATCTTCTGTTTCGGTGCCAATCTGGTTGAATCGTGATCCGTCTCCCCTTCAAATCCTTCGAAAAGCGGCGGCGCGGAGGGGTTTCGCTTCCGCCTTCCCGCTCGGTTGGATTGATTTGTAAGTATCTTCTTTGTTGTCCGTCATCATTCTCCCGCCAAGCTCGCCTATGTACAGGCTTTCTTCCCGATGCGAGAGTCTCTGTCGCCCTGGCTGGATTGAACCCCCGGCGAACTTCGACGGCAAGACGTTGAACTCTGCCGCTAAGTCATTTCCGATTGACTTTTTCCTGATTTGTCCACAACGCATCAATGGTGCGGACATCCTCCCGAGCTGGTACGGTCTTATTTTGTTGCAGTTTTTATTCTGTATGCGTATTGATTAATCTTCGAATATATTTAAATTTAATATTTGATCCTCTAAATTCGATGATTTAATCTGACATGGGAAATCCAAATTTATCAGGATCCTGTTTGACTTTTTTGGTATTGTGATGTCGCCGGCATATAAGTAATAATGTTCGTTGTCGAATTTCGTGTGCGTTGGATTATCTAATCATTTAGCCTATCTGCTAGCCGTGTTAAGATTATAAGTTCCGTTTGCAAATCAAATTCGATCTGACATGTTGTTGTTTGTTTTTTGATGCGCCGCTATAAGTAATAATGTTTTGTAATTTTGTGCGTTGGAATCTAATCATTGCCTATCTTAGCCGTGTTAATTATAATTCCGTGCATCAAGATCTGGTTGTCGTGCTAAAGAGTATGGATTAGTGTAGCGTAGCCCTGCAATTCCGAGGGGCGGTTCAGCTTCGAGATTATTGAATGGTTAACTAATTGAATTATACTTGATATTTATCTGCTTTCTCTTGCTCGATTCCGCTGATTACTTTCTTTCTCTATTTAAGTCTTCTTGGTTAACCATGTGTCCATGACATCCTGGCTAATATAGATTAGCATCATCATCGTTGACCTTGTAAACTGTAATGTAGATCATCATCATCGTCATCAATCTTACCAAACACATAGCTTTCAAACCCTATAACTCTGCTACTAGTTCAATATGATGCAGCTAGGGAGTTCCAGATTTCCAGTGAATGGATGATATAATTGTGAGTTTGTGTTAACTATAGAATCAAACTTCTATCTTAAATGGATTAAAGTAATTTTATTTCCTGTCTATCTTATTTGTATTTTAAGCTGATTATGCGGTATTCATGAGATTTCATACCTGTAGTTCAATAGTTCTTTTCAACAAAAATTCTAAAGTTAGTGATTAAAGATATTGGTATGTGGCAACAATAATTTGGTGAATTTATCTGTTTATTTGGGCTAAACGACCTCTACAATCGTTTTTGGGTTACATCAATTACGTAAACTTAAAACATTTAATTTACTCTTAACAAATTATTTCTGTAATAAAACTTAATCTCTTTTGATGCATTCTTATTGTTTTGATTTCTCAATATCACCAGATTCATGAATCATTTACTTCAGGTCCTTCTGAAGCTATGGACATAACCAGAGAGGTAAAGAATTCCATTTAAAGCATGATAGATGAGCCTTATTCTTTTATTCTTTTTTCCATGTCTGAGATATCAACAAGCCCTAATATGAAAAGTAATACCGGGAATATAGGCAATAAGAGGAGGAGCAGATGCTGTCATAGCTGTTGGAGGAGATGGTACTCTTCATGAGGTACAAATGCGAATGTGTTGATATTTTTTGTTGGATACAAGCCAGTACATATTTCTTTTTAACTTAATGTGTCTTAAGGATATATTATCTTCATGAAAGTAAACTTAACATACATCTAAATCAGTTTAATTCATCAGTCCTTGTTCCTTAATGTTCTTTATAAGGTAGCATTCTCAATGGAACAACAGTAGCAGACTAGCAGTTCAAGATAGTATACTGTAACCAACTTTATCAGAGTTTCCTACAAAAAAATGAGGTTTAAATCTTCGGCGTTTTGATCCATGAAAAAACCCAACCAGGGGCTGCAGTAACCCAAACTTCATATAGCATAGTTGGAGTTTATTGAATGTGAATTCAATCAGCTTGAGATTTTTTTTTTCTTAGTTCCTTGCTCTGTTTTTTTTTTTTTTTCATTAGGGTGTGTGATTCTAATTTTGACTCTAAAGTCTGAACATTGTTTCTACCAAAAATTCAAGATAAGACAAGTGAAAAACCTATTGAAGGTAAAATTTGATTATTTGAATATGATAAACACTGACATTTCCCTTGCAGTGACCTTTATCCTTATGACATGTTTTACAAGTCTAATATAGTCTAATTTGTTGTCTGCAATCTATTTGAGTATTTGCCTAGATTTATAAAAGCTTTTCATGTAGTTATTTGCTGAAGTTATTAATGGACTCCCAGGACCTATGCCCACTTTGTTTTGCATTATTATATATATGATTTGCTCTTGATTTACTACCTTTTCTTCATTACTTATTTATCATAATTTCTTATTTAACTGCTAACTTAAATTATACCCCTATTTGTTTATCATTCTGTAAAGACCTGTATCCATCATAGCCAATATCTAAAATTTTTTGCATATTTTGCGAGTCAAAAACTCTTATTTGCACATATTGTGACCTTTAGGTCATTCATTTCAACTAGCAGGTTGTCAACGGTTTCTTTTGGGCAGGAAAACCAATATGTGCTCTAGAAAGGGGGTCCATACATGCAACTACACTTGGAGTGAGTAATTGGAGGCCATCTGTTTCTCAACGTAGTACTCTATCTTTACTTCTTAAATTGATTTTTTTAAAATCATACTATCATTTGCAGCTTATTCCACTGGGAACTGGTTCAGATTTTGCCAGAACATATGGGTGGTTTGTTCTATGATGCAATGGACCCTTTGATAACCTGATAACTTCTTAATGCTGATCTCATGAGAACCTGCTTTGATTTGTTTGACCAGGAAAAATGATCCTCATCAGGCAATAGAACGAATTGCTAAAGGTTACTTAAAGCAACTCAACACAATTGCCTCCTCTAGTAGTTGTCAGCTTATCTCTGCAAAAGTTATTTTTTATGTTTGAAGTCTGTGGACTGATATGGCATTAGTGAGCTGAAATATATTTTGTGTTACAATATATTATATATCGTTATTAGTGCCGCAAGATGAATGAAATTTCTTTTAAATCCAACAAATATGTTTGCTTTGAGAATTTTCTTTTGCAGTTATATAAGGTGACTTCCTCTGGTCCTTACCGCTTTTTTCAAAATTCATTGCAATTCTTTTGTTTGGTTTGAGTAGCACGAACCTTAAGTTCCATTATGTTTCATGCAGGATTTAGATCGAAAATAGACATTGGTCTCATGACCTTATCAGGAGGGGAACAGCATTACTTCATTAATGTTGCTGATATACATCTGTATGTTTGTCAACGTTGTTGATTGATTCAGAATATTGAATTGATTGTTCATGATACATAATGTTCACTTTTGTTGAGATTGCAGGAGTGCAAAAGCAGGCTACTATGCGTCCAAGTACAAAAGTTTTGGAAACTTCTGTTATGTATTGGGAGCCTTGAGAGCTTTTATTGGACACCATAATCAAGACCTTAAGATTAAGGTAATATCATATCAAATATTTTGTAGAGGCTTCTGATATATCTTCATCATGCTTTTCCTATTCCATTTATTTTGTTTTTAAAAAAATTTAAGTTATTGCGTATGCTGCACTATAGGTTAATGTACAAGATTGGGAGGTATATGATAAAGTCACGGCCCTTTGCATTGGGAATGCTAAGTTCTTCGGTGGTGGCATGAAGATTGTACCTACTGCTGATCCTTGCAGTGGAAACCTGGAGGTTTTTCTAATATTAATTTGTTCTCTGTGATTTTACTAGAAATGTAATGCCAGAACTTCGATGATTCAGGTGGTGATTCTTCAAGACTTCAAATGGTATGATTTTGTTTTCAAATTATACAAGCTGTACAATGGATCACATCTATCAGAAAAAAATGTGTATTCAACTAGGTAATTTCTTTCGTTTTAAGAGATGTTTATTAAATTGTTGTTAGCTTGTATAATTGTTAGTTCTAAACCCTTTTCCCCATAAAATTTATCTGTTGTTAATTGTTTTTCAATGCTATGGTTTTATTATGTTTGATTTACATGCAATAAAATTTAACTAATTATTGAAAAGTTTTGTAAATAGAAAATATAGCAAGATGAAGTGTCATTTGAATTAGATATTGAAAAAAGATTAGTCATAGAATAATTCTTCATCAAATTATGTATTTAAAGTGAAATATGAACTACTTGCATCAAAACCCATCATAGACTATGCACTAGAATTTTCTCTAAAACCCAATAACTTATTCTTGCATCCACGGGCGTAGCCATGATTTTTTTCATGTGGGGGCACAAATTATTGAATTTAAAAAAACCCTCAATCTTTTTCATCCTGGCTTGGGACTGACATAAGCGGTTTTAAATATAAAAAAATTTAAATCGTCATACTCAATATGAAAAAAATTAATATATGATAAAGAAAAAAAATACATATGAGAACGTTAAATATTGATATTCTTCTTACATATTTTCTATAATTTCTTGTACCCAATTCTTCATTTTTAAAATCGTTGTGCAATCATTTCATTATTAATACTATTAAATATATATTTTTTCAATATAATTAAGTAATAATTTGAAAATATAAGTTTCAAATATTAACAGAAAGTAGAAATAATTAAATCTAAATTATATTAACATGCACTGTTAAAAATCTTGTACAAATTAAGTAAAGAACAACTATTTAATTTCTTTTAACTATTTGCTTTTCATCGCAGATATATTTAGATTAGATCTCATATGATGATATAAAACTTTCTAAGCTTTTTTAACTAATGATTTAATGTATCCAATACTATCAGGCTTACACTTTGGCCTTTTCAAACCATATCCCAATAATGACGTACTGTAGTCATTCTTTTATTTTTTTTTGGGGGGGGGGAGATAAAACAAAAGTGATGTACTAATAAGCAAAAACAATTACTATATATAAAAGACTATTAATTATACCTATTCTCCAAAAAAAAAAAAAAAAAAAACTATTTACTATACCTGACAGAAAGAAGCAAGTGACTTCGTCTCCGCCTCCGAACTCTCCATGAGGATCATCGATCACGACTGACAATGGCGGAAGGGATGAAGGAATTAGATTTTAGGAGAAGAGAGGAACAACGGAAGAAGCGTGAGGGGAAATAAATAAAAGCTATTTTTTTTCTTAATTAAGGATTACCAAAACTTTTTTTTTAGAAATCGTATCTAGCTTAATTAGGCATTCATTAAGAGGTCAGTGGGGAGCCGTGACCCCAAGGCCCCCATGCTAAATCCGCCGCTGCTTGCATCTCAACTTGAAATTGAGCAACAGTTGAACCGAGTCTTTGCCTAGTGTTTCATATCCCAGCTCTTAACTGTGAGGTCATGTGTTCAATCCCTTCTCCTCACACTATTACTCATTTATTGGAAAAATATATGTTAGGTATTTTCATTTGGTACATGTAACAAAGGTTTGTCCCATTTGATGACATGTGCCTCTTTATAATATATATGGAATAAATTTTCATCTTTTTTAGAAAAATATGAAATTAAGTAAGAGTCAAAACTTGAATTGGAAACTAAACATGAGATCCTATCTAAACATAAACGTAAATTGGAATCTTAATTTGTCCATAAAACTTAGCAAGCTATACTTGCTGACAGTGTTAAGGGAAAACAATGGAAATTGAACCACAAATGGTGGATCTACAATCTAATGCTTTAATTCACTTGACAACTTAATCTTTTTCCCTTATCTAGCTAGAGGATTCTCTCTTTAATCCATTCATCATTATTGTGTTGATACTTACTTTCATACTTTATATTATTTAATATCAAATTCAAAAATGTGGAGTAGCTTATTTGAGCAACAACAACAACATCAAGCTTTAGTCCCATTACGTGGGTTCGACTACATGAATCCTTTTTCGCCATTGTGTCTGTTAAAAGTCAAATTCTCATTTAAATCTAATAAAGAAAGATCATTTCTAATATTTTCTAACCAAGTCTTTTTAGGTCTACCTCTACCTTTCTTAACATAAGTCAAATATAATACCTCATTCACCTAAGCATCCTCATCTCTGCAACACTTAACTATTATGCTTCTCTTTTAATGGCCAACATTCGGCACCATAAAGCATTGCAGGTCTCACCACCATTGACACCTGATAAAGTAATAAATACGCTCACCGTCATTGATAACGAAATTGGTATGACAAAACTTGACCACGACAATCACCTTGGTACCATTACAGATTCCGACACCAAATTCTTGGAGGCGGTCTCTGTGGATACCGATATGTGCATAGTTGATCCATTTTATGTCCAGTTCAATTCAACTTGTGAAGAGTGTTGTTTGGAGGAGCTACTAAAGATGCCAAAAGAGTTTTATTGCTATCCCATTTTTCATCGACTCCAGGTTATGTGGAAGTCTCTCCAAGATGGGGCGAATGACACCGGATGGAAATATCCAAACCGGTTTAGCCAACCAAACCCGCCTCCTTCTTGTGGCCAACCAGACATCTTCCTATGGGCCTGAAGTTCCTCCTATCCCGGTAGTATGGCGCCGGAGCTGAGCCGTTGATCATGTTGAACTTCAGAGCCATTTAATTTCATATGATATTTTGTATGGCTATATATGTGTTATGCTTTCTTTTGTTTGTGTAGCCTAGTATGTTGCTTCTTTTGGTTATAAATACATAGCCAACACTTGTAATAGGCAGATTTTGAGATGAATAAGAATTGAGTAGTTTTACTCTTGTTTTGGGTTTCTGTATCCTGAAGGATTTCAGGTGGTGATCCCTCTCCTCTGAGAAGTTCTTGGAGTTATCCGACGATCCGGTGGCGGTCGCCGGATAACTCCAAGAACTTCTCGGAGGAGAGGGATCACCACCTGAAATCCTTCAGGATACAAAAACCCAAAACAAGAGTAAAACTACTCAATTCTTATTCATCTCAAAATCTGTCTATTACAAGTGTTGGCTATGTATTTATAGCCAAAAGAAGCAACATACTATGCTACACAAACAAAAGAAAGCGTAACACCTATATAGCCATACGAAATATCATATGAAATTAAATGGCTCTGAAGTTCAACATGATCAACGGCTCAGCTCCGGCGTCATACAACCGGGATAGGAGGAACTTCAGGCTCATAGGAAGATGTCTGGTTGGCCACAAGAAGGAGGCGGGTTTGGTTGGCTAAACCGGTTTGGATATTTCCATCCAGTGTCATTCGCCCCATCTTGGAGAGACTTCCACATAACCTGGAGTCTATGAAAAATGGGATAGCTGTCAAACTCTTTTGGCATCTTTAGTAGCTCCTCCAAATAACACTCTTCACAAGTTGAATTGAACTGGACATAAAATCAACTATGCACATATCACTATCCACAGAGTCCGCCTCTAAGAATTTGGTGTCGGAATCTGTAATGGTACCAAGGTGGTTGTCGTGGTCAAGTTTTGTCATACCAATTTCGTTATCAATGACGGTGAGCGTATTTGTTACTTTATCAAGACTGATATGAATGACTAGCTCCAACGGTGCATCCACCTTGCTCTCATCATCATTATCATAGGCGGGTTGCTCCAGATCAAGAACTCCATCGAACATGTCGTCATCATACACAGGTTCATCATAGACAGGCAAAGATGACGATTTTGACAATGAATCTTCAAATACCTCAATTCTGAACTCGACCGAGGGTGGGGTGGAAGAGAATATGATCATCTGAAATGCCCTCATCATTGTCATCGGTTCGTAAGGATCTTCGTTCAATCCTTGAAATCTTAATTTGAGTCGGGCAATTTCTTGTTGAAGATCTTCTATTTCTGCGTCTGGACGTGATCTTTGATAACTCCGGCGAGGTGACATCTTCTGGAGCGAATGTTGCTTGAGAAGAACAGTTTTGACGGCAGAAATAATATATGGGGAAGACGAAGCCGTGGAAGAAGGACCTCAATTCCTTCGAGACAACCCTTTTTCTTGTTCGCCTATGTTAACCACGTCGAACCAAGTCCAGCGTCCAAACTTTGATTGCAAGCACCAAAAGCCACATCCAGCTTCTTGCGTGCAGAACAGCGGCCCAGTCCGCCTCTGAGCCGCAAGAACCTCTGCCGGCTACACTCCCTTCGCCGAGCAGATCCGACCAGAACAAGATCTCCTTCGGCCTGCTTCAGCTCGCGGACAACTTCCGCGTCTTGCCTTCACGTGCAGGTGCTGACGTTGCCCACGAAATGGAACCGCTTCCAAGAACAGAGATCAAGCAAGGTGTTAACAAGAAGATGTAACATACATACTTTAAGCGGTTGGTTTCATTTGGACGGATGTGAAAAATTCAAAGCCGTGGGGATTTTGGAGAAAATGCTGTTGTAAAAAGGGATCTTTAATATTTCGGCTCTGGCAAGTTGCTCATAGGGGCTTGTCTTAGATTATCATTTGCTTTGATATTGATGCCAATGTCATTCTTAATGTTTCAGGACTTTCTTTCAACCACCAGCAGCTAGCAATTTCTTAAAGCAGCTTGTAGCATGTTGTTTCTTGCTGAATAGGGCTAGACACGAGTAGACCACCTGGATGAATTTTATTGCTTTCTTGTGGTTTGATGTCGGAGTCGATTCGCCACCGAAGATAAGATGAACATACGCCTAGCTGAACCCGTCAGACCTTGAACGGACTCCGACGTGGCTTCTTCTGCCAGGTTCTTCTCTTCACCACCTGAGGACTTGTCACGATACAGAGCAAGAAGAACCGGTTGGCTCTGATACCAAATGACACCGGACCGGAGAGGGCTCGACGAATCCACGTCGACGATCCGGTGGCGGTCGCCGGATAACTCCAAGAACTTCTCGGAGGAGAGGGATCACCACCTGAAATCCTTCAGGATACAGAAACCCAAAACAAGAGTAAAACTATTCAATTCTTATTCATCTCAAAATCTGTCCATTACTAGTATTGGCTATGTATTTATAGCCAAAAGAAGCAACATACTAGGCTACACAAACAAAAGAAAGCATAACACCTATATAGCCATACAAAATATCATATGAAATTAAATGGCTCTGAAGTTCAACATGATCAACGGCTCAGCTCCGGCGTCAACCATAGTATAGAATTTTCCCTTAAGTTTGAGGGGACTTTTCTATCGTACAATAAGCCCGATGCATTCATCCACTTCAACCATCCAACTTGAATTCTGTTGATAATATCCCCATCACTTTCACCATCACTCTGAACAATATATCCAAGATATCTAAAACGTGTACTCTTATTAATGATTTGATCGCCCAAAGTCACAATCCCCTCACTAAGTCTATTGCTACTAAAATTACACTCCATATATTCAGTTTTAGATCTACTCAAGCGAAAACTTTTAGACTCTAAAGTTGACTTCCATAATTCAAGTTTACCTTCAACTCCCTCGCTAGTCTTATCAACAAGAAGAGTATCTTCAGCAAAAACATACACCAAGGTACATCTTCTTGCAAATGTCTAGTGAGAACATCCATGACTAAAGCAAAAAGATATGGACTTAAGGCTAATCCTTGACGTAATCCAACCGAAATAGGAAAAATACTTGGTCAAACCAGCTTGTGTTTGAACACAAGTAATAGCTCCTGCATACATATCTTTAATGATTTGAATATAAGCATTATTAACTCCTTTCTTTTCAAGAACTCTCCATAGCACTTCTCTTGGAACTTTATCATATGATTTATCTAAATCAATAAATATCATATATAGATCCTCCTCATTCTCTCTATATTTCTCCATCAAACCTCTCAATAAATGTATGGCTTCCATAGTAGACCTACCCGGCATGAATCCAAATTGATTTTGAGAAACATTAGTATCACGCCGCAATCTACGCTCCATAACTTGCTCCCATAGTTTTAAAGTATAACACGTTAACTTAATTCTTCTATAATTCACACACTCCTGTGCATCACATTTAGTTTTAAAAACAGGAATTAACACACTTGTTCTCCGCTGATCTGACATCGTTTTAGTCTTCAAAACAATATTAAAAAGTTTAGTAAGCCAAGAAATTCCTTCATCTCCTAAGCATTTCCACATCTCTATTAGAATATCATCAGGTTCAACAACTTTTCCACACTTCATTTTCTTTAAAGCCTCTCTAACTTCAGTTTTACTTATACGCCGATAAAAACAAAACTCTTTATTTTCATTTAGGGTGATAAAGTCACTAAAGTCAATCGTATTTTCATATTCTTCATTAAAAAAGTTTAGCAAAATACCTCCTCCACCTTTGTTGAATATCATCTTCTAAAAAAGTATTTTTTTATCTAGTAGCTTATGTGAGCAATAGAGGATTTATCTGCTAATAATATCAATTAAATCGATATCCATTTGATTTTTTTTAGTTTTCTGACTTACAAATTCACGAATTTTTTTTTAATGAAGTCAAAAGTTCATAAACATACCCATGGTTTATTCCTGTGCCTTATTTTCCAGAAATTTTTTGGTTGGTTTCAATGATCAATAATTCTTTAGATCTTTTTGATTATTTTGTTTAAAGAGATTACACTTTCATATAATGTACATTGTATTTATATAGCTTGCCACTCATCTTAGCGAAATTTTATGAAATATTATAAACATACATTTAAGGTTCTTCTTTCATGCAATTATTTGTTGTATATCCATTAGAGCATATAAAACAATTTTCATTATTTCTCCATGTATTATTTATTGTTTATATACATGATTTGCATGAAAATATTTTATTATCTATGATAGTTATTTCTCTACTCCAAAATTTTGATAAAAGATATATGGAATTTAACGATGATGATATGGTGTAATCTGTTTATCTAAAAAGCCACACTTTAAGAATTCTTAAGAAATTAACTGTAAGACAAACATATCTGTTAAAGTTACACAATGAATCAAATGAAATGCATATTGCTGCATAACACGCAATAGAATTGCAAAGAACCGTAGAAGCTAAATAACAAAAGTTTCCAAACGTCAATTCTTCAAGTTGTTGAAACGTCAAATAAGTTACTGAATGCTCAAAGCTATAGAAGAAGAGATGTGAATTCTCAAGCGTAAATAAGGCAAAGAAGTCCTAGACAGCGGCGGAGCCAGAATTTTTTTTAGGGGCCCTAACTTCAACATTGTTTTCACAGGCATATATATATATATATATATATATATATATATATATATATATATATATATATATATATATATATATATATATATATATATATATATATATATATAGTTGCGGAGTAAGATTAAAGATTAATAACTGCTTAAAATCATAGTTTAATGTATGTTAGGTAGCAGTAAAAGGTAAATTTGTTGTTTTTTTGGGGACAAATTAAGGGCGTAGCCCGTTTCTATTAAAATAGAAAGAAATAAGTTACATGTGTAGGGGGAAGGGTGCAAAACTATGACGGGGGAGGCATCCAGAAAATGTGTAAATAAAATACACCAAAATTCATGTGCACATAAAAACCGCACTAGCAAAATCAACTAAGAAAATAAAACATAAAGCAAATTAAATGTAAGAGAGGGATGGCGGGCTCAGTATAGGAATTGCAAACTGCAAACTGAAGCCTTAAATTTTTGGTTGATTAAAGAATAGGTAGCAGTAAAAGAATAGGTAGCAGTAATTAACTCTCCAACAGTTTCTTTAATGTAAAATTTTGGAAAGAGGGGGGAGGGGGGACGTGCCCCTCTAAGACCCCCCTCCCTCGGCCACTGGTCTTATAGAAGAACTCAAATTTCATTCATCCGATCAATTTTTTTGTTCATTTCATGGGAGGTCTTATTTATAAAGAAATCAAACCCTAGATTGGGGCGAGACACCCTAATCTTTATTATATTTCAAACTAGCTTAAAAATAATAAATAATAGAAATTCAGCTGGTAAATAAAAATGGGCTTGTAATACCTAAAACTAAAAGTAAGCTTGGTTTAGATATTGTCTCTTGGTTTGACTTTTTGGGTTTAAACTATAAGAAATGGAGTGTCTCTGAAGTCTGAACAAAATAGTTGATTTTTGCAACATCACTTCCTCTAGGACGGGTAGATCTCTCCTGCAGAGACTTATGTGGTGGAAGTTCTTAAAGGCAGACAATATTTCTATCACTTTATAATAATTGTAGTATTCTTTGATGTTATCAGTAGAAATGAAAACCAAAAAACAAAAGCATACTTGGACGTGCATAAACTCCACCTTTCGAAGCATAAAGAAGATCTGGACATTGGATATTGCCTCAAATTGGTGGCATTGTTGTATCATTAAAAAGATGACTAATACTAATATTAAAAAGGAAAGTATGAACAAACACATTAGATTCTTGTTGACTACCATTATAATAAGGTTTTATGGGTCTGGTTGAGAAAGACAAATAGGGGAAATGCAGATCATATGTGAAAGATAAACAAACAATTCATTGTTCTCTATGAAAAATTTCTAAAGATTGTATGATAATCATGTCTTTCATCATGTATAACAACATATCTTTGAAAACTAACATATATTTGAAAACTAATATATAATTCATGCAAATGTTCAACAAAACATAATAAAGTCATAGAATTCATAAATGGGGAATGCACAACTATAGATTGTTTAATGACTTATTGTTGAAGAGAAGTTGAATCATTAAAAGACTGAGAATCAAACTCTGAATTATTTTAATTATTAATATTTCCACTTTAGATTCCATTCCTGCTTCAAATTCAGATGAATCCATTAGGAATATTACAATAGACCATATCGGATATTTAAGCTATCAAAAAAGGCTTATTATCCTCCAATTCTTCAACATTTTCATTATTAAGGCTCATTTGATTCTTTCATAACAACCATAGTTTTATGAGAATATCAAGAGATAAATGACATTTTCCATCACACTTTTAAAAGATAACTTCAATAGTTTATTAGGATTTCTAGAATGTGTAGGTGTATTTGTAGGCTCAGTTAGGGGCTTACAGCAGTTGACTTGATTGATCTATACGGAACCCTGCCTTAATGTTGCTAGATTGATTGATATTATTTCTAAAAGAAATACGTAGTTGCCTTTCCACGTCTTAGGCTTTATGTTGAGATTCTTCATCATTCCTTTGTTAAAAGAGTCTTCTGATAGCAAGACAAAGATCGTTTAAAACCTAGCTATTACTGCTGATGTTTCTTTTTGCAAATCACATTTAGAATTCAGCTCTTCAAGTTTTTTTAAATATTCATTAGTATTTCGATTGTTTTGTCTTAAAGTTTTTAGTTATTCAACTAATCTAGACTTGTAATAGGTGGTTAAATACATGTGTATCACTTTTGCTTTCCTATAAGTTCAAATTTTAATTTGACATTCAATAAATTGTTCGTGTCTTGTTGGATTCCTAACCAAAAATTTTTGGTAGCACCAACTAATATAATATTTGCATGTTTAACACATTCATGATCGATCATATAATTTCAATCAAAAAGATTTTCAAATTCAGATATCCAATAAATAAAAATATTTGGATCATATTAGCCATAAAAAAATAGGGGCATCAACTTAAATATTTTATTACTTCATATTCACATGATGTCAATTGCAGCACTCAATTATTTTTTTTCATAGTGCCAATTCTCTCAATTATCATAATCATCATTAGAATAATTGATGAAAATAATTACATTTATTCAGGTTGGAAGAATAAAAAAAAGCAATAATTTTTGTGCATTGTATGCATCTTCTTTTCTTTAGTTGGTTTCTTTTATTAGTTGGTTAATTTTATCTGTTATTTTTGTTTTGAGAACATGCCTATGACGAAGGTTGTGAAGATTGTATGTTTGAGGAGGGTATTTCTTAATTTTAGGTTAGTTTATTGGAATGACATGATATCGGTGTTGATCTTAAATTGGTTAATTCACCCATAAACTAAAGACAAATATGCTAGAATGTTGTTGGATTTTAAATCAAAAGTTTAATTTGTTGGATTAATTTTTTTCTAGTTGGCCATACTTGGATAATACATCATTATTTGTAAATAATGGTGTAGGAATCGTTCAAAAATAAAAATAAAAATAAAAAGAACTGAAGAAAAAAAAGTGTAACGGAATCTCGTCATCTTTGCGGGATACTCTTTGGATGTATATTGTGCTAAGTTAGCATATAGAATTGACATTGTGGTGGTTGTACTATCCTGATCTTTGGGCGACATGTGTGATTGGTAAGATTTGCAAGTAACGAGACCGATGACGTGGATTGCTTTAAGATTTTTCTTTTAATTGTTGAAGTTGATTGTGTTTTGCCAATTTGAAATTAAATTGTGATTAAAAATTAGATTGAGAATAATCTTTTGCCAACCTTTTCTACTAGCTTTTCGATGATAAAGAGTTTAGAAATAACGGTCTAAGGCATGAAATTTAAAATTGTTTTGAATACATCTCTTTCGATTTTCAATGTTGTGAGTGCAAATTGGATTTGAAATTTCATACACAATACAATTGTGATTACTTGTTTTCGGGGAAAGTCATATCTAGTGTGAAAACTTATTTTTCTCTACTTTGGTAAATTTATCCTTATATATTTCTCCTATCTAATGCATTATTGTCTCATTTTGCACTCTTGATTTCGGTAGAAATTTGATACTTTACATATCTGATTTTATGTACACTATTTTATTTTGCTTAATGATTTTCTTTGTTTATAAAATTTTCCTTAACTTTTTTAAATTTTTCTGAGATATTTTCCATCTACTGGTGAATCACTGGTCAATCTATAAATACCTTGTTTGTTTCTTTTATTTGACAGTCTCTCTTTGTGCAGTGTGAAGTCTATTGAAGTTGCCATGGTAGAAGGCAATGGTGACATTTATGTGCAGTCTGATGGTGAACATCTAGGCTTTCTTCCAGTTAAGTGTTCGATTTTGCCTTCTGTCATTGATTTTTTCGTCTAAATCTATATCAATATCTATGACCTACCTCCTTAAGAATTCCAGGTTATTTGTTAGCTACTATTAGCGTCTAATGAAATTTTGTAATTGTTTTTTACCTGTTGTTTGTAATCCTCTTTCTAAATGGTTCCATGAGTTTATTTATTTCTGTTAGCTAATGAAATTCTGTAACTCATTTTTCATTAACCATTCGACAACAAGCAATAAATTTTGTGGTGAATTTTTATTTATTGTTGATTAGCTTGATAATTGATATACGCCCATGTTTAATATTAACTTGAATCTTGGTTGGTGGCTTAATTTGAATCATGTAATTCGCTGGTGGCCATTAGAAGAAGATATTTATAGTATAATGTATATGGGTATATGCTACTTTTTTTATTAAGATTCAAATCTTTTACATTACGCAACTCATCTTGATTTGTTGGTTGGGGGCTTTGGTAGTTTGGTTCTCAACCGAAAGGTATTGGATTCGAGTCTTATGTATGTGATGTGTGTGTGAGTTTGTCTTAATTGATCCAAATATCCCAAAACTTTAATATTACATAGATACCACTTTATTTCATGTTATTTACATATCCAACACCCAAATTTTTAATATTAAATTCTTAACACTCATATAAAATTTTAATATCAAATATAACACTCATATATTTATTCTTACCACCCAATCCACCTTATAAACTTTAATATTTCATTCCATGCACTCATATTTGTTCTATGGGTGGTAGTCATGAAATATTAAAGTTTTGGGTATTAGATATGTAAATAACATGAATTAAAATGGTATGTATATAAATCTCCCGGGATTTGCATAACGCTTTATTTCATGCTATTTACATATATCTAACACCCAAAACTTTAATATTACATTCTTAACACCCAAAATCTTTTACATTAAATGATATAATGTTTGCTTGTTTCATTTTCATGCCAAGCATTTAAAATATGTTAATTTTTTAGGGGTGTGAACATTGCTCATATTTGTCTGAGTGGTTTATTTATAGAAATCCTTGCAGTAATTTCCATTCATCTGTATTAGCATATCTTGCTGGGGCCTCCCAAGTTTAAAGCACTGATTCATGATTTTGACCCAAAGAATCTGCACATTATCTTTCTATATTTTTTTCCAAAAAAAAAAAAAAATCTCATTCTTATGTTGTATTTAAAGCATGCAGATACAATCTTGATTTACTAAACAACCCCTCCCTAAATAATAACTTGTCTAAACCGCCCCTTCATATTCAAGTACTGAGCCCATAAGGGGCCGGTGGCTGCAATGCCACCAGGAAATCAACCAATCCCTTGGGCTAGTTCGTCCAAGGGAAATCAGCCTACCTGGGCCGGTCCGATGCATCACTTTGATTGAACAAACAATTTTTTATTTTGAGTTCAGAAAAAAAGAGTCATTGGGCGATTTAAAAGGTTAGTTGCAACTATCATACCACTAGGGAAGTTTGACGCTTGGTAGCCTACATAAGATTTATTATGAATTACCTCAGTCTCCTGCAACTATTCTAGCAAGTTTAATTTAACAGCTTCCTGCTCCATAAAAGATAAATTTTCCTTTTGTTCCTCCTCATAGTTAAAGCTAATCAAATGAAGAGACTAAGCAAAATTCTAAAAATATAATTTGAGAGAATTCCTTACACATTCTTCATTTTATTTTGAATAACCAATATAGGATCCTCACTTGAACTCATTGTTCAGTAGTTTTAAAATTAGCTATCGATTTCAATTTTAATTTTATCGTAAATATTTTTACTTTTGATTTTTTTTTTTAAATATTAAAAAATCTCTTTTGCTCAAATCTATATAGTTTTAACACTCAAAAAACCAAAAAAAAAAAAGATTACAGATCTACATTCAGAAGCTAAAAGCTCTCTACAATAAATACAAAAGCCCAACACTGTCAAGAAACTTTAAACAACAAGAAAAAAGAACATTTTAATACAACAAGCATCGTATATTTATCTACTCTTCTACCCTATAAGCAGCTCGTATTTACATAGATAAACCTCAAGAACAAATATACAATTCAAAAAAGATACCATTCGAGAGGGTTGTCAGCTTTGTACAGAGGCAAATACAGTGCATGCCGGAGAGGTTTCTAATCTTCAAGAAGCCAGTAAACACAAGTGGGTTGCATTAAAGGCACCTCACAGGAGTTGAACAATCGATTACAGAATTAAATCCGAACTGCTATTGTGCATTGCATAGAGGATTTCATGCATTCATTGCTCACAGTTTTATCCAACTGATTTTAGTCTTGCCGTGCGGTTTCACCCTGGATATGCGATCTGATGATCAGTTCACCTCATTAAAAGATGTTGGAAGTAAGATCAAAAGTGAAGGATAAATATATCCGGTTGGTTGATTGGTAATGTTGCTACGGCCGGCATAAAGAGCATTTTCTGAAATATTATAAAAAATCAGAAACAGATTGGCGAAAGATAAAAACTTGAGGAAAAAGAAATTTTGATTCTATTGATAATGAAGTTATCTTACTCTTTCAAAATATGAAGAACGTTATAAATTGTAAGTTGTTTACATTTATTTAATATTATATGTTTTGGGATAATTATTAATAAAAATTTAAAACTGCCTATGCCGGTCCCAAGCCCGGATTCGTTGATTTAGGCATGGCTCCTTAACACTCAAAAAGATTACTCTACATTAGAGCTAAAAGCTCTGCCCAACACTGTCAAGAAACTTTAAACCGAAAAAAGAACATTTTAATACAGGTATATTTATCTACTCATATAAGCAGCTCGTATTTACATAGTAAACCTCACAAATATACAATTCAAAAAAGCCATTCGAGAGGGTCACAGAGAAATACAGTGATGCCGGAGAGGTTGAAGAAGCGTAAACACCATTAAAGACTTTTATTTCATTAATTATAGAATTACTCGGCTTTCAATAAACAAATTTGATAAGAAATGATAACTTGGTTGAAATATAATTGCAGAGAAAAAAAGAGGAGAGAGACAGGAACGGGACATATCGGTCATACAATTTGCCTTCCTCCGCACAGGCATTTTAAGCAGCCTTCTCTGCAAGAATACAACTTTTTTAGAATGACTTGAATACAATAACAACAGCAACAAATATCGGTTCATGAAATAATTTTTTAATTTTTAATTTTTATTTTTATTATTTATTTTTTATTTACGTGCAAAAGCAACTACATATGTGAAATTAAATTCAATAAATGAATACAATAACAACAACAACAACAATTCTTTATCTCACTATTAAGAGCTAAATTCTCATTCAAATTTAATAAAAAAGAAGATCATTTTTAATACTTTCTAACTAAGTTCTTCTAGATCCATCTCTATATTTCTTAACATACGGCAAATCAAATACATCTATCCTTCTAAAAAGGTAATCGGAAGGCCAACTTCTTATATTATAGAGCCATCTAAGACGACTCTCTCTAATCTTATCTGTCACTGGAGCTACCCCAAACTTTTTCATGTATAAACTCGTTTCGCATTCTGTCTATAAGTGTAATGCGACTCATCCACCTAAGTATCATCATCTCTTAAACACTTAAAGTAGTTTTAAACTTCTCTTTTAATGGCCAACATTCAGCACCGTAGAGCATTGTAGGTCTCACCACTCTCTTATAAAATTTTCTCTTAAATTTGAGGGGTACTCTTCTATTACACAACAAACCGTCACACCTGATGCACTCCACTTCAAATATGCAACTTGAATTCTACTAATAATATCCTAATCTATTTTAGCATCATTTTTAACAATAGACCTAAGATAGCCAAAACATGCACTCATTTTAATTACTTGATCACCCAATATCACAATCCCACCACTATCTATTACTTCCAAAATTATACATCATGTATTTGGTTTTAGATCTACTTAAATAAAAACCTTTAGAGTCTAAGGTAGACCTCCATAATTCAAGTTTTTAATCAACTCCCTCTCTAGACTATCAATAAGAAGAATATCATCAGCAAAAAACATACATCAAGGTACATCCACTTGATTTTTTTTTTTTTTCGATGCAATGGCCTTTGCACAATTTTCACTGTATTCAGGTTATACAACGTGTCATTTCCAGGAAATACTAGCATTAAAGGATTCATCTCATGATTATTAAGTTTTATGTTGGCTTCGACTAACTAATGCGACCCTCCACTTGTCTCGATCATAATTCTATAAATAATGGTTAATTATGCATCGAAACATAGAAGATATTTATTGTTAAAGCAAGTAAAAATTTGGTAACCTCATAAAAGGTAATTGACGTAAGTTAATCAATGTTGTGCCAATAAATGCGACCTATTAAGAGAAACTTAGAACAAGTTCAGTTTTGCAAGTTTTATGGCACTCACATGGTCTTCAAAATCTGGATTTGTCAGATTGATGGAGAGATTTCTCATCAGCAATAAAACCTGTGCAGTGAACATTAAGATATCAATGATTCGAACACATTTAAATCACCCAAATGAATCGTAGAAGTTGAAATAGCAAAAGCAGAAGGCACATGGGCAAACATCAGCAATAGATTAACTAACAACAAAAGCTATTTCAATGAAAAAAAAAAAAGCCTCAAATATTACAAGTTGTGCATCAGAAAGTTTGAGAAAAATGCAACACAGCTATCCCGGGAAAAAAAAAACATAAAAAAGTTCAGAATGTCTCGTTGGGACAAAGGTTCAAGTGTTTTTAATGAAATTGCCTCAATATCTGTAACTAGCCATCTAACTTGAGTGTGATGTTTTATGGATTCCTCAGGCAACCAAATATAAAAACTTATATAAAATAATAAGTTATCTCAACTGAAACCCAATCCAGAATAAATGGGGGGGATCTGTAAAAGACTAAATAGATAGGATTTTATCATTGGCTCAAGCCCCTTACATAAATATGCTTATTAAGAATGTTTGCGGGCTCAGCAAAGTTAAATTTAACCAGATAAAGACTTTAGCCAACTTGAAAAACGGCCACAATTTAAAAGACAGGTGATTTGGACACAAAGAAAATGACTTAGACTTTAATTGTGGCAACTTTCTAAAGCAGTTTTCAAGTACATAAATTTTTAAATCAAGTAATTTTTTTCTAGCAAACTGATTTAAAAATCAATAAAAAATCTGTTCCAACCGAAACCTCAATCTAGAAAACATGCTTATGCAGAGGTTCGCATCTTAAACAAGAGAAGCATATCTGAAGGAAATGAACTGAGTGGCACAAGAATACAATTTCTCTCCATCCATACTGAACTTTTTTTTTTTTTTTAACTCTGAACATTTTCTCTCCATCTACACACTTATGCTCCCATCAACTTTAAGGTCCTTCCTGAAAAATTAGTCCGTGCGGTGTCTAGACGCATCCGGATGCCAATCCAGACACGCCACGTCACCAAATGCACAATATATTGGATGATGTGGCGTGTCCGGATTGGCCTCCGGACGCGTTAGGACACCGCACAAAATAATCTCCCCTTTGAAAGGGTTGTTGTTCGTAATCTTACTTTCAACCATGAACTCCATGTCTTAATGGACAAATCTATTTTAAGAACAAAATAATAGATTACTGTTGCTGGTCATTCATGATAGATGTTGCAAAGCCATTCCATAATTCTCATACATAACAGAACTTCCATCAACCGACATTAAAACTATTTATTAATAAAAAATAAACCTTAAAGCAACACAAATTTGAAGGAGCATAATTTAAATCTAAGTTGAAAGATGGCATACTGTTTCAACATCAATTGGGTCCATTTCCATCAACTTCTGCAAGTGACCTCTTTTGCTAGGATCAAAGATATTTCCAATAAAGCTGTAAACTCGAGCAAAGTCTGGCATAGCTTCATAAAGCACAAAAATTAGAAATAAAGAGATAAAGCAAAACCAAAACGAGTACAAAGGAGCAAAGCTATGAACATATAAGAGTATGACACAAAATAGCATAGGACATTCCAACAAAGTATACGTATTAACTAGATCAATTATAAACACTTCAAAAGCCTTCTGTCTTTGTTGGACGCTTGTCAAACATGAACACACTTCCAAAACACCCTCACACATACTTAAAAAGGGCATATGATGTATTTTTTCCTTATTAAAAGTAGATCTAAATATCACAAGGACACATTTTGATAGGACATGGATACACATCATGATAAGCTTCATGAAGGGTCAAGAAGATGAGGCACCTTTTTAGCGTAGGTGTAAACTTCCAAAGAAAAAGGAAGAGAAGTGCATAAGAAGGAAGAAACATAAATTTCTTATTTAATAATAAGTTTTTACAACTAGAGAGGTATTTATAATACTTTAGTAGACCAACAAGTTACTAAAGAACTCTTCTACATAAAACAAATATAAGAAGTGCCAAAGAAAATAATTGGCCCTTCATAGGCAAGATTGGTACCAAGTAGTTGTCAGACCTTCAAGGTGAAAAGAAGCGATTTGAACACGATGACATTCAGGTGTATTATGAAAATCAAAATATTCTTGGGCTTTAAAGATCCAAATTTCTACGTCTATCCCTTTAAAATGAGGAAGTTAAATTTTCCTGGTTTAAAGAAAATAAAAATTCATAAGAGGTGGGGATGGGTGATGAGAAGTGATTTGGTTACCCGATCCCCGAATGCCAGTCGAAGATTGAGACCCTTAATGGGGTGAGGTCATGAGGTGTGAGGTAGATAGGTGCATAGTCAAGGTATTTGTCGATAGAGTCCATTAATGCATGTAATTGTTGGAGAGTGTGCCAATGGATGCAAATTGGAGATAAGCATGTTAGAGGGAATTTTGGATTTCCGAAAATTGTAATTCTTAGTTGGTTTGCATGGTGCGTAGGGCTTCTGCTAGATCCTGCAATTGTGAAAAGAGAAAAACTAGTATATAAATGAAATTGAACAAAAAAATAAAATAATCTAAAAGAAAAACAAAGAATCTGATATTATCTTGAATGCAGTTGGTGCATGAAGGAAGATTGCAGTTAAATGATTGTTATTCACTAAGTATACACTATTAATGATATATCAATGTGATCATATTTTGAGTGTGATTATGATAGGTACCACTTGAGTATTTCAAGTTATTCCTATCGGATCTAAGCCAAATCGCAACTAATCCGCTGTTTTCTATGAGAAAACAGCCACAAAACACAAAAACAGTGGAAAAATCTGAGAGAACTCGTAGGGAAAATAGGAAAAACAATAGCAAACGATTGAATTTCACTAGTCGATGCAAAAGACAAGAAAGATACAAGTTTCCTTCGATTCGAGAGGAAGGAATAACTCTCCAAATCTCTAGCCGTAGCCTAGAGCCCAAAAGAAAAACCTAGATCTCCCAAATCACATTCAAAATCAACATAACCCTAATTTCCCCCTCATCTCCCTAATTAAACATGAAAGGAGAATTACAAAAGACCTAATTACCCCCTTCTAATTCAAATTTTCCCTCCCAAACGACTCCACGTAGGCTCCCTGGGTTTTCCGCCCCCTCCCTGTTCGCGCGGCTTCCGTCGGGTGAAGACCTGGACCGGTCCTGGTTGCACCGGTCCAGCCGGCTCAGGTGCCTGCCTAACATTACCCCCCTCCCAAAGTACCACCTTGTCCTCAAGGTGGAAAGCAAGAAACTGCTCTGTAATCCTCTCCTGTGGCTCCCAGGTGGCCTCATAGTCAGGGAGGCCGCTCCACCTAATCTTCACCTCCTTTTCCCCCTTCTCATTGATGCGCACTCCTTCTACCGCTAGAGGCTCCAATGTCACTTCCATGTCCTCCTTCAGTGTGCTGGGCAGCTCTGGGCTCACTGCATGCTCCCCCACCACTTTCCTCAACTGTGAGACATGAAAAACGGGGTGTATTCTGGCTGTTGGAGGAAGCCTCAATCTATAGGCCACCTCTCCAATTTTCTCCTCCACTTCAAAAGGGCCAAAATATCTTGCTGCAAGCTTCTCATTTCTCCTTTGGGCCATAGTCCTCTGTCGGTATGGTCGGAGCTTCAGGTAGACCTTGTCCCCAACTACGAATTGTATATCTCTCCTTTCCCTGTCCGCCTGCTTCTTCATCAGTTGCTGAGCTCTAAGTAAATGCCTCTTGAGCTCTTCCAACAACTGATCTCTTTCCTTCAAATGCTGATCCACTACAGATACTGGAGTACTACTATGGTTGTAGTGTACCAAATGTGGGGGGTCCCTCCCATATAATACCTTAAAAGGTGTCATCTTGGTTGCCGAGTGAAAGGAGGTATTGTACCAGTATTCTGCCCAAGCTAACCATTTGGCCCACTGCTTTGGTGTTTCAGACACAAAACACCTCAAGTATGTCTCCAAGCTCCTATTCACCACCTCTGTTTGCCCATCAGTCTGTGGATGGTAGGTTGTGCTCCTCTTCAATACTGTTCCCTGCATCCTGAATAGCTCCCTCCAAAAATGGCTCAGGAACACCTTGTCCCTATCAGAAACAATAGACTCTGGTACCCCATGCAGGCGGACTATCTCCCTCACAAATGCTGCTGCTACAAACACCGCTGTGTACGGGTGTCTTAAGGGAATGAAATGAGCATATTTGCTCAGCCTGTCGATCACTACAAGTATAATTGTGTAGCCTTCTGATTTTGGGAGCCCATCAATGAAATCCATAGTAATCTCCTCCCAAACCTTCTCTGGTAGGGCCAGAGGCTGTAGTAATCCCCCTGGTGCCATCGTCAGGTACTTGCTCCACTGGCAGATATCACACTTCGTCACCATCTCCTCTACATCTTTCCTCATCCCCTTCCAGTACAATTCAGCAACTATCCGGCTATAAGTTTTTTGCACTCCTGAGTGCCCTCCTATGGCACTCCCATGAAACTCCTGTAGCAGGTGGGGAATGTGGATGGAAGACCTTGGAATCACACTCCTTCCCTGATAGTACAGTCTTTCTCCCACAACTGAGTAGCCTGGGTGGTTGTTCCCATCTGATAACACATCTTCTTTGATTTTCCTTAGCTCCTCATTCTGAATGCTCTCCTCTTTGATGGCTCCCCAATCTATCAATGCTGATAGTGATACAGACATCCCCTGGAGCTCCCCCATACAGCGTGGTAAGGCATCCGCTGCCTTATTCTCTAGTCTCAGTCGGTAGTGGATCTCAAAATCATATCCCAGCAGCTTGGACAATCACCTCTGGTGCTCCTCTGTGACCATCCTTTGCTCTAACAAGTACTTCAGACTCCTCTGATCAGTCCTGACAATAAAGTGTCTGCCCAATAGGTAAGGTCTCCACTTCTGGATGGCCAGTACAATAGCCATCAGCTCTCTCTCGTAAACAGACTTCAGCCTAGCCCGGGACGACAGTACCTGACTGAAGTAAGCTATGGGCCTGTGGTTCTGCATCAACACTGCTCCCAATCCATAATTATCTATAAGATGACTGCTTAACTACGGGATCAGAAATCAAAATAAACTATCTCAGTCACATTGTAATCAGAAACACGGACCAATCAATTCATCATCATATCCCACACTTATTTCTCCTACTGAAACGAAAACCACAAAAACGATATCAAAATCGAATAACAATAAAAAGATGATCATCAGAGACTTAAATTCCATTTACATCACGGAAGGATAAATCCATCAAATTGTTGCAGTTTCCTCATCCCTTGATCACCTTCAAATTACAGCGAACTAAATAACAAGAAGCTACAGTATCTGAAAACATAAGAAAGCAGATCGAGATATAGTTTGAAACCGTAAAAGCTCAACGAGAAGCCGGCGTAGATCTATGAAGCACATCATACCTCTGAGGGAAACCTAAAACAATTGCCCACTTTTCCACTTGTTATATAGTGAGAGAAGCCAAACCCTAACCCACAAAAAAATAAAAATAAAAAATAAAAAACAGATGCGGCAACGAAGGACCGCTATAATTTGCGACGTCGGTTTTTTAAATCGTTTCAAGTAAACCCGACCGGTCCAATTTTTTTTGTGACGCCATATTAGAAGTGTTAAGTGGTTCTAGCTGACTTAAGAGCCAAGCCAGACATGACTCAATAAATTGCTCGTGAGATAAATTAGATGAGCTAACGAATCAACTTGAGCTACCTGTAACTCGAATCACTAGCTCATGAGCTGATTAGTTTAAAAAGTATCAGTATAAAATATATTAAATTTTTTTTAAAAATGCTATAAAAGATATGCTTGGAGGCAGCAGACCACCCTCCCCTAACCGCCTGTAATCAACCACACAGTCAGAATTATATTTCGCTCGCTTTGCTCTTCTTCGTATTGCAGGAAGAGTGTCGTGGCCCGTGTCTCTCGTGTATGCCTCGGTCCTGATCCCAGCAGCCCAATGATAGCCTTCCTTAAATTGAAGGACATCCATGATCACAGTGTTTGTAACTGACGTCTTGTAACTCTTGTTTTGTAAATGTTCTCAGCTTCTTCGATGAGTTGCTTCTATTTCTTTCAAATACCATCAATTTTTTTTGTATCGCTACTTGAATTCTTTTCTCTTAGTTATATTTTTGAAATGTTCAAGCATTTTCCTTGATTTATTTTTCATTCTTCAAGTTTTTGTGCAACAGGAAGAGTGTCATGGCATGTGTCTCTCGTGAGTTCCCCTCCCATTCCCAGCAGCCCGATGTTACCCTTGAATCAAAGGTCGTCCATGATCACAGTGTCCAGTGTCCGTAGTTTGCGTCTTGTAACTCTTGTTATGTAACTGTTCTTCAACTTCTCTGGTGAGTTGCTTGTATTTTTTCAAAAATCATTTGTTTGTTGTTTACATCACTACTTTCATTCTTATTTCTAAGTTATATTTTCTTAATGGTCAAGCATTTTCCTTGATTTATTTTCTGTTCTTCGGCTTTTCCTGTGGGTTAAGGGTTATACAGCTTGTTAAACCGACACATCTTTCACCGTTTCACATCAATCTATTTGTTTTATTTTTAAATATATATTTCAAACATATTTTTTTTCCAATATGTCATTTTTGTATTCATTTTGTTTGTATTCATTTTTTTATTCACGCATTTTTTCAAACAAATTAGAGTAGATTAGTTTGCATTCATTTTATGTATAAACAAAATATTTATATGAGAAATAAAGAAGTTTAAGAGAAGTGCTATGGAGATGTCTACATAAGAAAGAGGTTAATAATACTTATATTCAAATCATTAACGATATGTATGCAAGAGTCATCACTTGTGTTCAAACACAAGGTGGTTTGACAAGTATTTTCCTATTTAAGTTGGATTAAATCAAGGATCACTCTTAAGCTCATATCTTTTTTGCTTTAGTCAAAGATGTTCTCACTAGACAATTGCAAGAGGTTCTACACTTGTGTATGCTTTTTGTTTATGATATTATTTTTGTTGATAATACTAGAGAGGGAGTTAAAGGTAAACTTGAACTATGGAGGTCAACCTTAGAGTCTAAAGGCTTTCGTTTGAGTAGATCTAAAACTGAATATATTAAGTATAATTTTAGTAATAATATATCTAGTGGAGGGATCGTGACTTTGGGTGATTGTTATTAATAAAAGTATACGTTTTAGATATCTTGGGTCTATTATTTAGAGTGACGGTGAAATAGATGGGAATATTATTAGTATAATTCAAGTTGGATGGTTGAAGTGGAGGAATGCAACAGGCTTGTTATGTGATAGAAAAGTTCATCTCAAACTTAAGGGAAAATCTATAAGATGGTAGTGAGACCTGCAATGTTTTATGGCACATAATGTTGGCCATTAAAAGACAAGCATAATTTTAAGTTAAATGTTGCAGAGATGAGAATTCTAAGATCAATGAGTGACTTTACTCTTAAAGATTGGATGTGAAATGAGCATATATGTGAAAAAGTTGTAGTAGCTCTAGTGGAAAATAATATTAAATAGAGTCTTCTTAAATGGTTTGTTCACACAAAACAACAGCATTCTGATGACCCGATTAACAAACAATATTTTTGTTTTTCCTTTAAAAAAATTGTTTTTTTGGCTTTCACTGAGAAGTCACATCCTTGAACTTCAATCCAAAAATATTACTTGTTTTTCATGCAACTCAAGGTCAACAAAAAAAGACAACTTTAAACCACATACAAATTGAAATATAGCAATTTTGCTCAGAACAATGAAATTTTCTTCTCATTGGCGCACAAAACGCCTCTGAAGCCTGACATGTGTATTTCATAATTCATAACAGCAAAACTTGTAGAAAAACGCCAAATCCCATGGAAACAGTTTTAAAAAAGAACAATGCCGGACAAAAAACGATCCTTAATCCATTCATAAGCTATGCTAGAAATCTTTGTTGCCCACAAATGTTTTTCATAATTATCTATAAGATGACGGCTTAACTGCGGGATCAGAAATCAAAATAAACTATCTCAGTCACATTGTAATCAGAAACACCGACCAATCATTTCATCATCATATCCCACACTTATTTTTCCTACTGAAACGAAAACCACAAAAACGATATCAAAATCGAATAACAATAAAAAGATGATCATCAGAGACTTAAATTCCATTTACATCACGGAAGGATAAATCCATCAAATTGTTGCAGTTTCCTCATCCCTTGATCACCTTCAAATTACAGCGAACTAAATAACAAGAAGCTACAGAATATGAAAACATAAGAAAGCAGATTGAGATATAGTTTGAAACCGTAAAAGCTCAACGAGAAGCCGGCGTAGATCTATGAAGCACATCATACCTCTGAGGGAAACCTAAAACAATTGCCCACTTTTTCACTTGTTATATAGTGAGAGAAGCCAAACCCTAACCCACAAAAAAATAAAAAAATAAATAAATAAATAAAAAAAAACAGATGCAGCAACGAAGGACCGCTATAATTTGCGACGTCGGTTTTTTAAATCGTTTCAAGTAAACCCGACCGGTCCAACTTTTTTTGTGACGCCATATTAGAAGTGTTAAGTGGTTCTAGCTGACTCATGAGCCAAGTCAGACATGACTAAATAAATTGCTCGTGAGATAAATTAGATGAGCTAACGAATCAACTTGAGCTACCTGTAACTCGAATCACTAGCTCATGAGCTGATTAGTTTAAAAAGTATCAGTATAAAATATATTAAAAAAATTTTAAGAATGTTATAAAAGATATGCTTGGAGGCAGTAGACCCCCCTCCCCTAACCGCCTGTAATCAGCCTCACAGTCAGAATTATATTTCGCTCGCTTTGCTCTTCTTCGTATTGCAGGAAGAGTGTCGTGGCCCGTGTCTCTCGTGTATGCCTCGGTCCTGATCCCAGCAGCCTAATGTTATCCTTCCTTAAATTGAAGGACATCCATGATCACAGTGTTTGTAACTAACGTTTTGTAACTCTTGTTATGTAAATGTTCTCAGCTTCTTCGATGAGTTGCTTCTATTTCTTTCAAATACCATCAATTTTTTTTGTATCGCTACTTGTATTCTTTTTTCTTAGTTATATTTTTGAAATGTTCAAGAATTTTCCTTGATTTATTTTTCATTCTTCAAGTTTTTGTGCAACAGGAAGAGTGTCATGGCATGTGTCTCTCGTGAGCTCCCCTCCCAGTCCCAGCAACCCGATGTTACCCTTGAATCAAAGGTCGTCCATGATCACAGTGTCCAGTGTCCGTAGTTTGCGTCTTGTAACTCTTGTTATGTAACTGTTCTTCAACTTCTCGGGTGAATTGCTTGTATTTCTTTCAAAAATCATTTGTTTGCTGTTTGCATCACTACTTTCATTCTTATTTCTAAGTTATATTTTCTTAATGGTCAAGCATTTTCCTTGATTTATTTTCTGTTCTTCAGATTTTCCTGTGGGTTAAGGGTTATACAGCTTGTTAAACCGACACATCTTTCACCGTTTCACATCAATCTATTTGTTTTATTTTTAAATATATATTTCAAACAAATTTTTTTCCAATATGTCATTTTCGTATTCATTTTGTTTGTATTAATTTTGTTTGTATTCATTTTTTTATTCACGCATTTTTTCAAACAAATTAGAGTAGATTAGTTTGCATTCATTTTATGTATAAACAAAATATTTATATGAGAAATAAAGAAGTTTAAGAGAAGTGCTATGGAGATGTCTACATAAGAAAGAGGTTAATAATACTTATATTCAAATCATTAGTGATATGTATGCAAGAGTTATCACTTGTGTTCAAACACAAGGTGGTTTGACAAGTATTTTCCTATTTAAGTTGGATTAAATCAAGGATCACTCTTAAGCTCATATCTTTTTTGCTTTAGTTATAGATGTTCTCACTAGACAATTGCAAGAGGTTCTACACTTGTGTATGATTTTTGTTTATGATATTATTTTTGTTGATAATACTAGAGAGGGAGTTAAAGGTAAACTTGAACTTTGGAGGTCAACCTTAGAGTCTAAAGGCTTTCGTTTGAGTAGATCTAAAACTGAATATATTAAGTATAATTTTAGTAATAATATATCTAGTGGAGGGATCGTGACTTTGGGTGATTGTCATTAATAAAAGTATACGTTTTAGATATCTTGGGTCTATTGTTTAGAGTGACGGTGAAATAGATGGGAATATTATTATTATAATTCAAGTTGGATGGTTGAAGTGGAGAAATGCAACATGCTTGTTATGTGATAGAAAAGTTCATCTCAAACTTAAGGGAAAATCTATAAGATGGTAGTGAGACCTGCAATGTTTTATGGCACAGAATGTTGGCCATTAAAAGACAAGCATAATTTTAAGTTAAATGTTGCAGAGATGAGGATTCTAAGATCAATGGGTGACTTTACCCTTAAAGATTGGATGTGAAATGAGCATATATGTGAAAAAGTTGTAGTAGCTCTAGTGGAAGATAATATTAAATAGAGTCTTCTTAAATGGCTTGTTCACATAAAACAACAGCATTCTGATGACTTGATTAACAAACAATATTATTGTTTTTCCTTTAAAAAAATTGTTTTTTTGGCTTTCACTGAGAAGTCACATCCTTGAACTTCAATCCAAAAATATTAATTGTTTTTCATGCAACTCAAGGTCAACAAAAAAAGACAACTTTAAACCACATACAAATTGAAATATAGCAATTTTGCTCAGAACAATGAAATTTTCTTCTCATTGGCGCACAAAACGCCTCTGAAGCCTGACATGTGTATTTCATAATTCATCACAGCAAAACTTGTAGAAAAACGCCAAATCCCATGGAAACAGTTTAAAAAAAGAACAATGCCGGACAAAAAACGATCCTTAATCCATTCATAAGCTGGGCTAGAAATCTTTGTTGCCCACAAACGTTTTTTCATAATTATCTATAAGATGGCTACTTAACTGCGGGATCAGAAATCAAAATAAACTATCTCAGTCACATTGTAATCAAAAACACGGACCAATCAATTCATCATCATATCCCACACTTATTTCTCTTACTGAAACGAAAACCACAAAAATGATATCAAAATCGAATAACAATAAAAAGATAATCATCAGAGACTTAAATTCCATTTACATCACGGAAGGATAAATCCATCAAATTGTTGCAGTTTCCTCATCCCTTGATCACCTTCAAATTACAGCGAACTAAATAACAAGAAGCTACAGTATCTGAAAACATAAGAAAGCAGATCGAGATATAGTTTGAAACCGTAAAAGCTCAACGAGAAGCCGGCGTAGATCTATGAAGCACATCATACCTCTGAGGGAAACCTAAAACAATTGCCCACTTTTCCACTTGTTATATAGGGAGAGAAGCCAAACCCTAACCCAAAAAAAAAAAAAATTAAAAAAAAAAAAAACATATGCGGCAACGAAGGACTGCTATAATTTGCGACGTCGATTTTTTAAATCGTTTCAAGTAAACCCAACCGGTCCAACTTTTTTTGTGACGCCATATTAGAAGTGTTAAGTGGTTCTAGCTGACTCATGAGCCAAGTCAGACATGACTCAATAAATTGCTCGTGAGATAAATTAGATGAGCTAACGAATCAACTTGAGCTACCTGTAACTCGAATCACTAGCACATGAGCTGATTAGTTTAAAAAGTATCAGTATAAAATATATTAAAAAAAATTTAAGAATGTTATAAAAGATATGCTTGGAGGCAGCAGACCCCCCTCCCCTAACCGCCTGTAATCAACCTCACAGTCAGAATTATATTTCGCTAGCTTTGCTCTTCTTCGTATTGCAGGAAGAGCGTCGTGGCCAGTGTCTCTCGGGTATGCCTCGGTCCTGATCCCAGCAGCCCAATGTTAGCCTTCCTTAAATTGAAGGACATCCATGATCACAGTGTTTGTAACTAACGTCTTGTAACTCTTGTTTTGTAAATGTTCTCAGCTTCTTCGATGAGTTGCTTCTATTTCTTTCAAATACCATCAATTTTTTTTGTATCGCTACTTGTATTCTTTTTTCTTAGTTATATTTTTGAAATGTTCAAGCATTTTCCTTGATTTATTTTTCATTCTTCAAGTTTTTGTGCAACAGGAAGAGTGTTATGGCATGTGTCTCTCGTGAGCTCCCCTCCCAGTCCCAGCAGCCCGATGTTACCCTTGAATCAAAGGTCGTCCATGATCATTGTGTCCAGTGTCCGTAGTTTGCGTCTTGTAACTCTTGTTATGTAACTGTTCTTCAACTTCTCTGGTGAGTTGCTTGTATTTCTTTCAAAAATCATTTGTTTGTTGTTTGCATCACTACTTTCATTCTTATTTCTAAGTTATATTTTCTTAATGGTCAAGCATTTTCCTTGATTTATTTTCTGTTCTTCGGCTTTTCCTGTGGGTTAAGGGTTATACAGCTTGTTAAACCGACACATCTTTCACCGTTTCACATCAATCTATTTGTTTTATTTTTAAATATATATTTCAAACATATTTTTTTTTCCAATATGTCATTTTTGTATTCAATTTGTTTGTATTCATTTTTTTATTCACGCATTTTTTCAAACAAATTAGAGTAGATTAGTTTGCATTCATTTTATGTATAAACAAAATATTTATATGAGAAACAAAGAAGTTTAAGAGAAGTGCTATGGAGATGTCTACATAAGAAAGAGGTTAATAATATTTATATTCAAATCATTAACGATATGTATGCAAGAGTCATCACTTGTGTTCAAACACAAGGTGGTTTGACAAGTATTTTCCTATTTAAGTTGGATTAAATCAAGGATCACTCTTAAGCTCATATCTTTTTTGCTTTAGTCATAGATGTTCTCACTAGACAATTGCAAGAGGTTCTACACTTGTGTATGATTTTTGTTTATGATATTATTTTTGTTGATAATACTAGAGAGGGAGTTAAAGGTAAACTTGAACTATGGAGGTCAACCTTAGAGTCTAAAGGCTTTCGTTTGAGTAGATCTAAAACTGAATATATTAAGTATAATTTTATTAATAATATATATAGTGGAGGGATCGTTACTTTGGGTGATTGTCATTAATAAAAGTATACGTTTTAGATATCTTGGGTCTATTGTTTAGAGTGACGGTGAAATAGATGGGAATATTATTAGTATAATTCAAGTTGGATGGTTGAAGTGGAGGAATGCAACAGGCTTGTTATGTGATAGAAAAGTTCATCTCAAACTTAAGGGAAAATCTATAAGATGGTAGTGAGACCTGCAATGTTTTATGGCACAGAATGTTGGCCATTAAAAGACAAGCATAATTTTAAGTTAAATGTTGCAGAGATGAGGATTCTAAGATCAATGAGTGACTTTACTCTTAAAGATTGGATGTGAAATGAGCATATATGTGAAAAGGTTGTAGTAGCTCTAGTGGAAGATAATATTAAATAGAGTCTTCTTAAATGGTTTGTTCACATAAAACAACAGCATTCTGATGACCCGATTAACAAACAATATTATTGTTTTTCCTTTAAAAAAATTGTTTTTTTGGCTTTCACTGAGAAGTCACATCCTTGAACTTCAATCCAAAAATATTACTTGTTTTTCATGCAACTCAAGGTCAACAAAAAAGATAACTTTAAACCACATACAAATTGAAATATAGCAATTTTGCTCAGAAAAATGAAATTTTCTTCTCATTGGCGCACAAAACGCCTCTGAAGCCTGACATGTGTATTTCATAATTCATCACAGCAAAACTTGTAGAAAAACGCCAAATCCCATGGAAACAGTTTAAAAAAAGAACAATGCCGGACAAAAAAATGATCCTTAATCCATTCATAAGCTGGGCTAGAAATCTTTGTTGCCCACAAACGTTTTTTCATTAAGATGACTGCTTAACTGCGGGATCAGAAATCAAAATAAACTATCTCAGTCACATTGTAATCAGAAACACGGACCAATCAATTCATCATCATATCCCACACTTATTTCTCCTACTGAAACGAAAACCACAAAAACGATATCAAAATCGAATAACAATAAAAAGATGATCATCAGAGACTTAAATTCCATTTACATCACGGCAGGATAAATCCATCAAATTGTTGTAGTTTCCTCATCCCTTGATCACCTTCAAATTACAGCGAACTAAATAACAAGAAGCTACAGTATCTGAAAATATAAGAAAGCAGATCGAGATATAGTTTGAAACCGTAAAAGCTCAACAAGAAGCCGGCGTAGATCTATGAAGCACATCATACCTCTGAGGGAAACCTAAAACAATTGCCCACTTTTCCACTTGTTATATAGTGAGAGAAGCCAAACCCTAACCCACAAAAAAATAAAATAAAAATAAAAAATAACAGATGCGGCAACGAAGGACCGCTATAATTTGCGACGTCGGTTTTTTAAATCGTTTCAAGTAAACCCAACCGGTCCAACTTTTTTTGTGACGCCATATTAGAAGTGTTAAGTGGTTCTAGCTGACTCATGAGCCAAGTCAGACGTGACTCAATAAATTGCTCGTGAGATAAATTAGATGAGCTAACGAATCAACTTGAGCTACCTGTAACTCGAATCACTAGCTCATGAGCTGATTAGTTTAAAAAGTATCAGTATAAAATATATTAAAAAAAATTTTAAGAATGTTATAAAAGATATGCTTGGAGGCAGCAGACCCCCCTCCCCTAACCGCCTGTAATCAACCTCACAGTCAGAATTATATTTCGCTCGCTTTGCTCTTCTTCGTATTGCAGGAAGAGTGTCGTGGCCCGTGTCTCTCGTGTATGCCTCGGTCCTGATCCCAGCAGCCCAATGTTAGCCTTCCTTAAATTGAAGGACATCCATGATCACAGTGTTTGTAACTGACGTCTTGTAACTCTTGTTTTGTAAATGTTCTCAGCTTCTTCGATGAGTTGCTTCTATTTCTTTCAAATACCATCATTTTTTTTTGTATCGCTACTTGTATTCTTTTTTCTTAGTTATATTTTTGAAATGTTCAAGCATTTTCCTTGATTTATTTTTCATTCTTCAAGTTTTTGTGCAACAGGAAGAGTGTCATGGCATGTGTCTCTCGTGAGCTCCCCTCCCAGTCCCAGCAGCCCGATGTTACCCTTGAATCAAAGGTCGTCCATGATCACAGTGTCCAGTGTCCGTAGTTTGCGTCTTGTAACTCTTGTTAAGTAACTGTTCTTCAACTTCTCTGGTGAGTTGCTTGTATTTCTTTCAAAAATCATTTGTTTATTGTTTGCATCACTACTTTCATTCTTATTTCTAAGTTATATTTTCTTAATGGTCAAGCATTTTCCTTGATTTATTTTCTGTTCTTCGGCTTTTCCTGTGGATTAAGGGTTATACAGCTTGTTAAACTGACACATCTTTCACCGTTTCACATCAATCTATTTGTTTTATTTTTAAATATATATTTCAAACATATTTTTTTCCAATATGTCATTTTTGTTTTTATTTATTTTTAAAAATTTTTGAATTCATTTTGTTTGTATTCATTTTTTTATTCACGCATTTTTCAAACAAATTAGAGTAGATTAGTTTGCATTCATTTTATGTATAAACAAAATATTTATATGAGAAATAAAGAAGTTTAAGAGAAGTGCTATGGAGATGTCTACATAAGAAAGAGGTTAATAATACTTATATTCAAATCATTAACGATATGTATGCAAGAGTCATCACTTGTGTTCAAACACAAGGTGGTTTGACAAGTATTTTCCTATTTAAGTTGGATTAAATCAAGGATCACTCTTAAGCTCATATCTTTTTTGCTTTAGTTAAAGATGTTCTCACTAGACAATTGCAAGAGGTTCTACACTTGTGTATGATTTTTGTTTATGATATTATTTTTGTTGATAATACTAGAGAGGGAGTTAAAGGTAAACTTGAACTATGGAGGTCAACCTTAGAGTCTAAAGGCTTTCGTTTGAGTAGATCTAAAACTGAATATATTAAGTATAATTTTAGTAATAATATATATAGTGGAGGGATCGTTACTTTGGGTGATTGTCATTAATAAAAGTATACGTTTTAGATATCTTGGGTCTATTGTTTAGAGTGACGGTGAAATAGATGGGAATATTATTAGTATAATTCAAGTTGGATGGTTGAAGTGGAGGAATGCAACAGGCTTGTTATGTGATAGAAAAGTTCATCTCAAACTTAAGGGAAAATCTATAAGATGGTAGTGAGACCTGCAATGTTTTATGGCACAGAATGTTGGCCATTAAAAGACAAGCATAATTTTAAGTTAAATGTTGCAGAGATGAGGATTCTAAGATCAATGAGTGACTTTACTCTTAAAGATTGGATGTGAAATGAGCATATATGTGAAAAGGTTGTAGTAGCTCTAGTGGAAGATAATATTAAATAGAGTCTTCTTAAATGGTTTGTTCACATAAAACAACAGCATTCTGATGACCCGATTAACAAACAATATTATTGTTTTTCCTTTAAAAAAATTGTTTTTTTTGGCTTTCACTGATAAGTCACATCCTTGAACTTCAATCCAAAAATATTACTTGTTTTTCATGCAACTCAAGGTCAACAAAAAAGACAACTTTAAACCACATACAAATTGAAATATAGCAATTTTGCTCAGAAAAATGAAATTTTCTTCTCATTGGCGCACAAAAAGCCTCTGAAGCCTGACATGTGTAT
Organism: Dendrobium huoshanense; assembly: GCA_016618105.1. Taxonomy (NCBI): domain Eukaryota; kingdom Viridiplantae; phylum Streptophyta; class Magnoliopsida; order Asparagales; family Orchidaceae; genus Dendrobium; species Dendrobium huoshanense. Next base: position 26,681,964 of record CM028356.1, on the reverse strand, counting down.
TTCATAATTCATCACAGCAAAACTTGTAGAAAAACGCCAAATCCCATGGAAACAGTTTAAAAAAAGAACAATGCCGGACAAAAAATGATCCTTAATCCATTCATAAGCTGGGCTAGAAATCTTTGTTGCCCACAAACGTTTTTTCGTTAAGATGACTGCTTAACTGCGGGATCAGAAATCAAAATAAACTATCTCAGTCACATTGTAATCAGAAACACGGACCAATCAATTCATCATCATATCCCACACTTATTTCTCCTACTGAAACGAAAACCACAAAAACGATATCAAAATCGAATAACAATAAAAAGATGATCATCAGAGACTTAAATTCCATTTACATCACGGCAGAAAATCCATCAAATTGTTGTAGTTTCCTCATCCCTTGATCACCTTCAAATTACAGCGAACTAAATAACAAGAAGCTACAGTATCTGAAAACATAAGAAAGCAGATCGAGATATAGTTTGAAACTGTAAAAGCTCAACAAGAAGCCGGCGTAGATCTATGAAGCACATCATACCTCTGAGGGAAACCTAAAACAATTGCCCACTTTTCCACTTGTTATATAGTGAGAGAAGCCAAACCCTAACCCACAAAAAAATAAATAAATAAAAAAAAAAACAGATGCGGCAACGAAGTACCGCTATAATTTGCGACGTCGGTTTTTTAAATCGTTTCAAGTAAACCCAACCGGTCCAACTTTTTTTGTGACGCCATATTAGAAGTGTTAAGTGGTTCTAGCTGACTCATGAGCCAAGTCAGACATGACTCAATAAATTGCTCGTGAGATAAATTAGATGAGCTAACGAATCAACTTGAGCTACCTGTAACTCGAATCACTAGCTCATGAGCTGATTAGTTTAAAAAGTATCAGTATAAAATATATTAAAAAATTTTTAAGAATGTTATAAAAGATATGCTTGGAGGCAGCAGACCCCCCTCCCCTAACCGCCTGTAATCAACCTCACAGTCAGAATTATATTTCGCTCGCTTTGCTCTTCTTCGTATTGCAGGAAGAGTGTCGTGGCCCATGTCTCTCGTGTATGCCTCGGTCCTGATCCCAGCAGCCCAATGTTAGCCTTCCTTAAATTGAAGGACATCCATGATCACATTGTTTGTAACTGACGTCTTGTAACTCTTGTTTTGTAAATGTTCTCAGCATCTTCGATGAGTTGCTTCTATTTCTTTCAAATACCATCATTTTTTTTTGTATCGCTACTTGTATTCTTTTTTCTTAGTTATATTTTTGAAATGTTCAAGCATTTTCCTTGATTTATTTTTCATTCTTCAAGTTTTTGTGCAACAGGAAGAGTGTCATGGCATGTGTCTCTCGTGAGCTCCCCTCCCAGTCCCAGCAGCCCGATGTTACCCTTGAATCAAAGGTCGTCCATGATCACAGTGTCCAGTGTCCGTAGTTTGCGTCTTGTAACTCTTGTTAAGTAACTGTTCTTCAACTTCTCTGGTGAGTTGCTTGTATTTCTTTCAAAAATTATTTGTTTATTGTTTGCATCACTACTTTCATTCTTATTTCTAAGTTATATTTTCTTAATGGTCAAGCATTTTCCTTGATTTATTTTCTGTTCTTCGGCTTTTCCTGTGGATTAAGGGTTATACAGCTTGTTAAACTGACACATCTTTCACCGTTTCACATCAATCTATTTGTTTTATTTTTAAATATATATTTCAAACATATTTTTTTCCAATATGTCATTTTTGTTTCTATTTATTTTTAAAAAATTTTGTATTCATTTTGTTTGTATTCATTTTTTTATTCACGCATTTTTCAAACAAATTAGAGTAGATTAGTTTGCATTCATTTTATGTATAAACAAAATATTTATATGAGAAATAAAGAAGTTTAAGAGAAGTGCTATGGAGATGTCTACATAAGAAAGAGGTTAATAATACTTATATTCAAATCATTAATGATATGTATGCAAGAGTCATCACTTGTGTTCAAACACAAGGTGGTTTGACAAGTATTTTCCTATTTAAGTTGGATTAAATCAAGGATCACTCTTAAGCTCATATCTTTTTTGCTTTAGTCATAGATGTTCTCACTAGACAATTGCAAGAGGTTCTACACTTGTGTATGATTTTTGTTTATGATATTATTTTTGTTGATAATACTAGAGAGGGAGTTAAAGGTAAACTTGAACTATGGAGGTCAACCTTAGAGTCTAAAGGCTTTCGTTTGAGTAGATCTAAAACTGAATATATTAAGTATAATTTTAGTAATAATATATATAGTGGAGGGATCGTTACTTTGGGTGATTGTCATTAATAAAAGTATACGTTTTAGATATCTTGGGTCTATTGTTTAGAGTGACGGTGAAATAGATGGGAATATTATTAGTATAATTCAAGTTGGATGGTTGAAGTGGAGGAATGCAACAGGCTTGTTATGTGATAGAAAAGTTCATCTCAAACTTAAGGGAAAATCTATAAGATGGTAGTGAGACCTGCAATGTTTTATGGCACAGAATGTTGGCCATTAAAAGACAAGCATAATTTTAAGTTAAATGTTGCAGAGATGAGGATTCTAAGATCAATGAGTGACTTTACTCTTAAAGATTGGATGTGAAATGAGCATATATGTGAAAAGGTTGTAGTAGCTCTAGTGGAAGATAATATTAAATAGAGTCTTCTTAAATGGTTTGTTCACATAAAACAACAGCATTCTGTTGACCCGATTAACAAACAATATTATTGTTTTTCCTTTAAAAAATTTGTTTTTTTGGCTTTCACTGAGAAGTCACATCCTTAAACTTCAATCCAAAAATATTACTTGTTTTTCATGCAACTCAAGGTAAACAAAAAAGACAACTTTAAACCACATACAAATTGAAATATAGCAATTTTGCTCAGAACAATGGAATTATCTTCTCATTGACGCACAAAACGCCTCTGAAGCCTGACATGTGTATTTCATAATTCATCACAGCAAAACTTGTAGAAAAACGCCAAATCCCATGGAAACAGTTTAAAAAAAAGAACAATGCCGGACAAAAAACGATCCTTAATCCATTCATAAGCTGGGCTAGAAATCTTTGTTGCCCACAAACGATTTTTCATAATTATCTATAAGATGACTGCTTAACTGCGGGATCAGAAATCAAAATAAACTATCTCAGTCACATTGTAATCAGAAACACGGACCAATCAATTCATCATCATATCCCACACTTATTTCTCCTACTGAAACGAAAACCACAAAAACGATATCAAAATCGAATAACAATAAAAAGATGATCATCAGAGACTTAAATTCCATTTACATCACGGAAGGATAAATCCATCAAATTGTTGCAGTTTCCTCATCCCTTGATCACCTTCAAATTACAACGAACTAAATAACAAGAAGCTACAGTATCTGAAAACATAAGAAAGCAGATTGAGATATAGTTTGAAACCGTAAAAGCTCAACGAGAAGCCGGCGTAGATCTATGAAGCACATCATACCTCTGAGGGAAACCTAAAACAATTGCCCACTTTTCCACTTGTTATATAGTGAGAGAAGCCAAACCCTAACTTGACTGACCCAGAATTGGTCACACTGCCACTACCAGAAACTATAGTGGATCCTGACTGTCCACTCCTCCTAGAGTCTCCAGAAACAAACCTCTTCTTTCTAAAAAAATCCGCTGCCATAAGCATCACTACTGAACATCTTCCTACAACTAGTCCACCGCTGCTGAGTAGCCATTAGATCATTCTCTATCAGACGAGCTCTCTCCACAAGCTCAGATAAATCAGAAATGTGAAATGGCACTAGGGGCTGCCTCAGACTATCTCTTAGTCCCCTTAGAAATCTGTAGCACTTCTCAGCATAAGTACTCACTAATTGTGAAGCATATCTAGCTAAAACAGTAAACTCTGCCTCACACTGCATAACTGTCTTGCTCCCTTGAACCAACCTCAGAAAATTCTCATGCATTTGTTGTCTTGCAGAAAGGGGTACAAACCAAGATCTATAAAAGGAAATATTTTTCTAACCTTTTAGACATTTGTACATGTATCCAAATATTTATGAATCCATAAATGAAATAAGCCAATGAGTAGAAAATTAGTAGAAATGCAAAAGCTAGAAAAAGAAAAGAAAGAAATACGACAAAATGCTAGAAAGAACGAATGGAAACTAAAATGATAAATGGAATGTTGGCATTTCGTTATTGAACATGCTTCTTCGAAGTCAAGCATGTCTCTAAGACACCCTTCACTCCCATTCAATATGATATGAATAGGAGAGAAGGTGTTTAAATGCCATTTTACTGTCCCCACAATCCAAACACAGCACTTGATACGGACCTGACTCGACTACACAAACTATTCTCTATCAAGCGCAAAGCAACAAGGGAAACTCAAGTTCCCAAAACTAGAACTAAAACAACATCTCTTTCTACCCACCGCATTCTTCCTACCTTACATTTTAGAGGCAAACACTAATGGAAGAGAGACAACCTATACAAGATAAATCACTTCATCCCAAAAAAAAAGATCTAGAGAAATTTCTAACATAAATCCACCTCACTAAGGTCTCGACCCCAAAGCAATATCTTGTGAAAATTCCCCGAAAAGAAACAATACATAAAGCCCCTTATCAAAAAGAAAACAAAATACAAAAAAAAGAACTCCTTTTGACATAAAAGACAATCAAGTGCTTCTTATATTTGATGTGGGGTAAATTCGCTAAAACTTTCTAACAAGGAAGCTTCACAAAACCTTTTCATTATAAAACATTCATGAAACTCATAGTAGAATTTTTCGAGGGGAAAATGATTCATGAAGCTTTTCGTAAAACTTCCAACCATAAAGAAACTCATGAGACACTCCAATATGGTGTAAGTCTAGGAATTTTCCAACCTGAAATAGGTCACAGAGCTTCCCAACATAAAACAAACCAGAGCTCTTTTTAAACATAGAATAAAACACAAACATAAAATAACCCATAAATCTTCTGATCATGAAACAAGTCATAGATTTTCTGATATAATTTGAACCATAGAAGTCTTTAAGTCACAAAACGATTCATAAGATCTTTTAACAAATTCCTATTTTATATGTTGTGTGCCACCAAAAATCCAATAGAGTACAAAGAAATCTCACCACTTTATTTTAATCCATCTTGAGCCAAATGTAAATAAGAAGAGAGATATTTTGGAGCTAGTTCGCTTCCCTCCAAAATGTTAGAAATAATGTTCCAATCACAAAGAACAAACTACTAGATTTCAGATTGGACCCAACTTGTAAAAGACAAACCTTCTACTTGTTTATTTATTCCAAATCAACACTTGTGCTGAATGAAATTTGAGAGGAAGGTAAGCTACCACAACTTCATTCCATTCCAGCAGTTCAAGAAATCTTCCAACACGAACTATAGAGCCTAGCACACAACATTGAAATAGAATCCTACTAACAAAATCATAAATCCTAGTGTTAAGTACTACACAATACCACTACATGAAGTATATAAGGAAACTCGTCAAATTCATCATTTATATTATCAGAACCAAGTAAACTTCTAAACTCCTTAGAGTAAGATACAATCAGGTACACAACATTCTCCATAATTCACATTCATCTTTCAAACCTGAACTTTCCTTTCTTCAACTACCATATGACATTATTTATACCAACTTGTTTGCTTTGGCTATACATGCCCATCTAATGCTTGGTTTCAACTTAAATGTTGATGGAAGAACGAATGAAACAACACAGATGCAAATCAATTATCTCCAAAAGCTTAAGAAGCTTTTCCAACAATTCCCAATACACCATTGTCTTGAATTTATGGTGCTTACAATTAATACAAAAAGCACAAAAATCCTCTCCAACCTTTACACATGAAATAATTCGCATAATTACTTGCTAAAGAATCAGAGTACATATATTTCTAAGTTAAATGAAAAACCTCAAAAGATATCACAAGCAAGAACAAGTTTCATGTTCAGACTTCATACAGTAGCCACTCTTACTTAAAATAGAGACAACTAGGAAAGCTCTTATAACCTCTCTTGAAACTCCATTCACTAGGGTCCCTGAATAACAGTTCTTTCATTTGTATGTATAAGAAGATTTTGTTCAATCAACTAACAAAGAGAAATTGGAACAGAAGTATTAAGAAGACATGCTTGGAGTTTTTGTTTTAAGAGAATATGTGAGGGATAAATTAAATAGAGGATGCTACTGCTTGTTTGTCTTTAGAGAAATACCACATCAAATTTTTCTTTCAATAACCATAAAACACATACAACCAATTAGAGAAATCTTTCCATATATATTTCCTTATCAAGAAGTTCAAAATGCAATCTCTCAAAATTTTCATTAGCAAGCAAGTAACCCAATCGGAGAGATGTTAATAAGAAGTAGCAAGAGGAATATTAATGAGAAATAGCAAGAAGATAAAGAGGGAGAGGAAGGAAAATGGGAATAAAGAGAAGACTAATTTACAAACATGGCCTTTCAAAAGGACTTGCAAAAGTATAATCATGGCATTCAAAAGCAAGTTGCTCAACACAAATTCACATGAAGCATGATCATCTATAACTCGACATAACCTTTTGTATACTTCTCATGAAAACATGGCTAGCAATGACTTCCTGAACTCAAAAGCATTGAAACACCACTTAACAATCAAGTGTCATAGCAAAATTAAACGATGAGAGATAATAGTAAAGGAACCAACAAACCTATTGCAACGAACATTGAAGTCACTCTCACAAGTTCAAAAATGATAAAACATTCAAATTCCCGTTAAGGCATTTCGTCAAATAATCGACCTACGATACTCAAGTAAGAAAGAGATACATGCTTTATGCTAAAGAAACTAAAGATATCATCCACTAGCGAGTAAGAAAGAATAAGATCACAAGCCACCATTTGGTCACAAGTGAATAAGATTTGTCATGATGTCTCATGGATTCCATAAATTCTAAATAAAATTAGGTATATGAAAAAGTTCTCAGATTTTTTTTAAGTTTTATCATGAGTAGGGGGAGTAGAAGAAAAAGAGAAGTAAAGGGGGATGAGATGTAGAAGAAAGAAAATATAGAGGAATAGGGAGGAGAAGAAGAAGAAGAAGAAAAAGAAGAAGAAGGAGGAAGAAAGAGTGGGTGAGGAAGAAGAAGAAGAATACTCACAAAGAGGAGTTGAGTCTCGGAGAGGGCGGCGTTGATCGGGGCTCGCGAACGGAGGGCGCCGGGTTCGGATTCGCTGAAGGGAGACCTATCGGGGTCGGTCCAAGCTACGTCGGGTTCGGTCCTGGAGGTCGGACGGACTTCGGGGTCAGCTAAGGCAGCGTCGAGTCCGTCTCTAGCGAGGGGTTCGAACGAGAGGGGGATTCGACCTCTCTTCTTGCTCACGCGAACAGGGAGTGACGGAGAGGGGATCCGGGCGGCTGCCTTGCGAACCTAGAGAAGGGTTCGCCTGGGCTTCTCACAAACCGGGAGAGAACGAGAGAGGGAGGTCGGGAGTAGGGAAGGAGTTCCGCCTCCTTGCTTCTGCGAACCGAGAGTGAGGGAGAGCTCTTTTTCGCCGCCTCTTCTTTTTTTTTTTCGAACTGATAGAGGGGGCCATCCCATGGAGGCTTCGGCCTCGGTTAGGGCATTCAAGGAAAAGAGGGGAGATCGAAGCCGTCCGATTGAATTCTTGATCCAACGGATTCAAATTGGTTTGGAGATTTAATCAATTCTTGATTAGGATTTAGCTACACCCAAGGGACTTAAATCAGGTTCAAATTGAGTAAAGTTTGGTTCGACCCGGGTCAACTCAAACTCGCCTCGACTCGACCAAAATTAATTCAATAAAATAAGATAAAATAAAATCAAACTCAAACTAATGTCGATTCAAAACGAATCGGTCTCGACGAGTCTCGATCAACTCAATCAAAAACGTCCAATGGCAAATCCGGAGAAAAATGAGGTCAACAGGATTCTTCTCGTCGAGCCGCTCGATTCGAGTATAAGCTCGTTAAAATCGGAGACCGTTTGGTAACTCAAATTGCGGTTTGAATCTTACAACAGCGCTTTGAACCCTTGATTCAGACTCATTTGGGCACGGATTGGGTTGATCTTGGTGTCGTTAGGTTTGTATTTCCGAGACGGTCAGTTTGACTGTAAGCTCGTTGAAATCAGAGTTCATATGCTCCTAAAATTAATTTTTGAAGTTTCCGAACTGATTTTGCCTCGAGATTCGTGCCCAATCAAGATAATTTTGTGAGGACGTATCAGTTGCCCCCCTATTTTCGGACGTCGAAGCTCCATGAGTCCGAAAATATGCGTCACAAATTTTAAAGAATTTTCGGGAGTGACTCAGAATTGATCTTGCGTGTAGGAGTTCCGAACGACCCTGAAAGTGCCGAAATTGAGTCCGGAACATGGAAAAACATGTCTGGGACTCCAAAAACGTCAAATTTGGACTTTTCGGGACGAAATTCGGGCCCGGATTGAACCGGGCTGCCGGCGTGGAACCGCGGTTGCGAGCGTGTGCCTGCGCCCACGAGCCTGCGCCCGGGCTGCGTCGCGCCCGGCGCTGGTGTGAACCCGCGCCTGCCTCGCCCGCGCCAGCGGGAGGGAGCCCGCGCCCTCTGAGGTGCGCCCGCGCGTGCTATGCGCGAGGCTCCCGCACACTTGCCTGCCGCCGGCGCTGCCGCTGTCGTGCGGCCGCCCGCGCCTGCGCGTGCCTGCTGCAGTTGGCCGTGATCCACGCGCGCCTACCGCGGATTGCTTCGCTAGCCGCACCGTTTCGTGCGGTCGGATGGCTGCACCGACCTAATGGGCCCCACGCTTGTTAGAAAATAGCATTTTTGCTTTTTTTGGGTCCCAAAAATTTCAAAAAATTCCAAAAAAAACAGAAAAAATTTAGAAAAATATGGAATTTCGAAAATTGCAATAACTCCCTCCTATTCTCTTTAAAACATAAAAATAGGCCCCTCAGGCCTTTAGAAAACTTACAACTTCTCTTTCTTTCTCCCTCTGGCTCTCTAGCGATTGAGGCTTTCGTTATTTGCGAGCGGGAAATTTCCCCTGCTCGAATTAGCGCCCTCCACGCGCGCAGGAGTTACGGGATTTCTTCTCCTCCCCCACGGCTCTTTGGCGGCTGAGGTTTCTGCTATTTGCGAGCGAGAAATTTCCTCTGCTTGAATTAGCGCCCCTCCTCGCGCGCAGGAGTTACGGGATTTCTTCACCTCCCTCACGGCTCTCTAGCGGCTGAGGAATCCGCTATTTGCGAGCAGGAAATTTCCCCTGCTCGAATTAGCGCCCCTCCTCGCGCGCAGGAGTTACGGGATTTCTTCTCCTCCCCCACGGCTCTCTGGCGGCTGAGGTTTCCGCTATTTGCGAGCAGGAAATATCCCCTGCTCGAATTAGCGCCCCTCCTCGCGCGTAGGAGTTACGAAATTTGAATGCCTTTTGAGCGAAAGTTTACTGGCGATGGACGATCGAGTTGAAGCCCATAGCTGTCAACGATCGAGTGTAGAGCCAAAGGAGAGAGTTTGAGTGTACGTTGCAAGTAGCAGTCGAGCGAGAAGCCGATGACGAGTAGTAGTATGCTGACGAGCAGAAGTCCGACGACAAGGAGAAGTACGACGTCAGGTAGAAGTGCGGCCTTGGGCAGAAGACCGACGAAAGTTCATCGACAGGCAGAAGTCCGACGACGAGTAGAAGTCCGCTGACGAGCAGAAGTCCGACGATGCGTAGGAGTCTTCTGACGAGCAGAAGTCTGAGGACAAGGAGAAGTCCGATGTCAGGTAGAAGTGCGGTTTTGGGTAGAAGACCGACGAAAGTTCGTTGACGAGCAGAAGTCCGACGAGGAGTAGAAGTCCGCTGATGAGCAGAAGTCCGACGATTCGTAGGAGTCTTCTGACGAGTAGAAGTCCGAGGACAAGGAGAAATCCGACGTCAGGTAGAAGTGCGGCCTTGGGTAGAAGACCGACGAAAGTTCGTCGACGAGCAGAAGTCCGACGAGGAGTAGAAGTCCGCTGACGAGCAGAAGTCTGACGATGCGTAGGAGTCTTGTGACGAGCAAAAGTCTGAGGACAAGGAGAAGTCCGACGTTAGGTAGAAGTGCGGCCTTGGGTAGAAGACCGACGAAAGTTCGTCGACGAGTAGAAGTCCGACGACGAGTAGAAGTCCGCTGACGAGCACAAGTCCGACGATGCGTAGGAGTCTTCTGATGAGCATAAGTCCGAGACAAGGAGAAGTCCGACGTCAAGTAGAAGTGCGGCCTTGGGTAGAAGACCGACGAAAGTTCGTCGACGAGCGGAAGTCCGACGACGAGTAGAAGTCCGTTGACGATCAGAAGTCCGATGATGCGTAGGAATCTTCTGACGAGCAAAAGTCTGACGACAGGAAGAAGTCCGACGTCGGGTAGAAGTCCTCTCCGAGGTTGTATGCCAGAACATTTGTTCGATGACATTAATCTGTGTGGAAGAGGTCGAGAGAATACACCAAGGATGTAAGACCTATCTGAGGTTGTATGTCGGAGCCCTGGTCGACGACGTTAACCTGTGTGGATGAGGTCAGGAGAATCCACCAAGGATGTAAGACCTATCCGAGGTTGTATGTCGGAGCCCTGCTCGACAACGTTAACCTGTGTGGATGAGGTCAGGAGAATCCACCAAGGATGTAAGACCTATCCGAGGTTGTATGTCAGAACATTTGTTCGATGACTTTAACTTGTGTGGAAAAGGTCGAGAGAATCCACCAAGGATGTAAGACCTATCCGAGGTTGTATGTCGGAGCCCTGCTCGACGACGTTAACCTGTGTGGATGAGGTCAGGATCAAATCCCCCTTGGATTGATCGTCCGGTGATTGAGATACAATATGGATTATGTATTTCTCGAATCACGGAGAAAGAGTTTGAGAAGTTTTTTCTTATCTTTCATAAGAGGAAAAATCATATCACAACAACATGAACATTTTATTATTGCATTACGTAAGATAGTACAATAGTTCCCTAATACGACTTATAAATTACAAAGTACTCAACACACAAGATCTACGCACGGTGACAATACGACAACATTTAACTTAGGAGAAGATATTAGAGATATCAAAATGACACTCAACTCAACATAAAAGCGACAACAAGACAAGCAATATTTGCTAATACAAATACACAAAGTGTGTGATCATTCAATCGCTCCAACCATTTGAATATTATTCAATGGTTGTCTTTGTTGTTGATTCTGCCCCCAGTTGGACCAACTTCATCTTGGTTTGGTGTATTCTTGATGAATTGTCGGAGATATCCCCGTCGGATCAGTCTCTCAACTTCTTCCTTGAGCTGCCAACATGCTTCAATAGTGTGCCAACGGCTACGGTGGAAGTGGCAATATTGCTCCTGGTTTCCGACATTGGGCTTCAAAGGGTGTGGCCATTTCACATTCTCCTGATCCCGGATGGCCATTAATACATTTGCTTGGGATGTATTAAGTGGTGTGTACTCCTTTTCTTGGCGAGGTTCTCGTCGTGGTGACGGAGACCTATGAGGTAGATTATTCTTCCCATGTTTTTTCTGCTGTGAGAAAGAATTATCCATCCTAGGTGCACCTTTGCGCTTCCCACTATTTTGCTCAAATTTTTTCCTGTGAGCATTTATATATTCATCCACAGAGATTTGTGCCTCCACGCGATGGATCAAGTCAGCGTATGAATGGACGGTGTCTCGCATAAGGGCCGAATATAAGGGTCCAGGACGAAGACCTCCAAGAAAGACCCTCTGAGTAATTCAGGGTCTACTCCTGGAATCTGTCGTGCTTCAGTGGAAAATCGTTGAAAATACTCCTTCAATGATTCTCCCTCATTTTGGCGAATCCCGAAGAGGTGGGAAGAATCCTTAGCAATTCTTTGATTGGCCACAAATTGTTCGACAAATACTTTGGCCAATTTGACAAAAGAGGGGATCGTTCTAGGTGGAAGCGAGTAGAACCACGTTCGGGCCTGTCCTTTAAGGGTGGCGGAAAAGACCTGGCAGAGGAGCGCGTCTGATGCTCGTTGAATATGCATGATGGTTCTATAGTAGTCAACATGCTCATACGGCTCGGTCGTCCCGTCGTAGGATTCAACGTTTGGCACTTTGAATCCGACCGGAATGGGGTGCTGAAGAATGGCTTCAGTTAGAGGTGATGACTTCTCGAAGTTCTTATGTCGGAGAGCATGCCTCACATCTCCTCGGGGGAACTCTTCCCGTACCAATTTTCGCAGTTCGCGACGCAGTACATTCTAAGGGAGTTCCGCAATGTGTGGTTGGGGAGAGCCTTCAGGGAGATCCGAAAAAATGCGAGGATGTGTTGAACTCGCTGTATCGACAAGTTCATCTTCCTGTCATGATTGAGGATGTCTCCTAGGTGGAGGAAGGTGAATCTCTTCTTGAAGATGCTCGAATTGAACATCTTCAACCCTTGGTGGATCCCGAGGGAGAAGGATCTCCTCCAACGTCGGCTGTCGATCATCTCGTAGGAGTTGGAGGATATCGTTTTGCAATTCTTCCATCTTCCGGATTCTTTCTTCTAAAGAAGGTCCAAAAGTCCCTTCTCTAGCAGCATTCTGCCCCAGGGTGAAAAGATGCTGACATTGGTTGTCTATGGTTAATAGATGGATTTCTGGACTGATGAGAGTTGGAGCGAGAAGCTCCAACTAAACGACTGCTGCGCCTATTCACCATCATAGCAGTACTCGAAGTAATGGGATTGTGTTTCCCACAGACGGCGCCAAACTGTTGAGTGTTAGAAAATACGCGGCGGAAGAGTTTGTAAATTCGCGTCCGAGCGTTGCACGTAAGTTTAACACATAAACATAAAAGAGGAGTGATCACCAAGAGTTTTTACGTGGAAAACCCAAAAATGGGAAAAACCACGGGGCCATGCCCAGTTGCAAATTTCCACTAGTGTTTTCGTAGATTACAAATGACAGATTTCGTCCCACAAGTTGGGATAATCCAAATACAATTTGTTTCTTCCACAAATTTTACAAAATTCTGCGAATTCCTGGCGTTTCTCGAAAATCCGGCAGAGTTTCGGCGTCTTCAGGCGGCATGAAGAGTTTCGGCGGTGGTCGAGGAGTTGAGGAATCTCCTTTTCTCCTTTCTCCCCTTCTTCTTCTCTCTTATGCGAATTCCTAGTGTTTCCTGAAAATCTAGCAGAGTTCCGGCGTCTTCAGGCAACAGAAAGAGCTCCGGCGGCGGTGGTCGAGGAGGTGAGGAATCTCCTTTTCCCCTTTCTCCTTCTCCTTCTCTTCTTCTTCTCTCTCTTCCCTTGAGTCCCTTTGATGTAGAATGAGGGCTCTATTTATCAATGCTTTAAAAACCGGACCGGACCGGCCGGTCCGACCGGTTCATCCGTGAACCGGTCTGATGGCCGGTTCGGTTCACCCCTAAAACCGCTTTCTCTTCAAACCGGGCGGTTTTGGCCAAAACCGCAGGTTCAACCAGTGAACCGGCGAACCGGTCCGGGTTTTTTAAAACCGGCCGGTTCAAAATTTTTTAATAATAATAAAATAAATTATTTTATGTTAAATTCTTCTAAATGTTAATATAAAATATATATAGACATAATCAATTAACTACTTTAATCATCTCATATGTCTTCTTTCTCCACATTATAGCTAATGTCATGAGGGAAAGAAAAGAGGTATATAACCAAGACAAAGTACCACCTCCAAGAGATGTAGGACTAACTATACAAAGCAAAAAGTCACTTTTAAGTTCATATATAGTTATACACTTATACACACTATACAACATAGTTTTTTAACAAATTTTTTTAATTAATTTTTATAATATGAATAATATTTATCTTTTAAGTTAATAATATTTATTTTTTATTCATTAATATTCTTATTTAAATTTTTTTAAATATTTTTTATTATATATATTATGATATTTATGTGATTTTTTTTGTTCTCTAAGCGGCTCAAGTAAAAATTATAATATATAAATTAATTTTTATGATTTGAATAATATTTTTTTTTTAATTTTTTTGTAAAATGTTTATTTTATTTTTTTAGTTAATAATTTTTATTTTATCAAATGAATTATTCTTATATTAAAAAATTTGTAAAGTTTTAGTTTTTCTGTTTTTCAACTCTAAAGATTTTTATATTACAAAATAAAATATTTTTGTATTAAAACATTTAATTATATTTATAATTTTATATTGAGAGTTTTAAGTTTTTAAATAATTTATATTTATAAATTAAATCTAAATATGTAATATAAATTAAGAATAATTTATAGGAAATTATATGGTTATTATATTTCATTATTTTATCAATTTTATTGATTTTTTTAATAATATTATTATTTATTACGTCATCCGGTTCGACCCCAGTTCGACCGGTCGAACCGGTCGAACCGGTCGAACCGTGAACCTCTCTTTCTTCCGGTTCATTGTCCGATCTGATTTTCAGAACCTTGCTATTTATAGTTTTTCTGGAGTGGCATAGCCTGTAAATAGGCGTGAGATCAAGGGCGAATAGGGAGTGGTTTGAATGGACGACTGATATCGAATCTTTTGATCATACACTGTTCGTTGGACATTTGAAGGCCTTAGTGATGTCAGAATTTGATGATATTGGGCTCGTTGGATTTTTCTCGTCGAGCCGCTCGATTCGAGTATAAGCTCGTCAAAATCGGAGACTGTTTGGTAACTCAAATTGCGGTTTGAATCTTCCAACAGCGCTTTGAACCTTTGATTCAGACTCATTTGGGCTCGGATTGGGTTGATCTTGGTGTCGTTGGGTTCGTATTTCCGAGACGCTCAGTTTGACTGTAAGATTGCTGAAATCGGAGCTTATATGCTCCCAAAATTAATTTTTGAAGTTTCCGAACTGATTTTGCCTCGAGATTCGTGCCCAATCAAGATAATTTTGTGAGGACGTATCAGTTGCCCCCTATTTTCGGACGTCGAAGCTCCAGGAGTCCGAAAATATGCGTCACAAATTTTAAAGAATTTTCGGGAGTGACTCAGAATTGATCTTGCGTGTAGGAGATTCCTCACCTCCTCGACCACCGCCGTCGGAGTTTTTCTTGCCGCCAGAAGACGCCGGAACTCTGCCGGATTTTCACGAAACACAGGGAATTAGCAGAATTTTGTAAATTTTGTGGAAGAAACAAATTGTATTTGGATTATCCCAACTTGTGGGACGAAATCCGCCATTTGTAATCTACGAAAACACTAGTGGAAATTTGCAACTGGGTAAGGCCCCGTGGTTTTTCCCATTTTTGGGTTTTCCACGTAAAAACTCTTGGTGTTCACTCCTCTTTTCTGTTTATGTGTTAAACTTACGTGCAACGCTCGGATGCGAATTTACAAACTCTACCGCCGCGTATTTTCTAACACGTAACAAAATTAAATCCTAATAATAATAATAAATAAATTTAAAATATTAATTTCAATAAATCAATATTATTTGTGATTCAATATGATTAAATAATTTTATTATATTAATGAATTAAATTTAATACAAATTAATTATTTAATAGGATATTAACCACATCTAGCTATCATTTAATCAACAAAAAATAATTTTGATAAAAAATTATTAATTAAAATAATTAATATGCAATCAAATAAATTACAGGTATATGTATGTATGCTAATCAACTAACTAATTTAAACATAATAATTAGTATTAATTTAATAAAATTAATATCAAATAATTAAATTTATTACTAATTTATATTATTTTTTATTTAATTGATATAAATAATATTTATTATTTAATTATCTTAATATATTATAACTCAATCATTAAATTTAATTATGATTGATATAAATAAGATAAATATAATAATATGTTTCAATCCTTTAAAATTTTTAAATCTTTAAATAAAAATTTAAGTAATTTATTTAAATTTAACCAATTTTAATAGCCATAATATCAAATACTTTTAAGAAGTTAACTTACATGAAATTTGAATAAATTCTAATTTAGAGGATTGATTAGATCCCATTTAAATGAAATTCTACTTAATTACCCAAAAATATATTAAATACTACTACTACTTGCAGCCCCAACAGCAAACTGCAAACCCATCAAAATCACAATTTTCAAAAAAAAAAAAAAAAAAAAAAATCCAAATTTAATTAGTTATAAATTTTTTACACGGCAGCGTGGTCGTATTACCTGTCAAGATCTTCTTGCGGCGAGGAATCATGTCGAGAGAGCAATTCCCTTCGAAGAATACGCTGACCAGCCGAGAACGTTCCTCGTTCTGACTTCAGATAGGGTAGAGAATTAGGTATTGTGATGTCGGCGGTGGTGGTGGCGGCATTGCCGAATCAGTCCGTATTCTCGCTGAGAGCGGAGCAATCAGGCACTCTTGACCTATCGTTCGATCGAACCGGAATCACCCCCCGCTCGAGAAGGGACCTCGTCTTCGTAGTCAACCCTAGAGGTTATATCTTATTCTTGGATTACAATCTATATATCCTATCCATCTATTTAGTTTGAATAACTGGAATTTGTAGATTTGGTTCAGGTGCGAACGGCCGGACGGGGAGGGAGTGGAAGAAGCTGCTGCCTTATCTTAGAAGGCGCCTTGGCGAGCAATGTAACGTAAGATTTCTTTTTGTGTTTTTGCTTACGGTCTTATTTTGTTGAGTTTTTTTCTGATGCGTTTGATTAATCTTCGAAATATTTAAATTTAAATTTGATCCTCTAAATTCGATGATTTAATCTGACATGGGAAATCCAAATTTATCAGGATTGTTTGTTTTTTGATGCGCCGCTATAAGTAATAATGTTTTGTAATTTTGTGCGTTGGAATCTAATCATTGCCTATCTTAGCCGTGTTAATTATAATTCCGTGCATCAAGATCTGGTTGTCGTGCTAAAGAGTATGGATTAGTGTAGCGTAGCCCTGCAATTCCGAGGGGCGGTTCAGCTTCGAGATTATTGAATGGTTAACTAATTGAATTATACTTGATATTTATCTGCTTTCTCTTGCTCGATTCCCCTGATTACTTTCTTTCTCTATTTAAGTGTTCTTGGTTAACCATGTGTCCATGACATCCTGGCTAATATAGATTAGCATCATCATCGTTGACCTTGTAAACTGTAATGTAGATCATCATCATCGTCATCAATCTTACCAAACACATAGCTTTCTGATGTGAAACTACTAGGAGTTACGTTTAGAAATGAGAAAGAAAATTGTTTTAAGTTTGCCCTTATAAATTTATTTCAATCATGCAAGAGAGAGTTAAGAATTTGAAAAATTTAACTTGCTTAGGCCAAAGATTAGCAATAGAGAATAACCAAGACTATTCTTTCAAAAACCAAGATAATATTAAATGCAAAGTACAAGTAACATCACCCCACACTTAACAATGAGAGGTTCACCTCAAGGCCTTATCACTCAACTACTTGTAGGCTTTAGCGGAGAAAGGTGAGCCAAATAATGAAAGATATTACCACTACAAAAGATAATCAAAACAAATTTCATTCAAAATATTCATTAACCATCATACAACACATGAGACCACTATATATAGGCCTCAACTCATAAAAAAAAGAAAGTACAAAATTGCCCTCTGGGCTACAATAACAAAGCAACTCCCCACAGGGGTAAAAATGGAAAAACTGCAAATACTAAATAATACATCATGACATCGAAATCAAAAGTAGAGGCGCTGAATTATGGTCGTCGATCTGCGATTTCGCCGACGATAAACATGTTGGTAGCGTCTGTCGATGTCCTCATCATTCTCCCCAGGTGGGAGAAAACTCGACCATGTAGAGTGAGTGTCTTTAGAGCTCTCGTACCACTCCAGAAGGTCTGGATCTAGACTCTGCATCTCCTCTCGGTCAACCCACGTATCCTCTATCGTCGGGGTCCCTTTCCAGTGAACTAAGTATCTTCGACGTCCGCCTCCTTTCGCAGTAATAATCTCATCATCTAATATGGCTTCAACTATCTCCACATTGGGTAAGGGAGGTAAATTTGGGAGTGTAGGAAGGCTTGGGATCTCACCAGGTATGGTCGCACAAGGCTCGTTTGTAAGTGGATTGTATGGGTTAAATTCTGGTCCCTCGAAGCTTACTAAATCTTCTATGTTAAATGTGGGATTAATGTTGAAACCTTCGGGAAGGTCTAGTACGTAAGCATTATCATTCACCTTTGAAATTATCTTGAACGGCCCGGCGCTTCTCGCATACAACTTCTTTGCGGATCCAGGAGGAAAACGCTCCGGACGGATCCAAACCATCACAAAGTCTCCAATTTCGAATTCTTTAGCTCTTCTTTTATGATCAGCCATAAATTTATAATTTGCATTACTTTGCTCAATTTTTTTTTAATTTCTTTATGTAACTCTTGTAGATGCGATGCAAATGATGATGCTGACTCTGATGTCCTAACTCTAGTGTTCATGGGAATCAAATCAATGGGTTGGTTGGGAAGGTATCCGTACACTATTTCAGCAGGGCTAAGACCAGTAGTTCGGTTCACAAAGTTATTGTAGGCAAATTCAGCTATAGGCAACTTAGAGTCCCAGTTCCGAATGTTTTCTCCTACCAAGGTCCTTAACAGATTTCCTAAACTCCTATTCACCACTTCAGTTTGACCGTCTGTTTGGGGGTGAAAGGCAGTAGAGAATTGCAGTTTGGTCATCATTTTATGCCATAATATATTCCAAAAATAACTGGTAAATTTCACATCTCGGTCCGACACAATGGTTTTAGGCAGCCCATGAAGTCTCACAATTTCATCAAAGTACATCTTGGCTATTCTAGAAGCATCAAAATTTTTGGGCATGGGAGGAAATGGGCCATCTTAGAAAATCTATTTACGATTACACAGACTGAGTCATGTTTCCTAACGGTCTTGGGTAACCCTAAAACAAAGTCCATACTAACATCCTGCCAAGGTTGGCTAGGCACAGGGAGAGGTGTGTAAAGGCCGGTGTTTTGTTCCCGTTGTTTGGCCAACTGACAGGTGTGGCACCGCCTTACTAATCTGCTAACGTCCCTCTTAAGACTCGGCCAGTAAAATCGATTTTCAACAGCAGCAATGGTATTGGCTTGTCCAAAGTGACCCGCTAAGCCTCCAGCATGTAATTCCCAGACAAGAAACTCTCGAAGTGAAGTTTTGGGAATACAGAGTTTTTGAGCTTTAAATAAGTATCCATCTTCCAACATAAAATCTCCTATGATCCGTTCATCTCCAGTGGTAAGCGTAGAATAGGTTTCTCTAAAATCGGGGCAGTCTGGGTAGTCTTCCTTAAGTCGCTCGAAACCTATCACTTCAGTAGTCATCTCCCTAGTAATCATCAGTCAACGGCTTAAGGCATCAGCAACCTTATTTTCAGATCCTGTTTTATGTCTTATGATATACGTGTACTCTTGCATGAATTCAACCCAACGGCCGTGTCGAGCATTGAGTTTCTTTTGAGAATTAATGTACCGCAAAGCCTCATGATCCGAAAAGATAACAAATTCTTGCGGTAGAAGGTAGTGTCGCTAATACCTAAGGGATTGAATGATGTCATAAAATTCCTTGTCGTAGGTGGAGTACCGTTGTCTAATATCATTCAATTTCTCGCTAAAGTAAGCGACCGGGTGTCCCTCTTGCGATAAGACTCTACTTATACCAATTCCAGACGCATCACAAGTCACCTAAAAAACTTTAAAAAAATTAGGTAATCTCATCACAGGGGCTTTCATCATTCGCTTTTTAATCTCCTCAAAAGTCCTAGTTGCAGCTATGGTCCAAAGAAACTCTCCCTTTTTAAGGCAATCCGTTATTGGCGCTACAATGGTGCTAAAATTTCGAATAAACCTCCGATAAAATGTGGCCAATCCGTGAAAACTCCTAACATCTCTAATATTCTTAGGATCTGGCCACTCATTTATAGCTCGCATCTTTTCGGGGTCAGTAGATATACCTTGGGAAGATATGATAAATCCAAGGAAGGTTACTTGATTTGTGAGGAAAGTACACTTCTTAGGATTGGTATACATCTGCTCCCGTTTCAAAATCTCACAGACTTGTCTTAAGTGATTCAAATGTTGTTCCACCGAATGACTGTAGATTAGGATATCATCAAAGTATACTACAACAAACTTTCCAAGGAAAGGCCTAAGGATTTGAGTCATCACTCTCATAAAAGTACTTGGGGCGTTGCTTAATCCAAAAGGCATTACAGTCCACTCGTATAACCCATCTTTGGTTTTGAATGCCGTCTTCCATTCGTCCCCGGGGCGGATTCTAATTTGGTGGTAGCCACTCTTAAGATCGATCTTAGAAAATAGCGTGACTCCGGTCATCATGTCTAACATGTCATCTAACCGAGGGATTGAGAAACGGTACTTGATAGTGATTTTGTTGATAGCACGGCTATCAACGCACATTCTCCACGTCCCATCCTTCTTAGGGGTAAGAAGGGCAGGAACCGCACACGGGCTAAGACTCTCCTTAATGAACCCTCGTTGTAACAACTCATCCACTTGTCTCTTGAGCTCCTCATGTTCAGCAGGTTTCATTCGGTAATGGGATATGTTTGGTAAAGAAGCTCCAGGCACTAGGTCTATGGCATGTTGAATGTCCCTTAGAGGTGGCAGTTGGAGGGCAAGTCTTCAGGGAAGACATCAGAAAAAGTTTTCAAAAGTGATTTTACTTCCTCAGGGATTAGTTCTTCTTGATCTACACTCACTTCCCGGGCTACTAACGCGTAAAGAGGGGCTCCCAACTCTAGTTCCAAACCTAGGTCTTTAGCAATTAATAAATTCAAGCCCGTGTTGGGTTT
The DNA here is from genome assembly GCA_016618105.1 of Dendrobium huoshanense. Classification (NCBI taxonomy): domain Eukaryota; kingdom Viridiplantae; phylum Streptophyta; class Magnoliopsida; order Asparagales; family Orchidaceae; genus Dendrobium; species Dendrobium huoshanense. Next base: position 26,661,214 of record CM028356.1, on the reverse strand, counting down.
CAGGGAGTTGGGCTTAACTTCTTCCTTGGTAGACTTAGGTTGAGTGTGTAAGAATTTAATCTTCTTGCCCTCATGTTCAAACACACAGGTGTTCGATTGTCCATAAATATGCACATCGTTGTCGAACAACCAAGGGCGGCTAAGGATGATTTGACCCACATCCATTGTCAAAACATCGCACCAAATTTTCTCTTTATATCCAACGAACTCAATAGGAACGAGACTCCTATCCTTTACCTCCAAGGTGGTTGAGTTGATCCATGCAACTTTGTAGGGGTTCGGGTGTGGTGTGGTCCTCAATTGAAGCTTCGAGATCATAGCAGAAGACACAACGTTAATACAACTTCCACTGTCTATTATGACCTTACAATTATTGTCTCCTATTTTAGTGAAAGTGTAGAAGATCGAAGTCCTTCGCCAGTCGTCGCTAGGTTTAGGCTGCGAGAAGGCACACCTAACGACTTGCAGATCTAAGTGATTCATCTTTTGAAGACAGTGTATCACAGTAGTATCCTCCTCATTGAAAAACTCCTCATCGTCGTCCATATGATGCACTAATTCAGCTTCAGGTTCATCCTCTTCTTCTATCACTTCCTGAATTATCGTGACCTTAAACGGGCTGGAGCACTGAGAAGCAATGTGTCCGTACCCATGGCATCTAAAACACTTAGTGCCTGCAGTGGTTTTGGGTGTCTCTCGTTCTGGTGTTTTCCCTTTATAGTCTGATCGAGGTTGGGCTTGGCTAGGGGAAGGCCGACTACCTGAGGGTCCAGTGGGTTTGTTGTAGGGTTGGCTAGAGGAAGACTTGAATGGGTTGGGTCTAGAGTCTTGAGTCATAGTGGCGTGGCTCCTAGACTCTTCCAAGTCTAATACAAGACTACAGGCAGCTTCATACGTATTCACTCCTCTAGCAAAGAGTTCATTTCTAAGATCTTCCCTCAATCCGGCTCTGAACATGGACAGAAGTTGTGTAGGAGTGGTGGTCTCCTCCCTGTTACAACGGATTAAGAAATCATCAAAGGTTGATATGTATTCCTTAACCGGTTTACTTCCTTGGGTTAACTTATTCCAACGATCTAAGAGTCTAGGGTAGTATGAGGGAGGGAGATATTTTCTTTTCAGTTCTTGCTTCATCGTTCCCCAGTCAGCTATGGGATATTCTCCTCTAGTTTCTCTCATGTGTTCTACGTTAGTCCAATATTGGTTGGCTCTACCAGTCAACTTCATCTCAGCAAATCTCACCTTCTTCTCTTCAGAAATATTATACCATTTGAAATAGCTATCCATTCATTTGAGCCAATCAAGAAAAACTTGTGGTTCTAACGTACCAAGAAACGTTGGGGCATCTACCTTAATACTCTTAAGGAGTTGTGTATCGTTGTCCCTCCAAGGTGCGTCACGTCCTACCGGTTCTTGATGGGGTCGGTGATTGGGTCGGTAGTAGTCTCTAGGAGGTCCGTACTCAGTTCGGGCATCTTCGCCATAAGGAGATTGGGGCCTAGAAGGGGTATAGATGGCTGGGTGTCCTGCCCTTTCGATGTTGTCTTGTCTTTCCCCCATATGACGCTTAAGCTCCGCTACACTCGTTTTGATGTCCCTAATTTGTTGTGACATTGTGCCCAACTGGTCTACAATCATGTCTAAGGTCGTTTGCATATGTGTGGGATCCATGGTTGGGTGCTAAGGATCACTAGGGAGGCTTCCTAAGTCAAGGGCAGCAGCTAATCCTGCCGAAATGCTTGCTGAAAAGGTAACTACAGCCGCTGGAAAGTCCAGGACAGCAAGCACAAATGAGGGGTGAAGTTACCGAAGTGTTTCGGCAAGGTTCCAGGGTGTAGACAGCACCTAAATACGGACTTAAGGCTCACTAACGGATGCTTAACAGTTGCTGGAATAGTGTAGACAGCAGTTAAAATTGAAGGTTTGGTTGTCCTATGCACTTAGAAATGCTACAAATTTAATGGCAGCAAAATGACACTAGTTAGGATGACTTAAATGTGAATGCAAGTGTGCAGGAAATGCATGGACAGCAGCTAAAACAGAGAATAAATTAAAACTACGCAATGATATGCATGCAAATTTACAGCTATAATGAACGGTTATACCCTAGGATGTTTTTCTAACATGTCATGCATGCCTATCATGCTCTGATACCAAGAATGATGTGAAACTACTAGGAGTTACGTTTAGAAATGAGAAAGAAAATTGTTTTAAGTTTGCCCTTATAAATTTATTTCAATCATGCAAGAGAGAGTTAAGAATTTGAAAAATTTAACTTGCTTAGGCCAAAGATTAGCAATAGAGAATAACCAAGACTATCCTTTCAAAAACCAAGATAATATTAAATGCAAAGTACAAGTAACATAACTCCACACTTAACAATGAGAGATTCACCTCAAGACCTTATCACTCAACTACTTGTAGGCTTTAGCGGAGAAAGGTGAGCCAAATAATGAAAGATATTACCACTACAAAGATGGAGCCAAAGAACGTTGTTGGTGGAGAGGTAGCCGGTGGAGATGGATGTAGTGGGTGGCCGACGAGGCTCCAATCGTAGCTTGAAAATCGTCGGTCGATGATGCTTGCAAGAATTGGGACGACTCGCTCCAAATATTCTTCAACGGTGGTGTCGTCTTCAAATCCCACGTCAAAGCACGGAGATCTTAGGATGTTGATGCTTTCGTCGGCGTTGAATACGAGACCCCATTCAAGCTCGGGATCCGCCATTCAACATTGAAGAGAATAGGAGAGGTGTCGTCCTCTTCGTCTCTAGGCTTCTTAATGCACGAGAGAAGGAGAGAAAAGGGGAGGGGCCGACGGGATTCTCAAGGGGAGCGGATGAAGCCGGCGGGTGCAAGGGGGGAGAGCTAGGGTTTGGAGAAAATAGGTTTAGGAAATTATGAGAGAGATTAATCAAATCTGAAATTTAGTTTCAGTTTTGAGTAATTTAGGAGGGAATTGACTTGAAATTTGAATTTCAAATCAATTGGAATTAAAGCCTTAAATGGGGAGCTTAATAGAGGGAGGCCGGCGGTTTCAAGAGAGGAGAGGGAGGAGTTTTAATAACAAATCCTGAAATAAATTTCAGGAATTGAAATTTGGGAGGAAGTTTTATTTGAAATTAAATTTTTAATTTCAAATTGATGAGGGATTAATGGAGCAATTAATGAGGGGTTCACCTCAAGGCCTTATCACTCAACTACTTGTAGGCTTTAGCGGAGAAAGGTGAGCCAAATAATGAAAGATATTACCACTACAAAAGATAATCAAAACAAATTTCATTCAAAATATTCATTAACCATCATACAACACATGAGACCACTATATATAGGCTTCAACTCATAAAAAAAAAAAGTATGAAATTGCCCTCTGGGCTACAATAACAAAGCAACTCCCCACATTGGTAAAAATGGAAAAGCTGCAAATACTAAATAATACATCATGACATCGAAATCAAAAGTAGAGGCGCTGAATAGTGGTCGTCGATCTGCGATTTCGCCGGCGATAAACATGTCGGTAGCGTCTGTCGATATCCTCATTACTTTCTAACCCTGTAACTCTGCTACTAGTTCAATATGATGCAGCTAGGGAGTTCCAGATTTCCAGTGAATGGATGATATAATTGCAAGTTTGTGTTAACTATAGAATCAAACTTCTATTTTAAATGAATTCAAGTAAATTTATTTCCTGTCTATCTTATTTGTATTTTAAGCTGATTATGCAGTATTCATGAGTTTTCATACCTGTAGTTCAATAGTTCTTTTCAACAAAAATTCTAAAGTTAGCGATTAAAGATATTGGTATGTGGCAACAATAATGCTGTGAATTTATCTATTTATTTGGGCTAAACGACCTTTGCAATCGTTTTTGGGTTACATCAATTACCTAAACTTAAAACATTTAATTTACTCTTAACAAATTATTTCTGTAATAAAACTTAAATCTCTTTTGATGCATTCTTATTGTTTTGATTTCTCAATATCACCAGATTCATGAATCATTTACTTCAGGTCCTTCTGAAGCTATGGACATAACCAGAGAGGTAAAGAATTACATTTAAAGCATGATAGATGAGCCTTATTCTTTTATTCTCTTTTCCATGTCTGAGATATCAACAAGCCCTAATATGAAAAGTAATACCGGGAATATAGGCAATAAGAGGAGGAGCAGATGCTGTCATAGCTGTTGGAGGAGATGGTACTCTTCATGAGGTACAAATACGAATGTGTTGATATTTTTTGTTGGATACCAGCCAGTACATATTTCTTTTTAACTTAATGTGTCTTAAGGATATATTATCTTCATGAAAGTAAACTTAACATACATCTAAATCAGTGTAATTCATCAGTCCTTGTTCCTTAATGTTCTTTATAAGGTAGCATTCTCAATGGAACAACAGTAGCAGTTCAAGATAGTATACTGTAACCAACTTTATCAGAGTTTCCTACAAAAAAATGAGGTTTAAATCTTGGGCGTTTTGATCCATGAAAAAACCCAACCAGGGGCTGCAGTAACCCAAACTTCATATAGCATAGTTGGAGTTTATTGAATGTGAATTCAATCAGCTTGAGATTTTTTTTTCTTAGTTCCTTGCTCAGTTTTTATTTTTTTTTTTTCCATTAGGGTGTGTGATTCTAATTTTGACTCTAAAGTCTGAACGGTGTTTCTACCAAAAATTCAGGATAAGACAAGTGAAAAACCTATTGAAGGTAAAATTTGATTATTTGAATATGATAAACACTGACATTCCCAATTCCCATGCAGTGACCTTTATCCTTATGACATGTTTTACAAGTCTAATATAGTCTAATTTGTTGTCTGCAATCTATTTGAGTATTTGCCTAGATTTATAAAAGCTTTTCATGTAGTTATTTGCTGAAGTTATTAATGGACTCCCAGGACTATGCCCACTTTGTTTTGCATTATTATAGATATGATTTGCTCTTGATTTACTACCTTTTCTTCATTACTTATTTATCATAATTGTTTCTTATTTAACTTCTAACTTAAATTATACCCCTATTTGTTTATCATTCTGTAAAGACCTGTATCCATCATAGCCAATATCTAAAATTTTTGCATATTTTGCGAGTCAAAAACTCTTATTTGCACATATTGTGACCTTTAGGTCATTCATTTCAACTAGCAGGTTGTCAACGGTTTCTTTTGGGCAGGAAAACCAATATGTGCTCTAGAAAGGGGGTCCATACATGCAACTACACTTGGAGTGAGTAATTGGAGGCCATCTGTTTCTCAACGTAGTACTCTCTCTTTACTTCTTAAATTGATTTTTTTTAAATCATACTATCATTTGCAGCTTATTCCACTGGGAACTGGTTCAGATTTTGCCAGAACATATGGGTGGTTAGTTCTAAGATGCAATGAACCCTTTGATAAACTGATAACTTCTTAATGCTGATCTCATGAGAACCTGCTTTGATTTGTTTGACCAGGAAAAATGATCCTCATCAGGCAATAGAACGAATTGCTAAAGGTTACTTAAAGCAACTCAACACAAATGCCTCCTCTAGTAGTTGTCAGCTTATCTCTGCAAAGTTATTTTCTATTTTTGAAGTCTGTGGACTGATATGGCATTAGTGAGCTCAAATATATTTTGTGTTACAATATATTATATATCGTTATTAGTGCCACAAGATGAATGAAATTTCTTTTAAATCCAACAAATATGTTTGCTTTGAGAATATTCTTTTGCAGTTATGTAAGGTGACTTCCTCTGGTCCTTACCGCTTTTTTCAAAATTCATCGCAATTCTTTTGTTTGGTTTGAGTAGCACGAACCTTACGTTCCATTATGTTTCATGCAGGATTTAGATCGAAAATAGACATTGGTCTCATGACCTTATCAGGAGGGGAACAGCATTACTTCATTAATGTTGCTGATATACATCTGTATGTTTGTCAACGTTGTTGATTGATTCAGAATATTGATGATTGTTCATGATACATAATGTTCACTTTTTTTGAGATTGCAGGAGTGCAAAAGCAGGCTACTATGCGTCCAAGTACAAAAGTTTTGGAAACTTCTGTTATGTCTTGGGAGCCTTGAGAGCTTTTATTGGACACCATAATCAAGACCTTAAGATTAAGGTAATATCATATCAAATATTTTGTAGAGGCTTCTGATATATCTTCATCATGCTTTTCCTATTCCATTTATTTTGTTTTTCAAAAATTTTAAGTTATTGCGTATGCTGCATTATAGGTTAATGGACAAGATTGGGAGGTATATGATAAAGTCACGGCCCTTTGCATTGGGAATGCTAAGTTCTTCGGTGGTGGCATGAAGATTGTACCTACTGCTGATCCTTGCAGTGGAGACCTGGAGGTTTTTCTAATATTAAATTTGTTTTCTGTGATTTTACTAGAAATGTAATGCCAGAACTTCGATGATTCAGGTGGTGATTCTTCAAGACTTCAAATGGTATGATTTTGTTTTCAAATTATACAAGCTGTACAATGGATCACATCTATCAGAAAAAAGTGTGCATTCAACTAGGTAATTTCTTTCGTTTTAAGAGATGTTTATTAAATTGTTGTTAGCTTGTATAATTGTTAGTTCTAAACCCTTTTCCCCATAAAATTTCTCTGTTGTTAATTGTTTTTCCATGCTATGGTTTTATTATGTCTGATTTACATGCAATAAAATCTAACTAATTATTGAAATGTTTTTTAAATAGAAAATATAGCAAGATGAAGTGTCATTTGAATTAGATATTGAAAAATATTAGTCATAGAATAATTCTTCATCAAATTATGTATTTAAAGTGAAATATGAACTACTTGCATCAAAACCCATCATAGACTATGCACTAGAATTTTCTCTAAAACCCAATAACTTATTCTTGCATCCACGGGTGTAGCATGATTTTTATCATGTTGGGGCACAAATTATTGAATTTAAAAAAACCCTCAACCTTTTTCATCCAGGCTTGGGACTGACATAAACGGTTTTAAATATAAAAAAGTTAAATCGTCATACTCAATATGAAAAAATTTAATATATGATAAAGAAAAAATATACATATGAGAACGTTAAATATTGATATTCTTCTTACATATTTTCTATAATTTCTCCTGCCGATTCTTCATTTTTTTGAAATCATTGTACAATCATTTCATTATTAATACTATTAAATATATCTTTTTTCAATATAATTAAGTAATAATTTGAAAATATAAGTTTCAAATATTAACAAAAAGTATAAATTATTTAATCTAAATTATATTTACATGCACTGTTAAAAAATCTTGTACAAATTAAGTAAAGAACAACTATTTAATTTCTTTTAACTATTTGCTTTTCATCGCAGATATATTTAGATTAGATCTCATATATGATGATATAAAACTTTCTAAGCTTTTTTAACTAATGATTTAATGTATCCAATACTATCAGGCTTACACTTTGGCCTTTTCACACCATATCCCAATAGTGACGTACTGTAGTCATGCTTTTTTTTTTGTGGGGGGGGGGGGGGGGGAGATAAAACAAAAGTGATGTACTAATAAGCAAAAGCAATTTACTATATATAAAAGACTATTAATTATATCTATTCTCCAAAAAAAAAAAAAACTATTTACTATACCTGACAGAAAGAAGCAAGTCACTCTGTCTCCGCCTCCGTACTCTCCATGAGGATCATCGACCACGACTGGCAATGGCGGAAGGGATGAAGGAATTAGATTTTAGGAGAAGAGCGGAACGATGGAAGAAGCGTGAGGGGAAATAAATAAAAGTTTTTTTTTTCTAAATTAAGGATTACCAAAACTTTTTTTATAGAAATCGTATCTAGCTTAATTAGGCATTCATTAAGAGGTCAGTGGGGAGCTGTGCCCCCAAGGCTCCCATGCTAAATCTGCCGTTGCTTGCATCTCAACTTGAAATTGAGCAACAGTTGAACCGAGTCTTTGCCTAGTGTTTCATATCCCAGCTCTCAACTGTGCGGTCATGTGTTCAATCCCTTCTCCTCACACTATTACTCATTTATTGGAAAAATATATGTTGGGTATTTTCATTTGGTACATGTAACAAAGGTTTGTCCCATTTGATGACATGTGCCTCTTTATAATATATATGGAATAAATTTCCATCTTTTTTAGAAAAATATGAAATTAAGTAAGAGTCAAAACTTGACTTGGAAACTAAACATGAGATACTATCTAAACATAAACGTAAATTGGAATCTTAATTTGTCCATAAAACTTAGCAAGTTATACTTGCTGACAATGTTAAGGGAAAACAATGGGAATTGAACCACAAATGGTGGATCTACAATCTAATGCTTTAATTCACTTGACAACATCTACTTTTTCCCTTATCTAGCTAGAGGATTCTCTCTTTAATCCATTCATCATTATTGTGTTGATACTTACTTTCATACTTTATATTATATAATATCAAATTCAAAAATGAAAAGGAGTAGCTTATTTGAGCAGCAACAACAACAACATCAAGCCTTTGTCCCATTACGTGGGTTCGATTACATGAATCCTTTTTCGCCATTATGTCCGTTAAAAGTCAAATTATCATTTAAATCTAATAAAGAAAGATCATTTCTAATATTTTTTAACAAAGTATTTTTAGGTCTATCTCTACCTTTCTTAACATAAGTCAAATATAATACCTCAACTTTCCTAACCGGGTCATCGGAAGGCCTCCATTTAATGTGACCAAACCATCTAAGGCGACTCTCTCTAATCTTATCTTCCACTGGAGCTACTCCAACCTTTTCACGTATATCCTCATTTCGTATCCTATCTCTAAGGGTCAAGCCACTCATCCACCTAAGCATCCTCATCTCTGCAACACTTAACTTAGTATTATGCTTCTCTTTTAATGGCCAACATTCGGCACCATAAAGCATTACAGGTCTCACCACGATAGTATAGAATTAAAAAAAACTTTCCTTATTTGCAAACTTCCAAATAAGGAAGTTTTTCGAATTCATAATTCGAACGGAATCTAATTGAATGACTCATTATTTCCCCCCCATAAGTTTCAAACTCATTTGGAAAGGAATTACTCTCCCTAATCACTCCTCTCCCTCTCATAATGCTGCCGACCCTATGAGGGTAAAATCCCCTTTAATGCTCCATTAATGCATTCAAGGCTCTTGATTCAAAATCCAAATTCAAATTCCCTCCCTCCAATTTGCTTAATCTTGAAATTAATTTCAGATTTGTGAATTAACTCCCTCTTCTTCCTTCTCTATACCGCCGGCCATGCTAGGGTTAAATCCCAATTAATGCTACTTTATGGCATTGATTACAATCGATTTAAAATTCAAATCCCAATTTGCTTCCCTCCAAATTCACTCAAAACTGAAAATAATTTCAGATTTGAGTAAGCCTCATCCTTCCCTCATCTAACCTAAATCTCCTCACCCAAGTTACCCGCTCCCTCTCTCTCTACCTTGGCCCCCCTTCTCCCTACTCCCTTCCTTGGGAAGTTTTGGATGCTCATAACACTTGAAGCCAAGAGAAGAAGACAACGCCCTTCCACCGCCACTTCAATGACGTATGGCCGATTCAGAAATTGATAGCAGCTTTGTAATCGACGTCTACGGCGACATCCACATCTCTCGTTCACCGTTCTTCGACGTCAGGTTTGGCTCCGACGATACTGTTGAAGACTATTTGAACCGCATCCTTCCCACTCACGTGGATGTTTTAGACGATCAATTCCAGGACTACAATTGGACCATCAACGGTCATCCACCCACGCCATCTCCTCCACCGTCGATCTTTTCGTGGATCAAGGCCATTGGTGTTGCGACCGTCCTCGTGACATCGTTGGGTGTGCTGAAAACCTTCATCCGCTAAGCCATACTTTGAGTGTGAGTGAGCATGGTAACTCGTAGTGAATTTTCTAAATATTAACCGTGGGATCATATTACTACGCATTCGTTTTTATTGTGATAATTTCAGATTTATCTTCAATTGTTCCCAACTTCAAGTTTTGTAATTGCTTATCATAATAATTTTGACAATTGAAAGCTCTTGAATCTCGCCTTACGAAACTTTAATCTTCAAGTGCAAACTTTGTAATTCTTTTAAAATTTCCCGTGCAATTCTTGATTGATTCACATCAGGCGGAGCCAGAATTTTTTTTAGGGGGGGCTAACTTCACATTGTTTCCACATACATATGTATATATATAGTTGCGGAGCAAGATTAAAGATTAATAACTGCTTAAAATCACAGCTTGATGTATGTTAGGTAGCAGTAAAATTTAAATCTGTTGTTTTTTTGGGGACAAATTAAGGGCGCAGCCCATTTCTATTAAAATAGAAAGAAATCAGTTACATGTGTAGGGGGAAGGGAGCAAAACTATGAAGGGGGAGGCATCCAGAAAATGTGTAAATAAAATACACCAAAATTCATGTGCACATAAAAACTGCACTAGCAAAATCAGCTAAGAAAATAAAACAGAAAGCAAATTAAATGTAAGAAAGGGATGGCTGGCTCAGTATAGGAATTGCAAACTGAAGCCTTAACTTTTTGGTTGATTAAAGAATAGGTAGTAGTAAAAGAGCATAGGTAGCAGTAATTAACTCTCCAACAGTTTCTTTAATGTAAAATTTTGGAAAGAGGGGGGGGGGGGGGGGGGGGGGGGGGGGGACGTGCCCCTCTAACTTTATTGCATTTCAAACTAACTTAAAAATAATATATAATAGAAATTCAGCTGGTAAATAATAAAGGGCTAGTAATACCTAAAACTAAAAGTAAGCTTGGCTTAGATATTTTGTCTCTTGGTTTGACTTTTTGGGTTTAAACTATAAGAAATGGAGTGTCTCTGAAGTCTGAACAAAATAGTTGATTTTTGCAACATCACTTCCTCTAGGACGGGAAGATCTCTCCTGCAGAGACTTATGTGGTGGAAGTTCTTAAAGGCAGACAATATTTCTATCACTTTATAATAATTGTTATCAGTAGAAATGAAAACCAAAAAACAAAAGCATACTTGGACATGCTTAAACTCCACCTTTCGAAGCATAAAGAAGATCTGGAGATTGGATATTGCCTCAAATTGGTAGCATTGTTGTATCATTAAAAAGATGACTAATACTAATACTAAAAAGGAAAGTATGAACAAACACATTAGATTCTTGTTGACTACCATTATAATAAGGTTTTATGGGTCTGGTTGAGAAAGACAAATTGGGGAAGTGCAGATCATATGTAAAAGATAAACAAACAATTCATTGTTCTCTATGAAAAACTTCTAAAGATTGTATGATAATCATGTTTTTCATCATGTATAACAACATATCTTTGAAAACTAACATATTTTTGAAAACTAATATATAATTCATGCAAATGTTCAACAAAACATAATAAAGTCATAGAATTCATAAATGAGGAATGAACAACTATAGATTGTTTGATGACTTATTCTTGAAGAGAAGTTGAATCATTAAAAGATTGAAAATCAAACTCTGAATTATTTTAATTATTAATATTTCCACTTTAGATTCCATTCCTGCTTCAAATTCAGATGAATCCATTAGGAATATTACAATAGACCATATAGGATATTTAAGCTATCAAAAAAGGTTTATTATCCTCCAATTCTTCAACATTTTCATTATTAAGGCTCATTAGATTCTTTCATAACAACCATAGTTTTATGAGAATATCAAGAGATAAATGACATTTTCCATCACACTTTTAATAGATAACTTCAATAGTTTATTAGGATTTCTAGAATGTGTAGGTTTATTTGTAGGCTCAGTTAGGGGCATACAGCAGTTGACTTGATTGATCTATACGGAACCCTGCCTTAATGTTGCTAGATTGATTGATATTATTTCTAAAAGAAATACGTAGTTGCCTTTCCATGTCTTAGGCTTTATGTTGAGATTCTTCATCATTCCTTAGTTAAAAGAGTCTTCTGATAGCAATACAAAGATCGTTTAAAATCTAGCTATTACTACTGATGTTTCTTTTTGCAAATCACATTTAGAATTCATCTCTTCAAGTTGTTTTAAATATTCATTAGTATTTCGATTGTTTTGGCTTAAAGTTTTTAGTTATTCAACTAATCTAGACTAGTAATATGTGGTTAAATACATGTGTATCACTTTAGCTTTCCTATGAGCCCAAATTTTAATTTGACATTCAATAAATTGTTCATGTCATGTTGGATTCCTAACCAAAATTTTTTGGTAGCACCAACTAATATAATATTTGCATGTTTAACACATTCATGATCGATCATATAATTTCAATCAAAAAGATTTTCAAATTCAGATATCCAATAAATAAAAATATTTGGATCATATTATAGCCATAAAAAATAGGGGCATCAGCTTAAATATTTTTATTACTTCATATTCACATGATGTCAATTGCAGCACTCAATTATTTTTTTTTCATAGTGCCAATTCTCTCAATTATCATAATCATCATTAGAATAATTGATGAAAATAATTACATTTATTCAGGTTGGAAGAATCAAAACAAGCAATAATTTTTGTGCATTGTATGCATCTTCTTTTCTTTAGTTGGTTTCTTTTATTTAGTTGGTTAATTTTATCTGTTATTTTTGTTTTGAGAACATGCCTATGACGAAGGTTGTGAAGATTGTATGTTTGAGGAGGGTATTTCTTAATTTTAGGTTAGTTTATTGGATTGACATGATATCGGAGTTGATCTTAAATGGGTTAATTCACCCATAAACTAAAGACAAATATGCTAGAATGTTGTTGGATTTTAAATCAAAAGTTTAATTTGTTGGATTAATTTTTTTCTAGTTGGCCATACTTGGATAATACATCATTATTTGTAAATAACAGTGTAGGAATCGTTCAAAAAATAAAAATAAAAAAGAACTGAAGAAAAAAAGTGTAACGGAATCTCGTCATCTTTGCGGGGTACTCTTTGGATGTATATTGTGCTAAGTTAGCATATAGAATTGACATTGTGGTGGTTGTACTATCCTGATCTTTGGGCGACATGTGTGATTGGTAAGATTTGCAAGTAACGGGAGGATTGCTTTAAGATTTTTCTTGTAATTGTTGAAGTTGATTGTGTTTTGCCAAATTGAAATTAAATTGTGATTAAAAATTAGATTGAGAATAATCTTTTGCCAACCTTTTCTACTAGCTTTTCGATGATAAAGAGTTTAGAAATAACGGTCTAAGGCATGAAATTTAAAATTGTTTTGAATAAATCTCTTTCGATTGTCAATGTTGTGAGTGCAAATTGGATTTGAAATTTCATACACAATTCAATTGTGATTACTTGTTTTCGGGGAAAGTCATATCTAGTGTGAAAACTTATTTTTCTCTACTTTGGTAAATTTATCCTTATATATTTTTCCTATCTAATGTATTATTGTCTCATTTTGCACTCTTGATTTTGGTAGAAATTTGATACTTTACAAATCTGATTTTATGTACACTATTTTATTTTGCTTAATGATTTTCTTTGTTTATAAAATTTTCCTGAACTTTTTTGAATTTTTCTGAGACATTTTCCATCTGCTGGTGAATCACCGGTTAATCTATAAATACCTTCTTTGTTTCTTTGATTTGACAGTCTCTCTTTGTGCAGTGTGAAGTCTATTGAAGTTGCCATGGTTGAAGGCAATGGTGACATTTATGTGCAGTCTGATGGTGAACATCTGGGCTTTCTTCCAGTTAAGTGTTCGATTTTGCCTTCTGTCATTGATTTTTTCGTCTAAATCTATATCAATATCTATGACCTACCTCCTTAAGTATTCCAGGTTATTTGTTAACTATTATTAGCGTCTAATGAAATTTTGTAATTGTTTTTTACCTGTTGTTTGTAATGCTCTTTCTAAATGGTTCCATGAGTTTATTTATTTCTATTAGCTAATGAAATATTGTAACTCATTTCTCATTAACCATTCGAAAACAAGCAATAAATTTTGTGGTGAATTTTTATTTATTGTTGATTAACTTGATAATTGATATACGCCCATGTTTAATATTAACTTGAATCTTGATTGGTGGCTTAATTTGAATCATGTAATTCGCTGGTGGCCATTAGAAGAAGATATTTATAGTATATTGCTATGTTGTACTGATACACCTATTTTTGAAGGCGTGCTGTATCCGATACACCGATACACGGATATACCTCCGATACTCCACTGATACGTGTCGGATACGTCAAAGCCGTATCCAATTAAAATACTATGTAATTTCAAGAGGACACGCGTATCCAATACGTGTGTCCGTTGAAAAACCAAAAGAAATCCGAAAAAAAAGACGTGTCATATTTACTTACGCGGTTGCAAGCAAGATTCTCTCATTTCCGAGATGGATTTGAGTCTATTGATGATATGAAAATATTAAAAATTCTAATCTTTCACTTGATGAGCCTAAATTAGAAGCTATGATATTTATTGAAGATGATATAGAAGGTCAAAGACAAATCAGTGAAGAAGATAATTATATCATTCCTATTGAATAGTTGAAAATTCATGTGCTAGATAATTTATGTTTATGCTTTTGTTGTTGTACTAGACATTTAATGCTTACTTATATTTTGATATTATAAGCTACAAGGCTACAATGATGTTGTTGTCATTTTTTTTTTGTAATTTTAAATATTATGCTTTGATTGTTTTTTTTAATTTTTATGTATGATTTATAAATTATAATGATGTGTCAGCGCCGTACAAGTATCCTGTATTTTTAAAAATTGACGTGTCCCGCATCCGTATCGTGTCGTATCCGTGTCGCCGTATCCGTATCGGTGCAACATAGGTATATTGTATATGGTTATATGCAACTTTGTTTATTAAGATTCAAATCTTTTACATTACGTAAGTCATCTTTATTTGTTGGTTGGGAGCTTTGGTTCTCAACCGAAAGGTACTGGATTCGAGTCTTGTGTATTTGATGTGTGTGTGAGTTTATCTTTGTTGATCCAAATGTCTCAAAATTTTAATATTACATACATACCATTTTATTTAATGTTATTTATATATTTAACACCCAAAACTTTATTATTACATTCTTAACACTCATATAAAATTTTAATATCAAATATAACACTCCTATATTTCATTCTTACCATCCATACCACCCTATAAACTTTAATATTTCATTCCATGCACTCATATTTGTTCTATGGGTGGTAGTCATGAAATATTAAAGTTTTGGGTATTAGATATGTAAATAACATGAAATAAAATGGTATGTATGTAAATCTCCCGGGATTTGCATACATAACGCTTTATTTCATGCTATTTACATATATCTAACACCCAAAACTTTAATATTACATTCTTAACACCCAAAATCTTTTACATTAAATGATATAATGTTTGCTTGTTTCATTTTCATGCCAAGCATTTAAAATATGTTAATCTTTTAGGGGTGTGAACATTGCTCATATTTGTCTGAGTGGTTTATTTATAGAAATCCTTGCAGTAATTTCCATTTATCTGTATTAGCATATCTTGCTGGGGAATCTGCACATTATCTTTCTATATTTTTTCCAAAAAATAGAATCTCATTATGTTCTATTTACCATATATATATCAGAAGCCAGCGGATAAATATTCTGTTGGTTTTAATTTTATTGCAATTTTCACTGTTTGCCTGCTTTTATTTTGCTTTTGTTACTCACCTTGCAAAACAATTCAGCAGAGTTCTTCCACACATTTGTGTGGGGACTGATGAGCAGGGGTGGAATCAGCCTTTCATCTTAGGGGGGGGCAAAATTTTCTTTGTATAATAGACTAATATAAAAAAAAAAAGATGATATAATTCAAAGTGAAATCATGTATTCCATTATGATAGGAAAATTGAAAATCATTACAATTTTATCAATCTATTTTGCATTTTTTGATAATATTGGATAACATCTTCATTGTGAATCAAATCAAATACATCTTTTTCAATGTAAGGCACAAGACAATCATTGAGCCAATCATCACCCATCCTACTACGCAATCGATGTTTGATAATTTTCATGGCTGAAAATGCTCTCTCCACCGTAGCAGTTGCAACTGGTAAGGTTAATGATAAAGTAATAAGTTTGTAAACCAAAGGATACACATCATTCTTCTTGAACTTAACAATCTGCTTTGCAAGATCAGCAATGCTTCTTAGAGAGTAGAACTCTTCACTGGTCCGCATATCGATAATGTACGTTGCTAATTGATTTTTAAGAGCAATAACCTCAATTGTAGAAAAATCACTTGGATATAACTGTGCTAGACATATCAATTTCCTCTCATCATAAGCACGAAAAGAATCACTTGGGTTTAAGCATGACATACACAGAAGTAACTCAGCACTTGATTCAGAAAAGCGGTTATTGTTCATTTCGGTATGAAAATAGATATAGCAATTAACAAAAAAAATTAAAAGCCATCATGAATCCATGAAAATGTGAAATACCACAAAACACACATCATTTGGGTATGAAAATCCATCAAAATAACAAAAAATCAAACAAAAAATAACAAACAGAACAATCAAAACTGACCTAGATCTCACTGAAGGGAAGTCGGAAGCCCTTGCGATTTGCGAATCTGCGATTCACGAAGCCAGTCAAGCCACGAAGGAAGAGTATCCTGCCGACAACGAATGAACGAAGCCTTGAGATAATGCAATTCACGAAGACGAAGCCAGACGCGAATAACCGAGCGGAGAGAAGCCCTGGCAGGCGAATAACCGAGCGGAGAGAAGCCCTGGCAGGCGACGGGCGTGACCGCGTGACTGGGCGTGGTTTTTTGTTCGTGGAATCGGCGGGTTAGGGCAAAGGGGGGGCAAAATAGCAAATTTATGGGGTCAAGTTACTAAATTACCCTTCTCTAATAAAATTTTTTTTTTTAGGGGGGGCAATTGCCCCCCCTAAGCCATGAACAGTTCCGCCCCTGCTGATGAGAGCAAAGGGTTAATCGTATTAAACAAAGAAAATAACAATACAACTTTAAGGGTCAATGACTTGCAATAACTAAAAATGAATTAATACAAAAAAAAAAGGAGAGAAATCCTGCCCAAACAGGAAGTAGAACTATAAGAGTTAGAAGAAGTTATAAGTAAATGTATATTACAAAATTTAAGAAAACTATAAAAAAAAATAAAAATAAAAAAAAAACTTAGGCTTCTTTTGATGTAATTTTTTTTTACTATTTTTTAAAATAGTTTTTTAAAGCTATTTTAAAAATTAATAAGAAAGCTATCACAAATGAAACATTAGGTAAATGATGATGATTGAAGAAGTTTTGAACAACATGAATGAATTAGGAACCACTACCGTCTTCTAATTATCAATGAAAAAAATTGGATTTGAATCCACCAGGGGCGGAACCATCTATAATTTTCAGGGGGTCAAACTTATAAGTAACTATTGGCAGATAAATCGGGGGTCCAAGGGGGTAGCGCCCCTTAGCGGAGTTCGATCTGAGAATAACACCTTTACATAATGTGTTTAATTATACATGGAGCAATTGCCTAAATATTATAATATTTTAAAACTTTTTAGGGGGGGGGGGAATTGCCTTAAAACCCTTATAATAAAGACTAAAACATAGATTCATGGACAAATTATTTAAAGAATCATATAATAAATAAATAAATAAAAATTTTAGGGGGGTGGGGGCTTGTGATAGAAAACGCTTGTAGGAACAAGGGTTTTTCTTGCTGAATTTGAATTTCAATGCTCGCAATTTCAAGTTGGAGATGTATTTGGAAGAAATAATATGAAATAAACCTTTTTTAATTGATAAAAGATAAAAGAAAACAAACAAGATTCAATGGATTCTCAACTGGAGAGTCTCTCCCAATCTCTAGACGGTGGCTAGAGCTCAAATAAACTTTAGGAACTCTCCAAAAATCTAGATAACTTTAACCCTAGATAATCTCATATATTTAAAGCATACAGATACAACCTTGATTTACTAAATAACCCCTCCCTAAATAATAACTTGCCTAAACTGCCCCTTCATATTCAAGTACAGGGGTCGGTGGCTACAATGCCACAAGGAAATAAACTAGTCCCTGGGCTGGTTCGGTTAGCCTACCTGGGCCGGTCCCGATCTATCACCTTGCCAAGATTGAACAATCAATTTTTTATTTTGAATTCAGAAAAAAAAAAGAGTCATTGGGCGATTTAAAAGGTTAGTTGCAACTATCATACCACTAGGTAAGTGCAAAAATTAAGAGTAATCAAAATGCAAGCTCTTTCTCATTGTCCTTCCAAGTGACCAAGAAAGTTTCACGCTTGGTAGCCTACATAAGATTTATTATGAATTACCTCAGTCTCCTGCAACTATTCTAGCAAGTTTAATTTAACACCTTCCTGCTCCATAAAAGATAAATTTTCCTTTTGTTCCTACTCATAGTTCAAGCTAATCAAATGAATAAGAAAAATAAGAAAATACATTAATAAGAAAATAGCATAAATAGATCAGAAATACAAAGACTCGATCGTGGCCGTAGATCGGCGGCCATGCCTCTGATAAACCTTTCACGAACTGATGTTCCCATCATTCTCCCGGGGTGGGAGAAAACTCAACTCCGTCGAGTAAGTATCTCTGATGCTCTCGTAGATCTCTAGTGCATCTGAGTCAATCTGCTGCAATTTCTCATGATCTAACCACATATCTTCTGACTCAGATTTTCCTTTCCACCTGACCAAATATCTCAGTCGTCCACCTTCTCTTGTGAATATGATCTCATCACTTAGGATTGCATCCACCTACTCTGCCATGGGTGATTTAGAAATATATGGTAGAGACTTAAGCAAAATTCTAAAACTATAATTTGAGAGAATTCCTTAACACATTCTTCATTTTATTGTGAATAATCAATATAGGATCACTATGTGTGAAAGCAACATAACCCAAAGAGAGCAACTTCATATGTTTACAATCATAATGACGAGGATGCACTTACCTTACCTCACTTGAACTCATTGTTCAATAGTTTTAAAATTTGCTATCCATTTCAATTTTAATTTTATCGTAAATATTTTTACTTTGATTTCAAAAAGAAAAAATCGTAGACTTTTTTTAATAGTCAAAGCTTTCAATAAACAAATAAAAATAAAATGAGCCGTCTAAGTAAATTTCTATTTGAATTATTTCATATTGATATCTAAGTTAGTTCAATTGAGGTCAGGCCCAACTCAATTCAATTTTGATTATTGTCAGATGATTAATAAATAAAAATTACACTAATCTCAACACAATAATTTTAATGCCCATACTGATACAACACATCAAGCAAACTTAATTGATAAAAATATTAACAAATCTCTTTTGCTCAAATCTATATAGTTTTAACACTCAAAAAGATTACAGATCTACATTCAGAAGCTAAAAGCTCTCTACAATAAATACAAAGCCCAACACTGTCAAGAAACTTTAAAGAGCAAGAAAAAAGAACATTTTAATACAACAAGCATCGTATATTTATCTACTCTTCTACCCTATAAGCAGCTCGTATTTACATAGATAAACCTCAAGAACAAATATACAATTCAAAAAAGATACCATTCGAGAGGGTTGTCAGCTTTGTACAGAGGCAAATACAGTGCATGCCGGAGAGGTTTCTTCTTCAAGAAGCATAAACACCATTAAAGGCACCTCACATTTATTTCATTATATAGAGTATTATTGCTCGGCTTTCACCCTATAAACAAATTTGATAAGAAATGATAACTTGGTTGAAATATAATTGAAACAGAGAAAAAAAAGAGGAGAGAGACTTACAGGAACGGGACATTTATAGGTTCGGCAGCTTTAAGCATGCCCTTAGTACCAGTTGATTTGCCTTCCTCCGCACAGACATCATACAAGGAAAGCAGCCTTCTCTGCAAGAATACAACTTTTTTAGAATGACTTGAATACAATAACAACAGCAACAAATATCGGTTCATGAAATAATTTTTTAATTTTTAATTTTTATTTTTATTATTTATTTTTTATTTACGTGCAAAAGCAACTACATATGTGAAATTAAATTCAATAAATGAATACAATAACAACAACAACAACAATTCTTTATCTCACTATTAAGAGCCAAATTCTCATTCAAATTTAACAAAAAAAAAAGATCATTTTTAATACTTTCTAACTAAGTTCTTCTAGATCCACCTCTATATTTCTTAACATACGGCAAATCAAATACATCTACTCTTCTAAAAAGGTTATCGGAAGGCCAACTTCTTATATGATAGAGCCATCTAAAACGACTCTCTAATCTTATCTGTCACTAGAGCTATCCCAAACTTTTTCATGTATAAACTCGTTTCGCATTCTGTCTATAAGTGTAATGCGACTCATCCACCTAAGTATCATCATCTCTTAAACGCTTAAAGTAGTTTTAAACTTCTCTTTTAATGGCCAACATTCAGCACCGTAGAGCATTGTAGGTCTCACCACTCTCTTATAAAATTTTCTCTTAAATTTGAGGGGTACTCTTCTATTACACAACAAACCGTCACACCTGATGCACTCCACTTCAAATATGCAACTTGAATTCTACTAATAATATCCTAATCTATTTTAGCATCATTTTTAACAATAGACCTAAGATAGCCAAAACGTGCACTCATTTTAATTACTTGATCACCCAATATCACAATCCCACCACTATCTATTACTTCCAAAATTATACACCATGTATTTGGTTTTAGATCTACTTAAATAAAAACCTTTAGAGTCTAAGGTAGACCTCCATAATTCAAGTTTTTAATCAACTCCCTCTCTAGACTATCAATAAGAAGAATATCATCAGCAAAAAACATACAACAAGGTACATCCACTTGATTTTTTTTTTTCCGGTGCAATGGCCTTTGCACAATTTTCACTGTATTCAGGTTATACAACGTGTCATTTCCAGGAAATACTAGCATTAAAGGATTCATCTCATGATTATTAAGTTTTATGTTGGCTTCGACTAACTAATGCGACCCTCCACTTGTCTCAATCATAATTCTATAAATAATGGTTAATTATGCATCGAAACATAGAAGATATTTATTGTTAAAGCAAGTAAAAATTTGGTAACCTCATAAAAGGTAATTGACGTAAGTTATTCAATTGTTGTGCCAATAAATGCGACCTATTAAGAGAAACTTAGAACAAGTTCAGTTTTGCAAGTTTTATGGCACTCACATGGTCTTCAAAATCTGGATTTGTCAGATTGATGGAGAGATTTCTCATCAGCAATAAAACCTGTGCAGTGAACATTAAGATATCAATGATTCGAACACATTTAAATCATCCAATTGAATCGTAGAAGTTGAAATAGCAAAAGCAGAAGGCACATGGGCAAACATCAGCAATAGATTAACTAACAACAAAAGTTATCTCAATGAAAAAAAAAAGCCTCAAATATTACAAGTGTGCATCAGAAAGTTTGAGAAAAATGCAACACAGCTATCCCGGGAAATAAAAACATAAAAAAGTTCAGAATGTCTCGTTGGGACAAAGGTTCAAGTGTTTTTAATGAAATTGCCTCAATATCTGTAACTAGCCATCTAACTTGAGTGTGATGTTTTATGGATTCCTCAGGCAACCAAATATAAAAACTTATATAAAATAATTTAAGTTATCTCAACTGAAACCCAATCCAGAATAAATGGGGGGGATCTGTAAAAGACTAAATAGATAGGATTTTATCATTGGCTCAAGCCCCTTACATAAATATGCTTATTAAGAATGTTTGCGGGCTCAGCAAAGTTAAATTTAACCAGATAAAGACTTTAGCCAACTTGAAAAACGGCCACAATTTAAAAGACACAGGTGATTTGGACACAAAGAAAATGACTTAGACTTTAATTGGGGCAACTTTCTAAAGCAGTTTTCAAGTACATAAATTTTTAATTCAAGTAATTTTTTTCTAGAAAACTGATTTAAAAATCAATAAAAAATCTGTTAAACCTCAATCTAGAAAACATGCTTATGCAGAGGTTCGCATCTTAAACAAGAGAAGCATATCTGAAGGAAATGAACTGAGTGGCACAAGAATACAATTTCTCTCCATCCATACTGAACTTTTTTTTTTTTTTTAACTCTGAACATTTTCTCTCCATCTACACACTTATGCTCCCATCAACTTTAAGGTCCTTCCTGAAAAATTAGTCCGTGCGGTGTCTAGACGCATCCGGATGCCAATCCAGACACGCCACGTCACCAAATGCACAATATATTGGATGATGTGGCGTGTCCGGATTGGCCTCCGGACGCGTTAGGACACCGCACAAAATAATCTCCCCTTTGAAAGGGTTGTTGTTCGTAATCTTACTTTCAACCATGAACTCCATGTCTTAATGGACAAATCTATTTTAAGAACAAAATAATAGATTACTGTTGCTGGTCATTCATGATAGATGTTGCAAAGCCATTCCATAATTCTCATACATAACAGAACTTCCATCAACCGACATTAAAACTATTTATTAATAAAAAATAAACCTTAAAGCAACACAAATTTGAAGGAGCATAATTTAAATCTAAGTTGAAAGATGGCATACTGTTTCAACATCAATTGGGTCCATTTCCATCAACTTCTGCAAGTGACCTCTTTTGCTAGGATCAAAGATATTTCCAATAAAGCTGTAAACTCGAGCAAAGTCTGGCATAGCTTCATAAAGCACAAAAATTAGAAATAAAGAGATAAAGCAAAACCAAAACGAGTACAAAGGAGCAAAGCTATGAACATATAAGAGTATGACACAAAATAGCATAGGACATTCCAACAAAGTATACGTATTAACTAGATCAATTATAAACACTTCAAAAGCCTTCTGTCTTTGTTGGACGCTTGTCAAACATGAACACACTTCCAAAACACCCTCACACATACTTAAAAAGGGCATATGATGTATTTTTTCCTTATTAAAAGTAGATCTAAATATCACAAGGACACATTTTGATAGGACATGGATACACATCATGATAAGCTTCATGAAGGGTCAAGAAGATGAGGCACCTTTTTAGCGTAGGTGTAAACTTCCAAAGAAAAAGGAAGAGAAGTGCATAAGAAGGAAGAAACATAAATTTCTTATTTAATAATAAGTTTTTACAACTAGAGAGGTATTTATAATACTTTAGTAGACCAACAAGTTACTAAAGAACTCTTCTACATAAAACAAATATAAGAAGTGCCATATATGACGAAGAATGCCAAAATGAAGCATTTCAGAGACTAATTGTTCCATCACATTCTTTTGAAAAAAGTGGATATATATAAGGTTGGATGTGAATAGGTTTAGATAAGGAAGGTGAACACAATGATCAATGGTGCGAGGGGGTGGTAGGCCTTATGGAGGTTGAAACTTGAAATAAGTGTTGGAATTGTTTGAGATAAGAATGGAAGGGGGTAAATGAGTTGTGACTTTATCTATGCAATTAGCCAATAGGTTTGTAGAGGAAAAAGTTGTATCTATGAGGTGCTATTGAACTGTGAAGAGTTGAATGGTGGGAGAATGGGAAATGATTGCACGAACTAATTACAGGAAATAGGATCACATTATAATTGGGATTCGCTTGTCAGTGTAATCTGCCTATTTTGATTATGGAATCGCACAATAAGGTTTTGATAATAGTGCAAAATAGGTCTTATAGATTGTGTCCATTGCATGCCAAAAATGATATCAGCATCATGCATTGAGAGAACAAATAGATCTAAACAGATTCGATAGCCTTGAATAGTGTTTACTTGAGGACATTCATAAATACAAGATAATAAGAACAAATATGTTAAATTGTTTATTAGGTTGAGGATGAAGAAATAATTTGGTGACGAGGTGTTCTTGAATGAAATTATAAGTACTACTGCTATGAATTAATATTTGCACATTATGATTGTTAATTGAGCTAGTTAATAGAAAAGAATGAGTTGAACTGTCCAGCTAAAACATTAAGACTGATTTCTGGTTGAGGATTTGGATTTTCATCATTAATAAAAGAGAGAGAGTCATATGCTAAGTCAAAGTCATCAGTGCCAAGTAAGATATATAATTTAATTGGACAATGATGTTGGGGGCCATATTTTGCGTCACAATTGAAATGTAGACCTTTTTCACAATGAAATTGAATTTCAGCTGGTGAGAGTTTTCGGATTGGAAGATTTGGAGGCTTAGGGATAGTTGGTGTAAAAGAGAGAAGAGGGAAGAGAGAATGGGAGATAATGTAGCAGTTGAATTAATGCTAGAATGTAAATAATTTGATGTAGTATTTTTGAGAGTAGGAGAACATGATTTTCTCCAAGAGGAGGAATGAAAAAGAAAACTATCTTGAATTTTTGCTGTTAAATCCATAGTAGGTCGTGCAAGAAGTTCATGTTGGATTTCTTGTTCAAGTCCTGATGTGAAATAACTAATGAGTGTGGATAAGATAAATTAGAGACTTTAAACACAAGTTTTTTTTAATGCTATTTGGTATTCTATGACAAAACTTTGTTGAGTTAGTTTTGAAAGATTTTAATGTAACTCTTCGTATGTGGAGATACCAAATCACTGTTGTAAACAAAGGATAAAGTCGGGCCAAGAAAATAATTGGCCCTTCATAGGCAAGATTGGTACCAAGTAGTTGTCAGACCTTCAAGGTGAAAAGAAGCGATTTGAACACGATGACATTCAGGTGTATTATGAAAATCAAAATATTCTTGTGCTTTAAAGATCCAAATTTCTACGCCTATCCCTTTAAAATGAGGAAGTTAAATTTTCCTGATTTAAAGAAAATAAAAATTCATAAGAGGTGGGGATGGGTGATGAGAAGTGATTTGGTTACCCGATCCCCGAATGCCAGTCGAAGATTGAGATCCTTAATGGGGTGAGGTCATGAGGTGTGAGGTCGATAGGTGCATAGTCAAGGTATTTGTCGATAGAGTCCATTAATGCATGTAATTGTTGGAGAGTGTGCCAATGGATGCAAATTGGAGATAAGCATGTTAGAGGGATTTTTGGATTTCCGAAAATTGTAATTCTTAGTTGGTTTGCATGGTGCGTAGGGCTTCTGCTAGATCCTGCAATTGTGAAAAGAGAAAAACTAGTAGATAAATGAAATTGAACAAAAAAAAAATAAAATAATCTAAAAGAAAAACAAAGAATCTGATATTATCTTGAATTCAGTTGGTGCATGAAGGACGATTGCAGTTAAATGATTGTTATTCACTAAGTATACACTATTAATGATATATCAATGTGATCATATTTTGAGAGTGATTATTTTGAAGATTGTATACTATCTTTTGAGTTTTTGCATTTTGTGTAGACAATGTAAAGTTCATATTAAAAAAATGATGTCCAATGATTAATTTTAATTTTGGCGTACTGTTGAAAATTAAGTACATGTGATGTGTAAATGAAATTAAACTAATATTATGCTTTGATCTATTAACCTTTAAGCTTCTCACATGATATTAGACCTCATTGTGTGTCCTACTTTTATGCTTAAAACATATCATTATGTCTATGTTGTGTCATGCCCATGTCCTACTTTCCATAAAACTCCAACCTTTTGGGTACTAGATAAAGAAACTATAATCAGCCACATGGTTTAAAATTGCGCAATATGAGGTTCGCCTTGAGGCCCGCCTTTGCGCAATTCCAGTAAAAAACGCCTCGATGCTTACGCCTTGAGTCTTTTTTATGAGGCTTGTGCCTCAACTTGGTTGAGGCCCGCCTTGAGGCCCACTTCGCCTCACTAGCATGAGGCTTACGCCTCACGCTATATATATTAAAACTTACATAAATCTTGGAGTAAATGCCCAACATTGGACTCTATAGGAAGGAGGAAAGGGAGAGAGCAGTTCACCATAATGATGATTCAAATAAAGAACCCCTTAGTAATGACAGTGCTAATGACTTATTAGTTCTTATGTGATATATCATTGCTATTTATTTTTGGAAATTAGAATTATATTTTAATAAAAAGAATACTGGGATTTGGGAAATAGAATTTTGAGTTGAACTATATTTCATGTTGTCTTATTATTGAGATTTTTTGATTTCACTTCATATCTTATGCTTTTTTTATGTTTTATATTATTCACTCATTAGTATATAAAAAATTTATCATTTTATGTTTACGCAATCTTTTGATTTTGAGGCTTACGCCTCAAAACGCCTTGAGGCTTACGCCTTGCCTCACGAATGAAAAACACCTCAATACCCGAATACGCAATTTTAAACATTGATCAGCCATCAATGAATTCTATCCCAAGAAATTCCATTATAGGTCAAGCGTATATAAGGAGAGCTTTTTACCATTATGCCATGCAAATTGTATATTAGATGCACATATCAGTCAAAATATTGATATCATTACCATAAAAAAACATTTCTAATCAATTCTTTTATGATGCAATCAGATATATTAAATGCACATGCATTGGCAAAATCTTAAATTTGATAAACAATATAACTAAAGGTGTTATATAAAGTCAATATTGACAGTAATAGTAATATACTGTAAAAGAAAAATAAACTTTTACTATGACTACTCTTTGACCGTATAGTCCTTTTTTTTTTTTAAACTAAACTGCATATTTCGTCTGTGTAACTTGAATATGAGCACAAATACTTGGATAAAGTCCTTCGCGTAGTCATATTAACCAGAATCATTTGTTGAAATGCTTAGATAAGTTCCAAGCACATATCGAGCTTAGCATTTGAATATACAAAGCTCAAGCTTGAAAAAAAATTTCTTAGGTAGCAGCATTTATAGGCACAAAAATAGCTGCAATTCAAACAAGTCCTCCCTAACGTGTAGCAAAACATTTGAAAGTAGACATAATGTCTTAAGCTCCACAATCTCAAGATTTCTTTTTCAACAAACAGATTCTATCTAAAATATTGCAAGATGCAATCCCGAATTTTGATGCTATATGAATAGCTAACCGTATTAAGGTATCAATGAACCAAACAACTAACATTTGCTATTGAGGTAATACAGCACTCAATATAATGAACCAAACAACCTATATTATTTGTTTAGTGATAAAGAAGAACACCAATGACATTCTCCACTTAATTCCAACGGCAAGCTGAAGATCCAGAAGAACAAGCGCAAGCATATCCAGTCCACCCCACTGAACATGCTAAAAAACTAAAGACCCTACAGCTGTAGTATGATCCCTAGAGCAGCATAACTGAAAAGCCAACATCGATTAAGCACGGACAAGCGGAACTTAGCTAATACTTTCTTATTAAATCATGAATTAAGCATTGATGGTTTAATTGCCTCATTCCTTGTGGAAATCCAATATAACCCATTGATGCATAAATCACGTTAAGTGTTTTAATTATTGGACATAGTTTTTTGTTCTCTTGTTTAATTAGAGATGGAAGCACTAAGAATACTCAAAAAAGCTCCAGGCAGAAGCAAATTCTTTGCATGTAATCCTCATTCAGAAGGACCACTAATTCAACTTGGCTTGCATCTATTTGATATTACATAATTTCTCTTTGAAGTGACAAGTTCAATCAAAACATTAATGAAAAACAAGCTGTGCAATGCCGTAAACTGTGAAAATATGTATTTTAGCGAGTAAAATTAGTTCTGTACCGCGAACTGATGGGACATGATGCCCTTGATCGGCGGTTTCACAAATTTGCCTTATCCTTTGAGGGTTTTCAGTGCTGCTGCTGCTAGAACTATTATTAACCAACATACTTCCTGTAGGCCCTGCATCTTCTGCAAAACATATTCAATAAGTACAGATAAAGATCAAACCACTATGTAAACAATATGTGCTTCTGAAGGGTCATAGTGCTATTTTTAATTAAGAGTGATAGAGGTAGTTGTAATTAACTGACGGGAAGTTGAATGATCTAGAGAGCTAAACCTTTTATTGTGTGTACAGCTTCAACAGGCTGAATAGGGACCCATGAAGAAATTGCTCCACTTGTAGAATTTCTAATCACTGATGACCTATCTGATGTAAGAGTATAGACTGGTTCAGGCAGACATGGGGAAGTTTGAAATGAAGCTGTAGGTTGCGACACTTGGTGACCTGTGAAAATATGTCAAATAAAACATATTTTAGCTTCAAACTGCCGAAAGTTAATGACAGTAGTAGCTCTTACCATTTTTAGAAGCTTTCTGAGGATATGGATGAGCAGCTTTGCGCTTGGGCCGAGGTGGTGGGACATGCTCACTTGTTCCATTTTTCTGAACTTTTAAAAAGTATTTCTGTGCATGGCTCCTGATCTGCAAAAATGGATTTCCGCAGCCTTTAAGGAATAATGAACTTAAAATTTATCATCAACACCTTATTCCAACTAATTGAGGTTGGCTTTATGAATCCTCGTTGTTCAGTTATTCCTAATTCCTATTAAGTGTTGAATGAGAAGCTCAATTTTACATTGTCTACCTATTTTCCTTCTTAATAATTTCACATGAATTTTATCAATCTATTTTATTGGTCCATCATATACCCAATATTATTCATGGACAAACCATCACATCTCTTTTGCAATATTAAATCATCAATACTTGGAACGCCCAACATCTCTAATAAAATTCTTTCACCAAGTATTCTTTCTAATTTTAGCATGCCTCCATTTTATCCAAAACTAAAAAACATCCACATCCAAATAATACCTTCAAAAAGTTTAGCGCAAGAGCAATACAAGCAAATTTTATGATATTAGCAACACCTGAAGCAAAATAAAATCCCACATTTTAATTACAATATGAACACCATTATAAGATGAAGTTTGGTTTGGAATAGTCGTATCTAGAAAAAACAGCCAATTAATGTAAGAGGATAAGCACATTACAAGAAGCTTAAAGGTAAAGATAATATTTAAAGATGTTTGAAGGATCCAAAAGCAAGGGCTAAGTTGATAATCAACCAAAATTAAAGGGTATCAATAATGAAGTGACATGTCCAACATACTTTTGATCTGTTTCCTGCGAGAAAGCACTACAAACCAGACCACTAGAGCTTGATAACTGATAGATCATAGCACCTACTGTAGCTTGAACTAGTTCAAGAAAAATAGTGCCAATTATGTGATTGATAACAAGTACGGATAGGCACAGGATCGCACACAATGAATTTTGGAATATAATATTTTACTATTGGATAATTGCAGCTTAGATCTCATTTTTACATTCTTAAAGAATCTAATATGCAAACTGTTAAATTCAGAGCATTGGAGAGGGAAAAGGCTTTTTAATTTTATTATACAAAACTATTCCTATTTATAGATCTATACAAGATATCTTAATAAAAAAACAAATAATTAGGGAATCATGCATAGTTGCCCTAATATAATCCTTCCAAAATCAACCACCCAAATATGGAAGGAGATTGAAGTGATCGAGTTGGGCCTCCCATGGATCCCCATGATGGCCATAGGATCAAGGGCCAAGGGACAGCTGGGATTTAACACTCCCCTCCAAGCTGGGGGATACATCTATCATTCCTAACTTGGTAATTAGTCTCAGAGAAGTAAAGTTATCAAGTCCCTTAGTTCAACATTAAGTTCTTCATTTGGTGAAGGCTTTGGGAGAAATTAACTTAAGACATTGCAGTGGCAAAGGGTAGCAATGAAGACTATATTAGGCATGACAGTAATAAAGGCTACATTGGTTTTAGATAGGATAGTACCCACAATGGAAGGCCAGCAATGAAAGCACGATAATAGGGAAAAAAAATATTTTTAGGGTTGTGAAAAGCTTCAAGGACAGTAGCAGAAAAACACATCTCAAGTGGCTCGGCGCTTAGCACACAAATCTCCTCCCATCCGATCAAGCCATCCTTCAGCCCAATGCAAATCAGCCATCCGACTCCATCTGAATACTCATATTCGATCGGCCCTGTACAAACGCACACAAGGCCTCTGATCCCTTTGGTATGATCATAGGAAGGAGTGTAGGCCTTGCACCCTTCCTTGTCCCGACCCTAGACCCTCACGAGAGGAAACTCTCAGCCCTTTCCATACGCACGCAAGAGGTCCTACGCTTGACTTCTCTCACTTCTACTTAGTAGACTCTGGATGTTGCACGGGAGAAAAGCCCTTCCGCTCAATCTCTCCTTGGTCTTGGACCCACGAAGGAAGCAGGACTAATATTCATTAGAAGTCCAATAATGAAGGCTGGTGAAAGGTTTAATATTCCTCAGAATCTCAGCAATGAAGGTCGGTGGTGGGAACTCATATTCCTCGTAATTCCAGCAATGAAGGCTGGTGGTAGGAATCTATATTCCTCATAATTTCGACAATGAACGCCAGTGGTGGGAACCTGTATTCCTCAAAATTCTGGCAATGAAGGCCGATGGTGGGAAGCTGGAGAACCAATAAGCGCTAGCTCCTTCAGGGTAGGATAAAGTGCTCAATATCCACGATTGAAACCCTACTTAGGGAAGTAGCATACTTCACCATCTACGTGCTCACCATAAGCACGCATTGGACTGTAGCAGTGAATTGCCTTACCACTAAGAAAGTCATCTTCTTCCCCATCGTGCACATCAATTGGGCAACTCCACATATCAAGACCATTCCATTGGCGAGCTTCGAATCTAGTGAACTGGCTTCAGTCCAAATCCGACCAACAAGGTTCTTAATGATGATTCCATCAGCGAAAACGACGAAGGAGAGAATGTGGGTTTTGAAGTGGCGTTCATCTAATTTGAGGGATTGATCTTAGTGGCGAAGATCATGGGAGAGGTTGGCTTCTTCTGCTGTCCAGAAGGAGGCTTCTTCTGCATCTCCCAAATCTGAGGGTAGAAGATCAGGAACATGCATAAGCGGTCAAGATTTGGGCCAAGAAGGGGCTCTTCGAGTGGAGGATATTATAGCATGTACAACAACTCTTCAACCGCTCATTCTTTACTCAGTTTGGCTCCAGCACACACAAGAGGGCCGATCGTCCCCGCTAAGGCCGCATGCAGTTCCTGCTCGCTCCCTCTCTTAAACCTCTTCTTCACTCAGTTCGACCCCAGGTAGGTGCGCCTAAGAGCCGTACACAGAAGACCGCAAAGGGGAAGTCCTCTCCCTTGCCCGGTTGCCCTAGATGCACACAAGCAAGAACAGAACACAAGAACTAGCTCTCCCTCTCTAATACTCTCATTTTTTAAGAAGATTCGAATGTCTTGCTCTGATACCATGTTAAATTCAGAGAATTGGAGAGGGAAAAGGCTTTTTAATTTTATTATACAAAACTATTCATATTTATAGATATATACAAGATATATTAATAAAGAAATAAATATTACATAATCATGCATAATTGTCATAATGTAATCTTTTCTAAATCAGACACCCGAATATGGAAGGAGATTGACGTGATCTAGGCGAGCATCCCACAAATCCCCATGCTGGCCATAGGATTAAGAGGAAAGGAATGGCTGGGATTTAACAGGTGAGCCTCCCACAGATTCCCATGATGGTCGTAGGATCAAGGGCCAATGGACGACGGAGATTAAACAAAAACCTCATTTGTTATGACAAGACAATCATTAAATGTTTGGTACATGTTTCTTAAACTTTATTTTTGATGTCATTATCTACCTTAAAGAATTTGAAATACCTGGATAACTGTCTTTGACCCAACAAATGCTTCGATCTTCTTCCAATCACGATCAAACCTGAAGCAAATAAAGCAAGACACAAAAGATTAAGGATTAAAAGTGTGAAATTTCAAAATATTAAATTAGCAAAGATTGCAAAATAAACAACACAATAGTCATTCCATGAAGAGCTAAACAGTAATAAGCACACCTACAAATTAGACAAACCATAAAAGATTATTTTCAAGATGTACTGGCTAAGTAGATCACGTTTGATATACAGGGATAAGCACAACCCAGTTCTCCTCAACAATTCAGCCCAAAAGATGATTCGGTTCGCTAGATTTTCCACTTTCAAGTGGATCAAATATTGTTTTTCTTCCGTGTAAGGTTGAAGATCAAAAGATGCATTCAACATTAAAATCTGAAAGAGCTAAAACAGTTAATTTAAAATGCAATAAACAACATAGAGTTCCACCAACTCTGAAAATCTTGTAAATATTTGCCGAACTATCTGGCTATAATCAACATAAATCAGATTTCCTCTCTTCTTATTTAAAAGTGCCCAAATCCTAAGAAAGCTTGAAATATATAAATTAATTACAAGGCATATACAAAAAGTATATGCATCAGAGTGTTAACCCTCCGCTAAATCATACTTAACACTTTCCAAGCTCAGACAGGATCCTTTTAAGGAGGATCTTCTCCGCTAACTGAGCATAACAACGCTCAAAATTTCAAGCCACTTTTTCATAAAATAGCTTTCAAAATTGCTTGTGAAGTGAAAGTATTCATGGGTCTAGTCTTAGAGAGGTTTTTCTCCAAGGTCACTGGTTGGAGCCACATATTTTCAGATTTATCGCTAATCATTCCCCCTAAAAAAATTGCTTGTGA
Source organism: Dendrobium huoshanense (assembly GCA_016618105.1). Lineage (NCBI taxonomy): Eukaryota > Viridiplantae > Streptophyta > Magnoliopsida > Asparagales > Orchidaceae > Dendrobium > Dendrobium huoshanense. The sequence goes on along the minus strand of CM028356.1, from coordinate 26,628,840 downwards.
CAAATCTCAGATGACACCTAGCTACCTTCAAAAAGTTAATCAATTCCATATTCGACCCAGGAAAACTAGCGGCGATGGAACCTAGTACATAAATAGCCAAAGTCCAGTAATAACACCATAATTCATTCCAAACCCACAAACCATCCACAGCAAGTACCCAGATCTAGCAGATCGCAATAAAATTGAATAATCGATTGAGCAAACAGCAATATCTAAATTCCAAAACGCAAGCCAAAACCTACAAGAGAGACCAAAAATGAGGACATACAGCTGGAGAGCCTCGAGGAACTTGTCGTGCTCTTGCTCGGTCCAGCTCTCCCTCGACTTAGTGATGGTGTACGGCTTACGGATCTTCTTGTTTGGATCCTCCGACGAGGTCTCCTCAGCCGCAGCGGAGGTCGTAATAGAACCGAGCACCTCCTGGAAGACCATGCCTGTAGGAATCCCCTTCTGCTGCTGATGACGATGAAAAGAGTCCGCAGAAAATCCTGCTTGTCCTCTGAACTCGCTACCGCCGCCTTCGGCCGCCGGAATAGCGTATAACATAGATATCGACGCCGCAATCCGCGAGATAAACCCTCTTTAGCGTCAGATTCGATGAGTTCCCTCAGCTGCTTCTCTCTCCTGGTTGTGTGGACTTGTGGCTTCCAGCGATGGAAAGATGTGGCCTTCGCTTGCGTTGCTTGGGTAAGAGCGGAATGGAGGGCTACGTGTGCCGTGCGAAGAGCTATGCCAACCACAAACTAACTATGCGGTCGAAGGTCGCCAGCTTATTATATAGACAACAACAAAAAATAAAATGGCAGCGCCACACCATTTTCGATGGGAATGAAATATATTTTATTATTTTAATTGTAACATAATCCACAGCCCTTTTTTTTTTTTAACCTTCTTCTTCGGCACTTAAATCAGAGAGATAATAAAAAATAAAAAGAAAGTGATTTGCAAATCAAAATTTTAATGAATTTAACCATGCAAGCTCCTGTCTGCTAATGTGGATATAAAATCGTTTGATCATTTCTGGCTCATGGGTAATAAATTAATTTCTTATATAAAGAATAAAAGTTTTAATTTTTTCATTAAAAATATCAAATGATTAACAAATCTATATATGTTAAAGATTGAGGAGGAACAAGTGCCCCATCTTGTGAAAAATTATTCTATGCAGGCACCAGACGGGATCTGGAGACCAACGAGAACCCGCCACATCACTTTTTTGCTCGGTACCGGTGCTCTATACCATTGTGTACTAGGGTCACTGACACGTTCTTGTTAGGTCTCCGGAACCGTCCGGTGTCCGCATAGAATAATCTTCTCCCATCTTGCACCCCTTAATATCATTAAATATATATTTAATCATGCAAGCTTTTTCCAATTATGTAGAGATTATAATTTCTATCGACAATTAATCTCCCATCTCCATGGGCATGAGCAAATCTTTTACCTAAATTCTCTACATTGACGATGTCGCGATTTAAATGACCGTTGCGAATGTTAAAATTTAATATTTAAAATAGAGATGTCTAAATAGCCCATTATTCATAAATGCGTTCAGCTCATGATGGAGCTGATATCTGATTTATTTGTTAAGCAAACAAGTCGAACACAAATAGATGTGTTGTGCTCGATTTTTAAATAAGTTGAATGTGAACGCTTCTATTTTATGGTGCTCGGCTTATTATTGGATCGAAATAAATACATAAATACTACTTTATTTCATTTGTTCGAAATTGACTTGTGATCAGGTCACCGAACACATGTTCACCAACAAGACGAACAAACTATTAAAGCTTCATTTGGGACGGCTTTCATACTGCTTTTTAAAGCATATTTTTAGTACAAAATGTTAATATTTGTATTAAAAAGTTGCTTTAAGGAACAGTAAAAAATCATTCCAAACGAAAGTCTAAATTTCAAACGAGCATAAAACAAACAAATGACTAACTCGTTCTAATTAACTCAACTTATTTACGCCCCTAATTTAAAATCCATACTTTAAGAACTTTATCAAACTTCTAATCTATTGAATCTGTAGATTGCAAGAAATGGAGCAGAACAAGAAGAGCGTAGAGAAACAAAGAATTTGATATATTATTTCCTTAGTTACAATAAGTACAGGAGACGCATATATATAAGTACAGGATACATAGATGGCTACATATAAAGCAATATCAGAGTTTGTATCGTGTCTTTGTGTTACTAATATCCCCCGTCAAACTTGTTTGGTCTAGGATTGATACTAAGTTTGAGTCATATCTGAATACCATGTTGAATCTGTAGATTGCAAGAAACGGAGCACAACAAGAAGAGTGAAGAGAAACAGAGAATTTGATATATTATTTCCTTAGTTACACTAAGTACATGAGACACACACATATATATATATATATATATATATATATATATATATATATATATATATATATATATATATATATATATATATATATATATATATATATATATAAGTACAGGATACATGAAATAGCTACATATAAAGCAATATCAGAGTTTGTATCGTGTCTTTGTGTTACTAATATAATCTTCTTGTTAATACTGACATAAGCCTTATTTTGTTATTCTAAAAGCACCCCTCAACCACATCAACTAACATTTTAAGTACTCTATTAGTCTATTTACAACAGGCTTAATATGAACAATTGGGTTAAAAACTGGTGAATTCTCTTATAATCAGCAACATTTTAATTCACAAGTTAAGCCGACTGTACTACAATGAGGATGAAAGTTCTAGTTTTTTCCATCTTTCTGCCTTGTATTGGCTGCCTTGGACGTCAATCTTTCTGCTTAGCTCGTCAAACCTGTAGATTTTTTAGTGCACTAGCAGTGCAAGGACCTTATAAATTCTGAGCAATTTCTTCTAGTTTTTTTTTTCTAATTGCATTGTCTATTATATTTGGAGGAACAAAAATAAGTGAAGAGATATTAACAATTTTACAAGCATCTCCTCTGCCATTCTTATGATTATCCTTTTGTTTGGGGCGGTTTTTTTAATGTTTCTTGAAATTTTGTATTGAAAAAATACTTTAAAAAGTTGTAAAGAAGCCCTCCCAAATGAAGCCTATGACTTCATTTAGGACGACTTTTTTACTGTTTTATAAAGTACCTTTTTAGTACAAAAATTTTTAATTTTTATACTAAAAATTGGCTTTAAGAAGCAATAAAAAAGCGTCTCAAGCAAAGCCTACGAAAGCTTTGAAAGTGAAAATAAAGAGATGGAAATGAAGTTAGAATGTGTTGAATACTGAGTGATGCTACTATTGGGCTTTTTTTTAAGAATGATCCTCTTATTATGGGTTTTGAATAGCTCCTTCATTTGATTCCTCTTTGTGATTATTGTTTTTCCTCATTGAGGGTTCATTGGTGGGCTTTTATGATGATTCTTGCCCATCTCCTTGATGTCATAGCTTAATTGATATGACACAAATAGATACTACAGTAAATACACTGGCTACCTTGTGCTGGATAGGTTGCCTGTTTTTATTTTTAGGATATTACACTCTTTTTGTCCATCCCACTTGATATTTTTTTAACTTTCTTTCCCCCCCCTATTAATCCCATTGTTTCTTTCTGTTGCTATAAAGACTTTGTTGGATTGTTTTGTGAAGTATTACACTGTATACCCAAACATTCATGGCAAGTGTCAAGATGGACTGATTCTTAAAAAAACCTATTAAGTCATTGATGCGGTGCATCATAGTTATTTTATACCTTACGGAATATCTTATTTATATTGTTTTTTTTTTTTTTTTGGACATTTAGGTAACCTAAACTCCCAACTAACAGATCAAGGTGAGCTGTCTTTCGATTTTGTTAGCTTCCACTTCTTTAGTTTGCCTTTTTATGATGCAAGTGAAGGTTTTACTATTTTGTCATCATAGCTATTTTCTGCAAGAGGGGCATAGATTTTCTTGATAGTTATTTTCATATATAGCATGTTAGAAGGGTTTGGCAAGGGATGAATGAAGAATATTATTCTCTTTTGAGTTTGTTATTTGGTTTTCTCGTTTTTGAATTCTTGAATCTTTTTTTCTAATGATCCAATATATCAATTGGTATCAGTGTTTGGAACTGAACTCTTGAAGAATAAATGACTGCATAAGAAGAAGTTGAGCTGTTGACGATGATCCAAGCCATGAATCTCTGTGGGGGCAACTCGAGTGAATGCATCATTGGATCAATTGACTTAATGAAAATGTGCCTAGAAGCTATGTCAACAACCATACCAGCGGCGAGAACAACTTTTTCTGCCACCACTAGGGAGACGACTATCCGTGCACCAGTGACAACGGAGTATTTTTTTCCCGAGCACCCTCTAGCATACAAGGGACATGCATTGAGGTGACAGTGAGCAAGAGAGACCCAAGCTGGCATGCCCATCTGCCTTCCGTGTGGGTCACTCCCCCGTGCATATGAGCCTGTCAGACAACCTCCCGCACACGACTCGAGCCCGTCAGCCTGCCTCCCGCACACGCAGCCCCTCCTACACATCACATGAGGGCCTTCGGCCTATGGATGCTATGAAGCAAGACGGGTCTCTCACCGAATTGTTTGGGTGAAAACTTTTGTTGGGATTGGATGCCATAATGCAATTGTGTGAACCATTGCTCAATTACCATTGTTGGATCACTATCAATGGAAGTTGTTATTCTGACACCACCATTGTCTAACTATTATCACCAACCCATTGTTGAACCACAAGTATCAAATTGTTGCCACTCAACCTCCATTATCAGGTTTTTGCAGCTCGGCTACCCCCGTTAAGTCACAATCACTCTTCTATTATCATCAAACCACTACTATCGTTAGACCAACACTATTGAACCACCATCATAAAATCACCACTATAACACCCCCAATATCTAAATTTGAAAGAATCATATATTTTTTCTCTTAATTACTCAACCATAGCTACTAACCTCATTTATTTAATGAAAACCAACATAAGCAACATATACATCAAAATATTTCCTCTATATTCATTAATCATCAAACTTTATTTACAATAGCCAGAAATTCAATTAATACATCAGTTCATGTCTATACTTCTAGCTATAAAAGAATAAAATAAATGTATAAAAATAAAACAAAACCTGAAGATTTTGATTGATCTTGCTCCACTGGATCCTCACCCTTTTTTGAAAATATGTAAAATCACATATTGAGCTAATAGCTTAGTAGATTATCACAACCTACAATAATCAATGCAAGACAGTAGAGACATTATGCATTTAATCATTCATCTAGGCCAATCTAAACATATAGCAGTTAATATGAACATTATTATTTCATATGAGCAATGAAAATTAATGCAAAACTTATGATAATATCATTCTCTAAATTTTGAAATTATAAAAATATTTCCTACAAAAGAAAGAATAAAAATAAAACAAATTAGAAATATCATATAGGAATTCAAACAAAATAGAAAGCTTTTAAAGATCAAAGATAAGACTTTACATTAATTAGAAACATTTGCATAACACTCATGTTTGGGTTCTTTGGCTTTAGTTTTCAAGTTTTAAGTCCCAATTTCTAAAAATAAATATTGCTTATCCTATTCTACATTTGTATATAGACTTTAATAAAATGAACAACGAAAAATAATAAATTCAAATCCACGAAATTTTAAAGCCCAACACAGAATTGAATGCTCTCTTCATCGTTTGGCTCCTACAAGAACTATTTCAAATTGAACCTATCGTAATTGAAATTTTATAATAATTTCGTTCTCTAAACTTTGAAATTATAAAAATACTTTTTATAATTAACTTTAATTGAGTGTATTCTTAGAAGAATAAGAGAGGATATAAATAGTCATAAATATTGGACTTTATGGGAAACCTGAAACTCAAAATAAAATAAATCATATCTTATTCAGATTTTGTAGATAAAAGTATCGAGGAATGTAAATATTTTTTTCTAAAAAAAAACCCTTTTTTTGAATATATTATAGAATATTATCTATATCTTTAAAGATGGTTTACTATTCTCTATGCCATATGTAATCATGAAAATAAAATTTCAAATTTGCAGTTAATTTTCCCCACGTCTTCATTGAACCACCATCATTAGATTACCATTGTCATCAAACTAGTCCTATTTAAATACTACTTTCGTATCACTATCATCAAAAAACCACCATTGCCACAATGGTCGTTAGAACACCACCGCTCAACCTTCATCAAATTGTTACTTCCCGACCATTGCCATCAAATTTCTGCTACTCGACCTTCAGTACAGATTGTTATCCATCATTGAGCCACCATTTTAATACCAGCACCACTAAATAATTGCTGTCAAACACGACCACCACGATCAAATCATTACTGTCCAACCACCACCATCATATTGCCATTGTCAAAATACCGTTGTTCACACAGCTACCTCTCAATCATCACTGCCCATCCTTCATTGTTCGACTACTACGGCCCCACCACTGCCATTAAACCACCTTCATTAGACCACCACTACCGAGCCACCATGGCTAAACTGTTAATTGCCATGCACCATCCAGTCTGTCATCATTAGACCATCGCTGCACGACCTTTATCGTTGGACCACCACCATCAAAATTGTTGTTGCTCTTGATCTTTTAACCCTTCCCAGTATTTTCAGTTACGTTCCTTATTCCATGTAGAAGATAGAACAAACAAAAATGGCCAAAGAAAATGCTTACGAGACATTTTCAGCGATGAGCTTTGCTTTGCTTTGAAAACAATAAATTATTTCAAGACCTTTGAAAGGTTATGATCGTGACGAAAACATCTGCTCAAAATTTTATAATAGAAATAATATAATGAGAGTTAAGTAATGGAAGACGTTCTAACTCCATCGCTTTCTGCTTATATTCCGCTGGCTTCAGTTTTGCTACTGACCTTTTCTTAGTACGCATACTTTTTCGCATTAATAAAACATCCACGCGGAGGAGCATTTAGAGAGACAAAACGTTGTGAATGGAAAGCTAAATGTTTATGTTCAAACAGTTAATAATATCACTATCAGAGCTGCTTTTAAATTAACTAGAAAATCAGTGGAAACTAACCCACTCTATTTTTTTTTTGTGGACAGTCATTTAAACCATCTCCAACCAAATTGCATACAATGGTATGCCGTCCGCCATCAGCCCATTCAAATGCTAGATTGCACGTCAAAATTCGGTAGGTCAACTGTTTACCTACGTCAATTTTTGTGTTACGGGATTTGCCGAAAAAGGGCGCAAAAGAGGAGAAAGATGATTACCTTCGCAGCCAGATAAAGAAACTTACGCAAAGGACGAGAAAGAAATGGAGTTTGATTGGAGGTGAATTACTGCATTTTGGAGTTTTATCATATTTTAGAGTGGAAAATATGTTTTTTTGATGGAGATGCCCTTGAATGTAACTCTATTAGTTGTTAGTTTTTAGAGTGTTCAAATTTGAATCATTGTGTCCAAACAAAATCAGATTTTGTTTGGAACAACTTTTTGGTAGTTTATATAAAAAAAGATTAGTTAATAAAAAATCATTTGTATTTAAAAGATAACTTTTTGAAGGCAATTTTTTAATTTTTTATTTTAAAAAGTTATTTTTGAAAAAGCACTTTTTAGATTGTGGGTGAAACTAAGCTTTTAAAAGTAAAAATACAAAAGCCCAAACAAAACATAAGTTCACCTTAGCTTATTCTTTTAAAACTATGCATGCAAAAAAAAAAAAAAAAGCTATGAAATGATGTATGAGTTTTTTGAAAGCTAAATTTGCCTAAGATTTGTTTGGGATCACCTTTACTTTTTATTTTCATTTTTGTTTTTGAAAATATGTATGTTTAGCATATTTTTAAATTATTTTATTTTTTAAAATAAATCAAGTTATTTCACAAATATTCAAAATAACTGTTGCGTCCAGGAGTATTCGCGGCGGTAGAGAAATATAAAGTTTATCGTCTTAGCGTTGTACGAAAATCCGGCACGCAATCAGATAAGGAGAGAGGGTCTAGCATTTATGAGACACCAATATTTTTACGTGGAAAACCCCTGTAAAAGGGGGAAAAACCACGGGGCCTAGTCCAGTTTAAACGAATCCACTAGTATTTGCAGTCAATTACAAATGAGGCCCTTCCTTGGGAGAAGGCCTTAGCTTGATGTACATCTTACGGAGTACATTACATGATGTAAATACAAAGAGCTACTATCGACGTATTCGCTTTGTTAGAAGGACTGCAGTCGGCGGGCGACATAGGTCAGGAGGACCGTAGTCAACTGGCGACGGAGGACTGTAGTCGGCGGGCGACGTAAGTCAGGAAGACCGTAGTCAGCGGGCGACGGAGGTCGAAAAGAATGTAGTCGGCGGGCGACATAAGTCAGGAGGACCGTATTCAACGGGCGACGGATGTCGGAAAGACTGTAGTCGGCGGGCAACGTAAGTCAGGAGGACCGTAGTCGGCTGGCGACGGAGGTCGGAAAAACTGTAGTCGGCGGGCGACGTAAGTCAGGAGGACCGTAGTAGGCTGGCGACGGAGGTCGGAAGGACTGTAGTCTGACAACGAAGATCAGTAGGACAGCGTCAGGTAGAAGTCCAGCAATGAAAAGAAATGCATCTTCGCATAGATGTCCAACGAAGTCCGATAACCGGTAGAAGTCTGGCATCGGGTAGAGACTTGGCGAAGAGTGAAGGTCCGACGTCTGGTAGAAGTCCGACGTCTGTTAGTGGAAGAGGAGAACTCCGGCTTCACTTGGGCGGAGTTTCGGCATCATGAGGGAACTCTGTTGTAAATTGGGAAGAATTTCAGCATCCCATGGAAGTTGGGCAGAATTCTGGCGTTCTCCCGAATATCCGACAGAGTTCCGACGTCTTCAGGCGGCAGGAAGAGCTCCGGCGGTGGTCGAGGAGGTGAGGAATCTCCTTTTCCCATTTCTCCTCTTCTTCTTCTTCTCTCCCTCCAGTTGAGTCCTCTTGGTGTAGAATGAGGGCTCTATTTATAGTTTTTCTGGAGTGGCATAGTCCGTAAATAGGCGTGAGATCAAGGGCGAATTGGGAGTGGTTTGAATGAACGGCCGATATAGAATCCTTTGATCATGCACCGTTCGTTGGTCATTTGAAAGCCTTAATGATGTCGGAATTTGATGGTCTTGGACTCGTTGGATTCGTCTCGTCGAGCCGTTCGATTCGAGTATAAGCTCGTCAAAATCGGAGACCGTTTGGTAACTCAAATTGCGGTTTGAACCTTCCAACAGCGCTTTGAGCCCTTGATTCGGACTCATTTGGGCTCGGATTGGGTTGATCTTGGTGTCGTTGGGTTCGTATTTCCGAGACGCTCAGTTTGACTGTAAGATCGCTGAAATCGGAGTTCAGGTGCTCCCGGATTTAATTTTTGAAGTTTCCGGCTAACTTTTTGCCTCGAGATTCGTGTCCGATCAAGATAATTTTTGCATGACGTATCAATAACGTTTTGAAGAATTTTTTTGTGTTAAAAACCAATGACCAATCGTCAACACCTGTCATCATCATCATCGCCATCACAACCACTATCGATCAACAATGTCATTTTTGTCGTGATTGTCATCATAGCGGTCATGATAGCTGCTTTCACCGCAACTACATAAAATAATTTATTTTTAAAATATAAAATAAACGGAGGACTGTATGAACTATGATAATTTGGTAAGTTTCAACAATATTATAGACCAGTAGAAGATAATAACAAAACTCTATTATTTTAGAGGCAAAATGTTCTCTTCCATAGAGCAATCCAATATTGCAAATGACTTAAATTTTCATTTCATGCAAATGTTGCAAAGATTTTTTTAAATGTTCAAAACTCTGTATTTTCTACAATGAACTACACAATATGAAGAACCTTGTCATGATTTGATGATATATTTAAGCTTTGTTTGAGGGCATTTTTTTTTTTTTTTGCTTTCTAAAATAACTTTTTAGCACAAAAAATTCTTGAATTAGAAAATTTTATAATAGAAAGCCGTTTTAGAAAGCAGTACAAAATATGTCCCAAACGAAGCCTTAGAGCGGGAGTGGCTATAAAAATGATCTAAAACCTACACTATAGGAAAATCACTTGTTACCGGCGGAATTTTCCAGTGGCTTGCCGACAGCTAGGGGTGTCAATTTCGGGTCACGAGTTGGGTTCGGGTCGAACCCGGAACTGACCCGACATTATTCGGGTCAACCCTAACCCGACCCGTTTTTACAAACGGGTCGATTTTCTGAACCCGAACCCGACCCGCTTCGGGTTCGGGTCAACCCGACCCGACCTGTTTTGGGAAATCCAGTAAGCCCAAATGCGAGGCTTTGCCCAATTTTTCCATAAAAAAAATTTAATTAAAATCTGGGGCATAACTCCCGCTTAGGATTTCCAACTGGCAGCGGGCAGCTTTTCAAATTTTCAACCAATCAACGTGTGCGGGCAGTGATTCACGGCAGACGAAGTGCTCGGGCAACGACATCACTGCTGGCACTAAGGCAAAACGCGTGACACTGCGACAGGCTTAATATTCGGCGGGCAACAGCTCCGACAGGTTAGGCGGGTATTTAAGCAAACGTGGGCGTATTTCTAGGGTCAATCCGGGTTATTTTTGGGTTTTCGGGTCAACCCGAACCTACCCGTTTCGGGTTCGGGTTGACCCTAAAATGAAATTTTCGGGTCAGGTTCGATCGGGTTTTCGGGTCGTGTCAAATTTGACACCCCTACCGACAGCTTATTTCACACGAAATTTTTTTTTCAACTTTTTTTTTTTTAATTAATTTATAACTATTTAAATGATTTTTAAAAAATGACTAAAAATAATATTAATTTTTCCTTAATTTAAGTATGGTTTAAATAAAAAATTATTATTTTATTTTTTTTTTAACTGTTAAAAGATAGTTTAAATAAAAAAATTTGACACTAAAAACACATTTAATTCTTTAATAATTTTATAGTTATATTATAATTAATTAATTATTTAATAAAACTTTTTTTAATTTAATAACATATTTTAATTAATTGTTACTTAACTAGCTTTATTTTAATTATCAATTAAAATAAAAATTTTAAATAAACAAGTTTTAAATATAATATTCAACATGTTTTAATATAAATAAAAAAAATACTTGGATCTAATTATTTTGCAGGATCGGCGCATTGGTCACTTGTGCGCGGGTGGGGGGCTGCGGGTGAAGAGGTTTGAAGTTCGATTATGAGGGAAGACAAGTGCGGGAGTTGGCGGGCGCACTCGGGCTCAGGGTTGGCTCACGTGGGCGCTGTCCGACGCGCAGTCTTGGCGCGACCTCCGCTGGCTCATGCACGCGCGGTCCGGCACGACGGCCACGAGCGGGCGCTGGCGTGTTGCCGGAGCGGGTTGCTAGGCGGGATGCTAGTTGCGCGGGGTGGCGGGAGCGGCTGGAGGGGGTGGTGCGCGTTGAGAATTTTTTTTTAATTCATCCGGCGGTTTATGTTCGCTGGCAAGCCTCCGGCATTATGTTGCCGCCGGAAATTATTTTCCTACGCCGTTTTTACTGGCGGCAAAAATTCCGCCGGAAAACCGCCGGCTAAATTAGAAAACCGTCGGAAAATGCTCAAATGCCGCCGGAAAAGGCCGCCAGAAATGGATGATTTTCCTGTAGTGCTACCAAAAGGCTATCTACTAGAATTCAGTTTTGAGTGCTTTTGGATTCAACAAAATGTGAGGGATGGGCATATAATTGAATAATACAAACTATCCTGCAACCGATCTTTATACTATGATATTGAATTACAATATTTGAAAAAGAGAGGGTCAAGCAATAGGAATTTAGAGGGAGAAATTGTAAGCATATATGTGTCACAATCTTAGAGAAATCACCAAGGCATTTTCGACTGATCATCGATGTTTAAAAGAAAATAGTAAATAAATTTAATTTAATTTAACTTTCATTCCCTTAGCAGGTTTAAAAAAATTAATTTTTTTTATTTCTTGCTTTATTAATGGGAAATTAAGTTTTATATGCCTTGTAAGAGCATCTAAAACTGAAAAACCCATTTTCCAATCTAAAATGCAGTAAAATGCCGTGATTTATCTCCAATCGAATTGCATTTCTTTATTCTTTCGTGCGCCTACTGCAAAGGTAATAATCTATCTCCTCTTTCGCTCGCTTTTCTCCTCTTTCGCGCTCGTCTTCTGCAAATTTGGCAGCCAAATTTTTTGCGTAGATGAACAGTGCGACGCCAATATTAGCGTCACATTGTTCGCCTACCGAATTTTGACGTGAGAATCGGAGTTCGAATGCAATGAATGGCGAACGACATACAGTGGTATACAGTTCTGTTAGAGATGGTCTAATTAAGAGAGAATATGACACAACCATGATCTAATAAAATTTTCCTCACTAAAATCAAATAGGGTAAAGATATTAAAAAATCATTTAATTTTCTAAATTAGGGTAAAGATATTAAAAAATCATTTAATTTTCTAAATTAATTTAATAACTTGTCGATTATCCATTGTAGCACGCTGCTAACAATAGTGGATGATGCTGATGCTGACGGTGTGGAACAATGAAAGGAATAACTGAACGGTAGTGATGACCAGCAAAAGCTAGCCGTTGGTAGTGGCAAAAAGAACATCTTTTAGTTGATCTGACACAACCAACCACAATTTACGTGGCTCAAATAAGTAGAAGAGAGAAAAGAGTCCCCAAGAAATATTTTTAGAACATTTAGATCAATTAAGATAAATTCATATACATATCACATATATTAGACTCAAATTTAAGATCTTTTGATTGATAGTCAAAGCTCCCAACTAACGAATCAAGATGAGATGCGTGAGTTATACGCAGTAATATATGGATGGATGCATCACAAATTCTTGATTAGTATCAGATATCTTATATAAGTTTGTACAAGAAGTTAAGGTCCCGTTTGGGAGAACGTTAATTTTTTATAGAGATGGTTGTAAAACTGCTATTATTGAGAAAACAATTTTTTGAAAGCTGTTGTAGAAAACATCTTCTGACAAAAAAATTATCAAAAACAGTGATAAAATAATGACAAAATTAAAACTGTGACTGCAGCATGAAAAGTAAAGTAATAAAAACGTACCAAATAAAATCTAAGTAGAATAAATTTATGCATGTCGTATTCATAGAAGCTACAACATATGTAGCACAATTATTGTTCCACATATCCTTATGATTAACTAATTATCATACTTATTAATCGCCAACTTTCACCTCAATTATTTGTTCTTTATGTCATCATTGTTGGGTTCATCCTACTGGCAATGTTCTTCACTGCAAGCACTTTCTATAGCATGAGATCACCAAATCTCAAATTATGATTGATCAGCCGAGCACTACAAAATTCTTGTACATGAATAAGTTAAGATAAATTAGAAATAAAGATCTAAGATACTTATTTACTAGTATTGCTACTAAATGATATATAAGAAATTGGTCATAATTGCTTGCATTTTTTTTTTTTATTCTTTTTTTTTTGTTCAGCTCATATTAATTTTCATGTTATAAAAATTTGGTTAGAGTTCTCAATAATTTACATTAAATTTATAGTTTTTCCTATGTTTATGATTTTGTAAATGGATCAATATTTGAAGAGGAAAGAATGGGTAAGGATTTATGGTGACAGTTTTGCTGCTTACCCAAGGCGTCAACCTTTGATTTAGAGAAATGATTCAACGAGGTGGATAGAATTCGAAAGACATATTTGAAAGTAGTAATGCAACATTATGAAAAATATAAAACAGATTGAGAAGTTTGTGAGTATTGCTCAATTCTTCAATTATAATGAAATTTAAAGTTTTGATTTGAATTATATGATTTTGTACCCCCAAAAGAATGCTTGGTTCCACCCTTAGGAGTGACTAGTGGTGCAAACGAGTCAAGTTAACTCGCGAGCCGGCTCGGGCTCGACTCAGTAACAAGCTCGACAAGCCGAGCTTATCGAGCTCGACAGCTTATTGAGCTCGAGCTTGAGCTTGAACAGGCTGTTGCTCAACTCGTCGAGCAGCTCGACGGCGTAACTTGCAGTGGGAAATGCAAACCCACGAAGCGGGAAATCAAAGTCGCGAGCGGGAAATCAAAGTTGCAAGCGAAAAAAAAAAAGATGAATCTCAACGATGTGACAATGACGACGGGGCGAGCTCGACGACGATCTCGATAGCGATAAATTTCGAGCTTGACGATGATCTCGACTGCATAAAGTGGGACGAGCTTGTAAAACCCCTCAAAAGTCCATTTTTGTGAGTACTGTTAGTCCGGACGAACTGGCCTTAGTACGAGACGAACTGAAGAAAATTGTGAAGAATCTGTTTGGTTCGCCTAGTCGAACCTGTATGAGCCTGGACGAACCGTCGGGACGAAATTTGTCCAGAGAGCAAATCGTCCAGGAACGAATGCATTTTCGTCTGAACGAATTTTGTACAGAGGGCAAATCGTCCCGGGACGATTTTGGATCGTCCAGAACGATCTACATGGATATATATTGGATTGAGATATTTTGGGAATCATTTGAAGAGAGAGAAAAAGCTGGAGAGAGAAAGAGAAGGAAAAGAAATGAAAAGGCTTGGTTACGGAGGTTGCGGAATGATTTTTGTTCGACAACGTAGTTGGAAGAATTGTTTGTCTCGAAGTAAGGAATCCGAATCCTATTTCTGATTTCAAAGATTTCGTATTTTGGTATTTTTCTGCTCAGTTTTGTGTTTCCGTTACCGAAAAAACGTGCATATCTTTGTATTGACTGAACTTTTACCGTGTAACTTTTGGTATGTTATAGAAATTATGATTTTGCACAATTTAAGTATTTTCTAAAAAGTTTTTACCAGATATTTTGAGTTATGTGCGATTTTTATCGAATAGAAAATGATCTGGATGTTGAACAATATTGCTTCAGTACAAGTGAAGACTTGAAATGATGTTTTATCCGATTTCTGATAATTTGGTAATTTTCTGAAACTGTGTATTTTGACTCTGTTTCGGATTTCTGTCGACTGTACGATATTTTAAGGGTTTTCTTCAATTGAGTTAAATTGTGTTTGTTGATTGTTATGTATTAATAAGATGTGTATGAATGTGGATATGGTTGAATATATTACTATTACTAAAAGACAAGTAAAGACTGGTTGAACCGTTGGTTGGAGATTGATATACCTGACAGGATGGTGGGCCGACGGGCTTTCCTTTAAAAAGGGTTTGGTGTTATCCTCTATTGATCACGTGATACAATGATTGGAGATTATTCTGCCGACGGGCAAGAGTGACGACTCTTATTGAGCCAACAGATACAACGATGCATCGATATTCCAAGACTGAAAAACGTCGTAATAGCCATGTCTTTTACTTGTTGAGTAAAGGCTGGTTGAACCGTTGGTTGAAGATTGACCTATCAGGATGGTGGGCCGACGGACTTTCCTTTAAAAAGGTTTTGATGTTATCCTCTATTGATCACGTGATACAACGATTGAGAGTCATAAGGAGTTTATGCCAACGGGCAAGGATGACGACTCTATTATAGCCAACAGATTACTAACATACTAATCTTGAAAAACGCCTTAATAGCCAGTGGCTATACTTGTTAAGTAAGACTATTGTATTGTATTGCATGTATACAGTATTGTTCTTATGATCTCATTATGGATTTACTAATATTGAATTAATTTATTGACATTGAATGGCTTTATTATACGGATTTATGAGTTTCTTATCATTGCACGATTTCATTGCTATTTCATATTGTACATGTTACCGAATACAGATACCGATATGGATATTGATATTGCATTGATTCGTTGATACTACCGATACTGATACTGATACTGATACCGATAATGATATCGATAATACTGATTCACTGATACTACTGATTCATTGCATTGATCTTTTAGCACGTGATACATCAAATACTGACCGATACATGTGATACACAGACCACATGACATAGAATATGATTTTTACTGTATTGATTGATTTTAATGGTTATTATTGATTTATCGATTTGATTTCAACTATCCTTACGATGTATTGAATTGATCGTTTTATATGATTTCATACCGACTGATATTATTGACTGAAATTGATTTCTTTATTTAATGATCTGATTGATTTTATTGTTGTGATTGATGCGATATTGATTTGACGGCTTTACTAGTACAGACTTATTTACTGAGGATTTATCGTTACTGTATGGATTTACTGTTACTATAGCATAATCGTTCAAGTCGTCACAGGATTGTTACTGATATTGATACATACATTGCTACTACTGATTCATTGTACTGACATTATAAACGTGATATAGATTACTGGATTGCATATGATTTATTGAGCAAGTGATATTGAATAACTGGAATGGCAAGTGTATGTTTTGATACAATTCTACTACATTGCTTTGACTGATGTTATAGATAAGACGACTACTGTAGAGATTTGACTCACGTACTGGTTCATTGAGCTTATGGGATTTTCTACTGTTCACTGATTATATCACTGATGATTTTGGATTCTATTATTTATGCATTGATTTCTGTTACTATATTGATTACTAATTTTTGTATCTGCATAGATTCAATGATCATGTGCAAGTGACTGTTATTGATTGACTGATTGACATGAATATTGTTTCAGTACCGTGCTTTGATTTCAGTTGTAGGTATTTGGTGACATGTTGGGCTTTTTGAAGCTCATTATATGTGGTTAACAATTTCAGGTCTGAGCAAGGGAGCAGGAAGTGATGGTTGATCAAGACTGTCAGAAGAATCCTTTCACTATAGATGCCTGGGGTGTCACAGAGCTTAACGACGATCTCAAAAGCAGAAATTTTTGAGCTTGACGATGATCTCGACGGCAGACGATGGGTCGAGCTCGATGACGATCTCAATAGCGAAAAATTCTGAGCTCGATGAAGATCTTGACGACAGACAATAAAATGAGCTCGACGACGATCTCGACAGCGATAATTTTTTAGCTCGACGACAGATGCGACTGGACGAGCTCGGGATGCTGGACTCGATAGGCAGACGTGAAGGTGGGCGATCTCGACAACATACAGACCTCGGGACGTCCACGATTACGCTCAGACCGCTCGGTACGACGATCTCGACGGTAGATGTGATGACGACGACGAGCCTCGGGACGACAGATGCTACAACCAGCGATGGATCTTGATCTCGACAGCGGAGCTCGACAGCAAAGCTCGACGAGCCGCTCGACAAGAAGACGAGTCGAGCTCGAGCTCGTATTTTGAGCTCGAGCTTGGTCTTTGAAAGTCAAGCTCGACTCGAACACCCCCTGACTCGAGCTCGACTCGACTCGTTTGCACCCCTAGGAGTGACAACACACATATGTATTTGAGAGCTAGAGCGCAAGAAATAGACATAAAGGTTGAGAGCAAGCCCCAAGGAGATTGCACCTCCAAGTGATGTAGAGGTGCTGGAGAAAAATAATAAATTGATGCAATGATGCATTTATTCGAACTTAATAAAATTTGTTGTATGAATAAATAGACACTGATCATAAATAACAAAGTAATGCAAAATAGTAATCTTGTTGAATGATTAAATAGTAAGTTAGTAACCAATAAACAAAATGGGATATTTAGGCTTTGTTTGGGACGGCTATCTTCCTGCTTCTTAAAGCGGCTTTCTAGTACAAAAATTTAAATTTTGTATTAAAAAGCTGCTTTAAGAATAATATGATATCCGGTTGTAAATACCAATTTAGAATCTGCGAGAAAGCTCGCTTAGTCTACGGTAGTATCGGTTTCCATCAATCATTGGTAGGAAGAAAGCCATCTTAAATAAAGCCTTAATGCTGATGGAAGAGGAGTCCGGGGAGAATTTACAAGCTTGGAAAAAGGATTTTGGAGAGCCGAAGCACATGGATCCACGGCCAATAGTTAAGTTGTTCAGTTGTGAGGCATAAAATGCCCAAATCTAATCACATCTATATTACTATAAAATATGCACTTAAAGATCATTGAGATTAATTAAAGCTATTTTCATCAAGTGATAGTAGATATATTTTTAATTAGTTATTGTGAATTTAAGTCACCAAGCTCTAAATTTTTTAGCATCACATCCATTAAAAACAGCACATTTACAGAAATATTTGTAATGCTTCTTCAAACATGATCAAACACTCGACTATTGTTCAAACCTTTTTCAAACATTGTTAGGAATTAATTTTAACCTTGATTGAATCATGTTTTGCATATAATTAAAGCTTCTTCGACTATTATTTGATCATAGTTTTGAAATTCAAGCATTGTTTAAATACACTTTTGAGGCATGCATGTCTATTCATGTACCGAATATATATTGATAAAGGTCAAAATAAGTTTTCAAAAATATTTGAAGCTTGTAATCTCATATATAATATCCTTTTAGGTTAAGGATTAAGGGTGTAAATATAAAACATTTATTTCTAACTTTCAACGACAATCAATGGTTAGCAGAAGATGAAGATGTTACATTAGAATTTTGTCTCCAAACCATCACTCGCGTACGAGAATTGATGAAGAAGAATAATACATTGAGAATTTGAGGGATCGATACATTTCTAGCATAATAATTCACTTATATAAACTAGAACATCTTCAAATTATAAGCATAGTCTAATGAAATAAAACTATATATATATATATCTTTAAGCATTATGAGATATATAAACTTAATCTTTCCTAATAAATTTTGCTCTAAAATTTCATGAGAGGAGGAATACTAATAATAAATATCATCAACAACAACAACAATATGGAGCTTTTTTCCCACTATGTGGGATCAAATACATGATTCCTTTTTCGCCATTGTGTCATGTTAAAAGTCAAATTCTCATTCAAATCTAATAAAAAAAGATCATTTCTAATATTTTCTAACCCATTATTTTTATGTCTACCTATACCTTTTTTTAACATAAGTCAAATCTAATATCACAACTTTCCTAACCGGGTCATCGGAAGGCCGCCGTTTAATGTGACCAAACCATCTAAGCCAACTCTCTCTAATCTTATCTTCCACTAGAGCTACTCCAACCTTTTCATGTGTCATTTCGTATCCTATCTCTAAGGGTAAAGCCACTCATCCACCTAAGCATCCTCATTTCTGCAACACTTAACTTAATATTATGCTTCTATTTTAATCACGAACATTTGGCACCATAAAAATTGCATGTCTCACCACCATCTTATAGAATTTTCTCTTAAGTTTGAGCGGGACTTTTCTATTGCACAAAAAGCCCGATGCATTCCTTAAGCTGATATTCTAATTTAAATAGAAATGATATATATATTATATTACAAAAGAAATATTCTAATTTCTAAGTGATTCACTTATAATCATATATTATTCTTAAAGTTATTGAAATCAAGATTTTATTATACTTAATATATATTATTTTTCTGGTTTAAGCTGCTATTAGCTATGGCAAATTTATCCTTAAACTATAATTGATTTTTTGAAAAGTGTGAATTTTAGGCTATTTTTGAAAAAGGCCGGAAGATAACATTTGTTCGGCTCCTGCCAAGACGATAACGACCACACTGTCATTCTCCCTTCTTTTGGGAGAGAAGCTCAGAAGACGACGTCCATGGCCACCGCGAGCTCCGCTTCAAGCTTGTCCATTTGCTCGTCTTCTTCCTCCTCTTTCTTCTCCCATATTCCAACCCGTATCCCATCTCAGTTCTCCTTTAATCATCAGAAGCCAAAGTGTCGGCTACTGACAATTAGGGCTGCCATATACACAGCCCCCTCACCTACTCCTATGCCGGCAACTTCTTCTTCTGGAATCGTTCTCGTAGACAAGTCAGATTCTGAGAAGGTTAATCGCCTCAAGTCGGTTTATCTTGAGAAGATAGTTCCAATTCTTAAAGAGGAGTTCGGTTACAATAACATACATGAGGTACACATTCAACTTCTCTTCTCCACAATCGCATCTTTTGTTTCTTCTATAAAAGCTATTATTATTTATGTGGATCGGAGTTAGGTACCTGGAATAGAGAAGATAGTTGTGAACTGTGGTATGGGAGATGCCGAACAGAACTCAAAAGGTTTGGAGGCTACAATAAAGGATCTTTCACTGATAACGGGACAAAGGCCGGTGAAAACTAGGGCCAAGAAATCAATCGCCAGCTTCAAGCTTAGGGAAGGGACCACAGTAGGAATTGCTGTTACCCTTCGTGGAAATGTAAGTTAAGTGCCTAAATCACTATAAGAATTAGTCTATTTGTGGAAATTTTGGATAATTAATGAAATTTGAGTTTCGTAACTGTTCAGATATATTGTTTTATATCAAATTTTCTAAACAATAACTCATATTCCTTTGAAATTCAGAATTTATTTCGATGTGTTTTGATTTGCTGATTAATCATGTGGATCTTTGAATTCACTTTGCTGTAATTGAACTGATGAGTTTAAACTTTTTGGATATGTATTTGAAGGAGATTATATTGGAAGAAAACTCTCAGAATTGGGAATATTATTCCCCTTTTTTTCCTTATTGCATCCTGTTATATGCCTATTTATAGGTCATCTTACAAATCTATAATACACACTGTGATTCACTGCCTCTCAATATTGTATCAGAGCATGGCAAGAACCCTCCTATTTTCTTTGTCGCTGTCCTCCTATCTATAGTTTCACCTACTTGCACGTGCTTGATACCTTGCTCGCTTGCAACAATCGCTAGCTCTACACACTCAGTTCGTTCGTTGCCCTGTTGTATGTTAGCGATTCTTGTATTCTTGGAAGCTCGTATGACCCACTGCAAGATTGCAACCTTTGACTTGCCCCGCAACCTATTCGTCACCAATGATGCCTAGCATGCTGGTTTTATTTAGTTTGCCCTACTTTTCCCCTTCTCTTCAATGATATACAAACCTTATTCTAATATTTTTCTTCTTTTACCTTTATATCTCCCTTGATATCATGACATTTGCATCTGACTTTTATGATGCGAACTTCCACTATTGATACTTCTATCAATTTTAATGATATTAATTATCTCCTGTGGTCACATACCTTTTGTTTTTTTATTTATTCTCATGGCAAACTCTCTCATGTCATGCACCTCTTTTTACTCATAATGATACCATCAAATACTCTAAATGGCAAGCATTTGATTATGCCATTATCATTTGTTGTTGAATAGTTTCTAACCTTATATTGCCTTTACAATCTTGTTTTGTGAGACTACGAAGGCAACAGTGTTAACTATCTGCACAATCTTGTTTCGTAAGGCCTTCTATCTTCTGATTGTGTCTTTTAGGATCTCAATTTAAAGAAGATGATTGATGGGGGTGTTGAAGTTGGTGGGATCTACTACCTGATGATTGATGCTCACTCCGCATTTTCCTCCACCATTACTCTATCTTATTGGCACTATTTGTTGAATTATCTTTATCCCAATTGACTTTAAGATTTTCTCTTTGATTCATCATATGTACTTAATTTTTTTTGTCATACATGAGAGCTTGGTAAGCATCATTGTGTGGCAGTCATTGTCATCATCCTTTTGAGTTTATTCACTCATATATTTGGAGTTCTAGCCCAATCCTTGCTCATCTAGGTTTCCTCTATTTTGTAACATTCATCGATGGATTTTCATGGATTTACTTAAATATCACTCTAAGATCATTGTTTTTTGTTGTCATCAAATTTTTATGTGCCAATAATATATTTTATTTCATGACATCTCAATTTCACACTCTCAATGGAATGGCGATCCTCAACTCAAAAATCAAAACCTTAATGTTGTAAGGATATTGATGTTTCACATGTTCTTCATCAATAATGAGGGAATGTATTCTTAACCGCATGTTATCTCATTAATCGAACTCCACTTCTAGACCACACTATATATTCCTCCACTCCATATTCTGGTCAAGCTATTTTTTCCCTTTACATCACAGATCTTTAGTTATGTTTGCTTTGTTAATGTGTTTCTCTCGCAAGTTGAAATATTTCTTCATACTCTCAGGTCTATCTTCCTCATGTTCTCTTGTTCTCAGAAAAAAGAAATTAGTGCTATAATCCACTTATACAAAGTTCATTAAAGTCGTCTTTCATGAGACCACCCCTTTCTTTTTCACCCTCTGCTCTTGAGCGTTCCTCCCTATCCAGTCTCCCCTCAGGAGCTTCTCATCTTGCATTACTTCTTTATAATTATAGTTTTGTCATCTTTGACCTCCCTTTATGACAACACCTCCCACCACATTGTCTTATTCAATTTAGCATCCCCTAGCCGATGAGCCTTATCACCTCAATCATTCTATTGCTTCTCAGAGAGGCAAAAGGTAATGTATTTCTTATCCTATTAACTCCTATGTTTCATTTGATCAATATCCACTTTATTTCATACAATTTCCCTATATATATCCTCTATATCTATTTCTGGGCCTTTCATGGTGTGCTACAAAAGCCTTTATAAAAGCATGCTGTAGATGTAAAAATGGTTGCTCTTCTCAGTTCTCATATTTGGAATCCGGTTGCCCCCGCTTTTAATGATCAAATTAACTACTTGTCGTAGGTACACCGTGGAATTTCTTCCAAATGGATCAATTGATCATTGCAAAGTTTGGTTGGTTGGCAAATGGTTCACCCATTTTGTATATAGGATCGACTATTTTGACAGACTTCCTAGTTGCATGCCTAAACTTTGTCTGAATCTTGTTGTTTGTGGCCATCAATCAAGGTTGGCATATGTTCAAGATGGATATTAAGAAGATATAGTTGAGATTTCAAGAATCCATATTAATTTTTGAAACTATTCTAGTATTGTTATTCATGTCTATTATGACACATGCTTTTCAGAGTGCTTTAATTGATTATGATTCATTTTGGATCTGTTAGATTGTTTCGATAAGATTTTACTTCCTTCCTTATTGTTTCAAATAAATTTGATTAACTTTTGCTAGTTGTCCAAATTTGATGGTTAATAAATCATCTAAAAGTCTATTTGATTGGGCACAAATCTTGAGTCAATATTTAAAATTAAAAAATAAATAAATAAAGTAAATTTAGGATTATCAAATTCTAATTTTAGTAAATTTTAGTAATGCCTCAATAGAAGAATCCAAATGAGCTCAAATAGAGCACCTACAGTATAGTTGCATGCTTACTGTTGAAACGAGCATCTCAATGAAAGAAAATTCAATAAAATCAAGATCACTTAATTCTGAAGCACTTAAATGCTGAAAGAATGGTCTATGATCAAAGGAGTAAATACGGACAATCTGATAGTTGTTTTGAGTTTTTAGCTAGGTTCATCAAAATGTTACTTTAAAAAACTATAAATAAATATTCATTTCTACATGAAAGGGTCCTTAATTTGAAATTGGAGATAACCTTCAGATTTAAAGAACTTTAGAGCTCTGCTCGACATTCGACACTCATGATCATCATCACTCAACTATTATTTTATGCTTGATTGTCTTCAACTGTCTACTGCAGTTTGAGCATTGTCTCCTTGCCTTTCATGTTCGATCACTATTTTTTGACCACTGTTACTTGACTATTACTGCCCGATCATTGTTGCTCAACTAACATCATTTAACCTCATCATCATATTTACACTACTTTTCTAGTATTTTCTATCACTTTCATGAATGCTAAATTCTATGATATTGGATTCTTCCAAGAGCTATACTACCCACTTGGTTGGCAAATATAGTTTTGTTCTAGGAGATCCAGAGGATGTGGGTAGATTATATCAACCTTAATAAAGCTTATACAAATGATAGCTTCCCGTTCCTTGCATGGATCAATTTGTAAACCCCACCTCTATGCATTAGATGCTTAGTTTTATAGATGTCCATCCATCTATAATCAAATGAAAATGAATCTTGCTTATAAAGAAGCTAACACTTCTTAGACAGACGAAGGATTGAATTTTTACAAAGTCATGTGATTTTGATTCAAGAATGCCGATGCAACTTATGAGCACCTCATGAACGAAGTATTCAAGGACTTATTGGTCACACCGTGAAAGTTTATGTTGAAGAAATATTGGTAATTTTTTTTGAAAGATTTCATCAACTTTTTCATTTGGGATAATGTTTCCTACTTTGATATTATAATATGTGCCTAAATTCGACTAAATGTACTATAAGGTTCACATCAATTATATTTTTAGGATTCATAGTTATATATCGAGAAATTGAGGCGAATTCGGAGAAGATTAAGGTCATACAAAATATGACACCTCCAATAAAATATAAAAAGGTACAATGCTTGGATGAATGAATACCAGTCTTGTCTTTTTCCTTGGCTCGCTCTGAAGATAAATATTTGTTATTTTTTTTATGGCATTTAAGAGTGCTCATAATATTTACTTTCAATAGACTGATTGAGCAACTCTAAACATATTTAGCTTCAAATCACAAGTGTTTGAGACTTTGTAGTTGGATGCACTGTTCATGACTTTATCGATTCACTTTCTCCTTCTTCTTTATCACCCATTGAATATTGTATGTCAATGGAGCCTCCGAGAGCTCTAGTTTTTGGGCAGGGATGTAGCTTTTCTCTTCCCAACATGACACTTTAGAATATGAGTTTTGTATGATGTTCTTTGCAACCAATAATGACATCGAGTATGAAGCTCTCATGGTAGGGCTGAAACTAATCATTGATTATGGAGCGCAAAATCTAATGATTCATGCAGACAACTCATAAATTATTCTGAAGAAGAGGGTGGAAACTTTGATGCTCAAAATCTACAGTTGGTGCAATACCTCAACTTTGTGAAGTCACTTCTTTTTTATATCAATGCACATCAAATTATGCGCATATATTGGGAATAGAATGCTCAAGTTGATGCTTCTTTCAAGCGTAGAACTTCATCAACATGAGATTTTTATAGGAGATTTATTGCACTTTCTCAGTATTCACTATCCATGAGAAATACAATCCATTGAAAAATCAGATGAGACAACTTGGATGGACTTCATAATCTTCTTACGGGATGGGACACTGCTTGAAATTCAATGGCCACGATTATTCAACTATTTTTGTTTTAATCGATGTATTGATTTTATGGATGTATTGATTTTATGGAAGGCTGCAATTATAGTTTGTGAGAATTTTCTTAGCTCATGACCTTAGGAGGGTGTAAACGAGTCGAATCGAGCTGAAGTTAGGGGGTGTCCGAGCTCAACTCGCAAGTCAATTAGCGAGCTCGAACTCGAGCTCGAGCTCGACTTGTTACACAAAATCGAGCTCATCGAGTCACTCGATTTTGTGCCAGATCCGCGTCTGCCATTTCGATCCGCATCCGTTCGATTTTTCGTTTTTCCCTCCCAAGTTATCACTTTCCCTCCTATGTTCGCCATTTAGATCCCCTATTTTGAAATTAGGACTTCTTGCATTAATGAAAAACAACCGTCACTTGGAATGAGGCAATGAGCTGTGTAATTAGTTTTTAAACTTCGTGTATGCATTAACTAGACAATTGCCATCTTTTATTTTTTTTTGAAACTTGAAAATTATGATATGATGTCTAAATAAATAATTAATCATAATTAGGCCCTTGATTAGTGGGCAGAGACTCTAAAATATAACTATTACATTAATTTATTATAATAAATGTTATATATTATTTTAATTAAATAAATAATTAATTACGAGCAGGCTCTCAAGTTCACGAGCCGAGCCTCATCAAGCTCGAACTTGACTTGTGAGCTCGATAAGCTCGGCTCGCGAGCCCATAAACGAGTCGAGCTGGATTGGCTCACTTAAATCCCTACATGACCTTGGTGAGATGTCCAAATTCACATCTAAGAAGTGGTTGTTTTATAATTTTTTCTAAGTTATAATTTTACGTTTTAATTTTTTATATGGACTCAATGCATATTTTAGACAAATATAGGTTTCGGCGTTCAAAAATAGTAGGGAAAATGATACACCATCTAAAACTCCATTTAGCTGGACACAAATCTTGAGAGAATATTCAATTGTAAACTCTCAAAATTAAATTCATGATCATCCAAACTCTAATTTTAGCAAATTTATAGGTGAACTGAACATCTTGACATGATGAATCTAATAACATCAAAAGTGATCAATTTCGAACTCAAACAAGTCAAAATCAATAAGTGGAAGTATGGTTAGAAATTTCAAGACATTAATTGCAAGATCAAATGATCTTCGATTTTTGCACTCAAAATGAGTATTTCGATGCGAGAAATCTAAGTAGACAAAGATCACTTAATTAAGAGATCATTAAGATAATTAAATACTAAAAAATACTCTATTATTAAATGTTTTGATATTTTGGCTAAATTTACTAAAATCTAACTCTAAAAATTATTAATAGAATTCATTCTACATGGTTCGACATAGGTGATTGTCACCCGCAACCATTGTCATTCGGTCGATGTCTCCCATCCTTCATCATTCGATTTCTGTCACTTGAATGTTGTCCTTTGTCTATTATTGTCCAACCATTGTTGCTTGCCGAATACTAAAAAACACTCTATTATTAAAATAATCTACATGAGCCATTTGATGTAGTGTTTTGATATTTTGACTAAACTTACTAAAATTTCTTTCAAAAAAATTATAAATAGACATTCATATTCTCTATGTGAATGAGATTTAATTTGAAATTGAAAAGAGCAATGAGATTTGAAGAACTATAAAGCTCTATTCGAAGTTCGATGCAAATGATTGCCACCAGCAACCACTGTCGTTCAACCGATGTCATCATTTGATTGCTGTCACTTAGACGTCATCCTTCATCTATTTTTGTCCAATCATTGTCACCCGCTCGTCATTGCTCATTTACCATCATCTGATTGTCATTTGTTCAATCATCATCATCTGATCACTATTGCTTGTTTATCATTTATTCAATCATTGTCATCCGACTAACATAATTTGATTAACATCATTATTCTTTCACTTTATCTCCAGGAGATACATTCTTCTCCATATTCATAAGAAGTTGAGCTTGTATTACATAATTTTATTATATCTTCTCCAGTTGAAAGCAAGATTAGACTCCTTAAACCTTGTTGCAATGGTGGATCGTTTCAACTGGGCCATACCTTTTGATTTTTTTTTTACTTTCTAGACTTTCCACATAAAATTTTAGTATACATTGTTCAAGTTTTTTTTTTTTTCTCCTCTCCATTGTATGGAATTTCCTTAAGAGTCTAAAGCTGAAGAGTTTCTTGATATTCTTTGCATTGAATGGCTGTTAGGTGATGTATTCTTTCCTTGACCGATTGATCAACTTGGGGTTCCCCAGGACAAGGGATTTTCAAGGAGTCAACCCCAACAGTTTCGATGGGCATGGAAACTACAGCATAGGAATGCGAGACCAGAGCGTCTTCCCTGAGATAAGATACGAAGCCCTTGGAAAGACTAGAGGCATGGATGTTTGCATCACCACATCAGCAAATACAGATAACGAGGCCCAGAGGCTGCTCGCTCTCCTTGGCATGCCATTTAAAGAGGGAGCAGGTCCTGCAGTTCTCTTGCGAAGGAAGAGGAAGAAAGCTCATCATTTTGACTCGAAGATTAAAGGAAAAAAATGAAGAGAAACTACATTTCAATCTCTTTATTCCGTCTAGTTATTGTAGATTTTTTCCTATTGTTAAAAATCTTATGCTTTAATTGAAAAACTCGTATGCAATGAGATTTGGTGATCTATCTATTTTTAGTTGTGCGGCAATTTCGTATCATTTGTTCACAGCTTTTTTATTATTTTTTGAGCTAAAAATTTTGTTGCTTGATGGTCATCGGGAGAGATTATTCTGTGCGGACACTGGACATAACTTTTCATCCAGAGGCTACTCAGATGCAGCCACTTCATTCAGTACCGAGCCACGTACCAAATAAGAGATGATGTGGCACATTTTCATTGGGCCGTCAATTCATCACTTGTAGGAATTTTTTTGATAGGGTAAGGACCTCTAAGAGCAATGCGTCCGTTGAAAATGTAATCCTTGTAGATTGATTAACTTGCAGGGCCTTACATTGTGATTAGCATAGAATAATAAAAGGAGCACTTGTACAGCTTACTCGTACACATAACTAGCATTTAACACTTAAAACCAACTCAACAATTAAGACGTGTAATGGACGGCTAAAAAAGATTTAAAAAATGATTTTAATTAATTAAGCATAAATTTAACAAACAGTATATTTTATAATTTATTATTATAAAATAAATTTCCTAGTCATAAGAACATAGTGTATTATAACTTCATCATAAACTATAAATTAAAACATGTAAGAGTTTATCGGTTTCTGTTCCCGTTCAATAATTATGATATCAGATAAACTATTCATTAATTAAAATAATAATAAATTTTAAATTATTATTCAAAAAGGGTGACTAATAAGTTTAGAATATTTTATTTTTTTAACTTACACCCGTTAACCTAAATAACGCAGCAGCGAACCAATTCTACTCAACCACACTGCCCGACCCTTACGCTTTCAATAGGCAACGGAATCGTCGGGTAATCGCATGGCTTACCGTTCTCCGGCAGCTCATCACATGCCTTCGGACTTACATAATTGCTCACTCCCTCCACCAAACTACAATTCCACAGCACCTTCTTCGGCTTCGCGCTCAACTCCGCCGTCACGTTCGAAATGCAAATATCCGTAAAAGCGTCTTTCTCAATCCCTTGGAGATTCGCCACCATGGTCACATTTTCAGCAAAGAAATCGCTATAATTAATCCGCGTAATCTCGGGGAGGGCGTCGGGGTCCCAATGGTCGTCGGCGTGGTTCCCGTAGTTGCCTGTTATCCAGAAAACGTATTTCATCGTGTGGAGGCTCACGCCCTTGACGAAGATGTCGCGGACAAAGCCGCCGCGGCCGACGGCGGTCTTGATGCGGACGGCAGCTTCGGAGTTGACGGCGACGATGTTCTCGGCGCGGACGTCTTGGATGCCGCCGGACATCTCGCTGCCGAGGGCGATGACGGCGCTGTCGGGGGAGATGCAGGTGACGCCGCGGATGAGGATGTGCTCGCTCGGCCGGCCGTATCTTATGCCGTACTCGTCCCATCCGCTCTTGATGGCGATGCAGTCGTCGCCGGAGACGATGAAGCTGTTCTCGATCAGGACGTTGGAGCATGAGTCTGGGGCAAGATTAGTAGGCACAACTTAGTCTTTTTTAGCGGAGGTCTTCCGGAGATCAAAAGAGAGACGAATGAAAATAACAGTATCTATATATTTTAATGAGGGATTCACATACATATCAAGCCAAAGGGTCAATCTGAGGGAAAATTATTAGGTTCGGATGACAGAGAGTTACATCTCGAATTGTTTTTTTTTTTTTTGGTCTGCAGTAAAAATACAATTAAAGCACAGTTATTGTAGCAACTATACTTTGACTATGCTTTGCCTGTAGGCAGAGAGAAATCCTGATGATTCTTTCTGTCCGGTATCCTCACCTAATAATTTGCCCAATAGGAGGGGAAATTATTCTATACGGAATCTGAATGTAGAGAATCTTTCTGATCACAGCATACCCTATGCGTAAGCTCTGCCTAAGCTCTGTGTATATATTGCGTATTTGTAGATACACAATAAATTAACAGCAAATAATTAGTTGTGAGGATTTGCTGCGTATCTACAAATATGCATAGTATAAGCAGAATGTAAACAAAACCTACGCAGTGCATCCAGTAATCCAGAAGATTCTCTACGTTCTCACAGAATAATTTCCCCCAATAGAAGAGCCTATGACTACCATAAATGAATTTCCTGTAATTAAGATACTGAAACTTACCTGGATCGATGCCATCGGTGTTAGGGGAGTCTACAGGAGCCAGAACGGTGACACTTGAAATGATGACATTGCTATTGATGAAAATATAACTAATTAGTTAATAATTGACCAGCTGATCACATTTGAAATTGATAAGGTAAAGCAGAGAACTGACTTGCAGTAAACCGGATGCAGAGTCCAAGCTGGAGAGTTAATGAAGGTGAGATTGGAGATGAGGATGTTCTCCGAATGCATGAGCTCAAGGAGGTATCCGCGAGTAGAGTCAAGCTCCTTTTTGTGAAATTTATCCCACCAGAACTGGCCTTGGCCATCGATCGTCCCATTTTCACCTATTATTTTATGCATAAATCATAGCAAGTTATGTACTAAATGCGAATAAGAAGATAGAGGAGAAATTATTAGGTGCGGAGAGCGGACGGGAGAACTGTTCACATAAGCACTGGGTACTTAGCGGTACCGAGTGCGGGTACCGAGCTGGGTATCCACCAATGAAGTGACATGGTGCATTTTTATTGATCTTCAGACGCACTCCGCACCTAATAATTTCTTAGATAGAGAGATAGGGGGAGGGCTTGTTATGCCTGTGATGATGACATCGGTTAGATTAGACCCCCAGATGAAGTTGCTGTATCTTCCACCGGTGGTATCCCTTCCTCTTCCGTAGGACGGCAAGGGCTCAACGATTGGATACTCGTCAAAGTCCTGTGGGCAACAAGTTAACTTATTGAAGTAATGTTACTAAACATTTGATTTTGCAGGAGATGATCAAATTTAGGAAAACATAGGTGTCGTTTGAATTTATTGAAATCTAAATATAAAAAATTATCTAATAAAAATAATAAATCATTAAAATTTTTAAACAAATAATAATATTAAATCATTAAAAAATATTAAAATGATTTTGACCATATATTATTATATTAATTTATAGAATATATCATTAAGGGGCTATTTGAATTCATTTTGTTTTTTTAAAGCATATTTGTTTGGCGTTTTTTAACTGTTCTTATTTTTAAAACAAATCAAATTGTTTTTTTTTAAATACTTAAAATGTTTATGTATTTTTCAAACTAATTATCATCATTGTAGCTTTCTCACTACCAATTGTTACCACCATTACATAAATCAACTTTTTCACTATTTAATTAAAATAAAATTAACATATTTAAGAATATCAAATATATTCTATTTCATGTGAAATAATAAATAAATTTAAATTAAAATATATAATATAAGTAATCCCAAACTATCCTTAAAATCAAGGGCGGATCCACCTTAAGCCCCACCTTAGAAAATTAAAAAAGAATCTTTATTATATAATTCTTTAGATAATTTGTCCCCCTCAATGTATTTTTTAATCTTTCTTACAAGGTCGAACCCTTAAACAAATAAGGGTTGCGAGATAGTGTACTCGAAACAGATTTTAGTTGTAGGAATATTCATGAAAAAAAAAAATCTCTACACAATTGTTATGGGATGAAAGGTGTTTGATAGAGAAGAGGATTGACGAATTAGGACAGAATTTGAAAGAAGTGGAGCTTGCTCAAGATGATCTTTAGGAGAATAAGCTTTTAATCTTGAAACTGATGTAACCATCGACGTTATATCTGCTAATCCTTGAACTGAACGGCTAAAGGTTGTCGTGCAATTTTTAAAAAATAAATGCAACAACTAAGTCCTAATGAAGCCATGGTCGTGTAACCCTGACGTTCGAAATTAAAATTTGCTAATTTAGTATTTCCTAATGACCTGGTCACGTGTTATAGCACGCAATTAATGTTAAGCATTAGAAACTATTTTTAATTAATGAAGGAAACAAAAATGTTGACTTAAATGTGATGCTGACGTACGATGTCCTTCTTCCTTAATTTGGGCAATTGAAACACAAGACGTTAATCTTTTGTTTATAGTAATACGGGAATTTTTGTATACATATGTGCTAAGTTAAAATGACAATTTTCATGTTCTCAAACAGTTTGGCATTTTGCCTCACAATAACGTTTAGATATGATTGTAACTTAAATTAAATTCTAAATTTCTGTGTGAAGTAAATTTATTTTTAATCATAAATTTATATAATTATTACATCATTATTATTTTATTTTAATTTTTTAGTTGAATAATTTTAATGTTTATTATATACTGTCTCATATTTTGACTTTAAAATTTTACCCATCCTTATATTTATGGCAGTGATAGATTTTTTCGTGTTTGGTCATCGACCATAATTTCTCAAATCTATTTTTTTATATGTAGCACTTTTAGTTCCTTGTGACAATCACTTTATTTTACTTGAAGCACAGTTATTACAAAAATTAAAAGAATTTTAATACCACTAAAATTATATTAAAGTTGTTGGGTACAAGAACAGATGAACATACCCTAGAAGAGACTGAATTAGATCGCTTTGCAATTTGTTTAAGAAATTAGACTATATAAAAATTCTATTTCATTGTACGGCACGTTTGGTAGTCTTCCAAACTTAAATTGAAACAAACAAAAATCATAAGAAACTCAATTAAAACATCAAAATTCAACCAAAGTCATAAAAAATTACTATGAAAAGTTTGTCTCGATGAATTTAAGTGTTACTGAAATATAATACTTACAAGAATGATTTAAATCAAACTTTTTACGGACTATATAAAAACTTTATTTCATGGATAAGATGAATAATGAAATTTAGCCAAACAAATCGGCAGAACAAATCCATTAGAGCGGCGCCAAAAGAAACCCGTGAACCCTTCCCCAACTAATCCTATGGCCACTAACGACTCACCCACGTCCACAGGGTCCACCACATTCCTTTCCGTTAGACAAAATCGATATCAGAAATTCCCAAATCCCTCTGCACGTGAATCAAAGGAGGTGAGCGTACCGTGCTTGCGACAATCTCAGCATGTTCTTGGAGGAAGAGGGTGAAGTGGCTGGTCAGATTAAAAGGTCCGGTGAGCCACCGCCCCGGCGGAACGATGAGCATGCTTCCGCCATCGGAGGCGTATTGGCTGAGATTAGCGATGGCGTCGCGGAACACTTTGGTGTTCGATGTGACCCCATCACTTACTCCGCCGAACTGTACCAGATCCGCTGCGTATGCTCGGCATCCGCCCGGCGCGCCATCGCCGACGGACCACAGCTGTTGGTCGAACTCCTCTGCACGCCGGCACTCCGCCGTCCACACTAATGCGACCATCGCGATGATCTGCGGAAATCGTATCGAAAATTTACAAAAACTGGAAGGTTTGGACATTAAAGAAGGAGAAATCAAGAGCAAGAAAGGAAAATACCGAGAGTCGAATTGCTCTGCTTCGGATTCCGAAGGGTTCCATGAGTGCCGAGGAGAGGAAGGTTAACGAATTTGTAGAAGGCAGGAAGAATCGCAAGAGAGATGGGTTGGTATTTATAGGCGGGAGATCGGGTTTTGCATTGAAGCGATGCAATATTTGGATATACGAATTGCCATTACTTTCCGTGCAATAAATAGAAGGTAGTGTGCACCCACACGATCTCCCACTACGAAGATAGTTTGATTGGAAATATTAAGATTCGTAGGTAATTTAAATGTATTATAATATAAATATAATATATTTAAAATTATTTATTTAATCATAAAATAAATTCAAGAGATTATTTTTATATTTAATTATAAATAAATAAAATCTTAATTAAAAAAGAAATAAATAAACTAATATTGAGTGGGGATGTAGGTCTCATGAGGGTTGTTATATGAGGTTATGACAGCTCATCTCAGGGGTTTGTTTGGAAAGCAAATTTTTAATAAATTTTTTTTTTAATTTTGTACTTTTTTTTAAGCAGCAGAAAAAAAAAGTCGTCCCAAACGTAGCCTCAGTCTCTTGGTTGGGAGCTTTGGCTATCGCCCAAAATTTTTTTGAAATTATATGAGGTTGATGAGCGACAAAGTGCGGCACATTGTCTGTGCTGTATATTGTTGGTGTTGTTACGGGATAGGTCGACGAGCAAGTATCAACTACAAAAGTGAGGGTGCGGAAAGCTGGTTGGTTCATGGGTAGCACTCGTGCAATGCAACGAGCATCACCAAATGAGATGCAAGAGCTACGTCCATCACAAGAGGTTGTGAAGGCTTAAGTTTTGTTTGGGACAGCTTTTTTACTGCTTTGTAAAGCTATTTTTTTAGTACAAAAAATCTTAAAAACAGATAAAAAAAAAAGTAGCGGTCTAAAACTGTCTCAAACGAAGCCTTACTCACATGTGGTGTATTTGAAAATCATGTGAATCAACTGCATTTCATGTTCACTGAAACTAAACTGTTTTGAGATTGACAAATCCCTCAATAAATTACTTAGAATTTGTTTTACTTCCAATCAAATACTTCTTATAAAGGAACACACAGAGCTAATCATTAGAAAATTTGAATATAATGGAAAAAGTGGTTTTAATTGCAATTAGCAAAATTCAAATTAGCTCCCAATTATGTGACAAGAAAGTTAATATTTGGTTGATTCGTTATGTAGAGAATGATCATCGGAGGAAATATATTTATTATAATTTATATGAGAGGATTTTACAAAACTTTATTAAAAAAGAAAGTGAATTAACACTTAAAATAAAGAGAATAACACAAAATAAGAAAGATTAATTTAATTTATTTTATTTCTCCAATACGTTAATCATTTTGTTATATATTTGATCTATCCTTTTTGCCTAACGTTTATTAGCTGCTGGGTTATTTTTTTGTTACTTTCTATTGTTTTTTTCAAAAAATTTATAGTGAAAAGTTATTTTTTATAATCAAAATAGTACACAACTCTCCTTGGCCTATTGGTTGAGAGCTAAGGCTTCCAACTAAGAGGTCTAAGGTTCGAGTTTATGTGTATGCATTGTGTGTGTGAGATTACCTTAAATGGCCTAAATGTCCCAAAAAAAAGAAAAAAAAAATCAAAATAGTTAAGTTGATTCCTCATAGGCTTCTTTTGGGATGGCTTTATTACTGCTTCTTAAAATAATTTTTTAGTACAAAAATTAAAATTTTTATACTAGAAAGCTACTTTAAAAAGTAATAAGAAAGTAGTCCCAAATAAAGGCATAATTACTTTATAATCAACTTGTAAAAAACTACAGTCATCCCAAATAAATTTATCCTTTTTACCTGACTTGTTTTACTTGCTTCATGTTTTATTTTCTTTAGTTGTTTTCTTTGTGTCTAATGAAATATAGATCCTCACAAAAATTTTTGAAGGTACTAACCTACTAGACCTTCGGCTCCAACTATGATGTCTAGTGAGGGTCTTGTTATTGACCGATATCTTTTGGAGATAAGTTTTTATGCCAAATCTCTATAAGTGTATTACCTATCATATTTAGGCTTCGTTTGGGACGGCTTTTTTATTGCTTTCTAAAACGGAGTTTTAGTACAAATTAAAAAAAAATTGTACTAAAACTCCATTTTAGAAAGCAATAAAAAAGCCGTCCCAAACGAAGCCTTAATCTAACCTCTATAAGCTTTTCAAGAGCTTACGTTACCTAACCTTTACATAATTCTCTTTACAATTGTTGCAGGCAAGAATATATGCGGCGATAGAGTTAGAAAATTTTTTGTCTTAGTCTTATGCGGATATCCAATACACAAATAGAAAAAAAAAAAAAAAAGAAACGCCAGAATGTTTACATGGAAACCCTGAAAAAGGGAAAAAAAAAACAGGTTCACGCCCAATTGAAAGATTCTATTAGTGTTTACTTAGATTACAAGTGGTTGACTCGTCCCTTAAATTGAGGATAATCGTATTACAATAATCATCTCACTGGTTGAAATTCAGTTACAAATGGAGATTGAAAATCTGGCGACATTCTAGTGGTCGGGCAAAAATCTGGCTTCAATTGACGATCGGGCAGAACTCTGGCATCAGTCTGTTGTTGGGCAGAACTCCGGTGCCAGTTGGCAGTCTGGCAGAATTTTGGCATCAGTTGGTAGTCATGTGAAAATCCGGCGGTGGTCAGGGTGTCTCTTCCTTCTCTTCTTGCTTCATTGCTTAATTCCGACGTTGGTCAACTGCCGGGTGAAAGTCCGACGGTGGTCGAGGAGTCTCTTCCTTCTCTTTCTTTCTTCTCTTCTCTTCCTTTCTTCATTCTCTTCTTGCTTGGGATCCCTTCTCAAGATAAATGAGAGGTCTATTTATAGTTTTTTGAGAGTGGCATGTCCAGTAAATAAGAGGAAGATCATGGGTAAATTTGGAGTGGTTTGAATGGACGGCAGATGTTGAATCCCTTGATTGTGGATCGTTTACTAGGCATTTGAAGGCCCTAATGATATCAGAATTCGATGATCTTGGCTCGTTGGATTCGTCTCATTGAGCCGCTTAATTCGATTATAAGTATGTCACGTCTAAAAAATATTTGGTAATCCAAATTATCATTTGAGCCCTCCAAATGTGTTTCTGGTCTTTGATTTGGACTCATTTGGGCTTAGATTGAGCTGAATTTGGTGTCATTGTGTTCATATTTCCGAGACGTGCAGCTCGACTGTAAGTTTGCTGAAATCGGAGTTCATACGGTTTCCTATTTAATTTTTGAAGTTTTTAACTTGATTTTTCTTCAAGATTTGTACCCGATCGAGATAATTTTTTGATGATATACCAACAATATATCACATAATCTTTATAATTTTGTTCAACTTTAAATATTATATATAAGGAAGTCATTTCAAGGTATTAGAAGGCATCACGCATTCTTCTCTTTGAAAGAACTAAATATAGGGACAGAAGTTTAAGAAGTGTCAATGAGTAATCAAAGCTTAGTAGTTTTCTCAGCTAGTGTCAAATAGCGGATTTATGTATTAAATGAACGTCAATGATGACTAAATGCCCAAAGGTGGCACCCAACAACTAGATCAAGCCTTCTAAAGAGGAATATGTGATTGTCACAAGGGATGATGATAGACTAGGTGGTCTAATATAGATGTCTAAGGTTTTCATTGAGTTTGGAGAAAGATTTTGTTTTATTCTCTCTCTCTCTCTCTCTCTCTCTCTACCTCTCTCTCTCTCTCTACCCTTATACATACACATATATAATTGTTATGTCATGGAACATGCACGGCGGCAGAGAGATATAGTGTTTAACATTTAAGTTTTGTACGAAGATTCAGGACATATACAAGTGGAAAATTTTGAAAAGAGAGAAAAATCATGGGGTATATCTTAGTTGAAATGAATCCACTAACATTTTTAGTTGATTACATAGTGCATTATATGATGGGAGTTGGAAGAATCTTGTGATATGAGAGTTGTTCTCAAGAGAGTGTTGGCCTGTTCATTTGGTCGGTAAGACCGTAGTCACACAACGTTGGTCGAAGGAATCATAGTTAGCGGGCGACATAGGCAGAGGGATTGTACTCAGCGGGCGACTGAGCTCAGGGGGACTTTAGTCAGTGGGTGACAGAAGTTGAAGGGATCTTAGTCGGCGGAGGTCGAAGAGTACGGTCTGGAATGGAGGTTGGAGGGACCGTAGTCGACATGGAATGGAGGTTGGAGGGACCGTAGTCGGCAAGCGATGGAGGTCGAAGAGACTATAGTGAATGGGCAACAGTGGTTGGAGGGACTGTAGTCGGTGGGCAACGGTGGTCGGAGAGACCGTAATCGGTGGGCGACGATGATTGGAGGGATTGTAGTAGGGAGGAAACGGCGATTGAAGGGAACATACTTGGCAGGCGATGTGATCGTAGGGACTATAGTTGGTGGATGATAGTAGGGAGGGATTATAGTTGGTAGGCGATGGTGGTTGAAAGATGGTCAGGTGGAAGTTCGATGGCGGTCAACTGGTGGGAGGAAGTTGAATGGAGTTTGATGGCCGGGGTGGAAGTCAAGTGGCAGTTAGCGACCAGATGGAAGTCTAACGTCTATCGTCGGCCTGGAGATGGTATGGCGGGGGGCAGTGGTGGTTCGACGACGTTCGTCGGGCATGTGATGGTTTGGTGACAATTGGCAGTAGCGTAGTGCTCAACAGGTAGTAGACGGAAGTTAGCTGACGATGGTTCTTGGGTAGAACTCTAGTGTGACACCTACAGACTTAGCATTCAATTCAGCTAGCTCCAATCTGATTAGAAAAAGGTA
This sequence comes from Dendrobium huoshanense, assembly GCA_016618105.1. NCBI lineage: Eukaryota > Viridiplantae > Streptophyta > Magnoliopsida > Asparagales > Orchidaceae > Dendrobium > Dendrobium huoshanense. The sequence goes on along the minus strand of CM028356.1, from coordinate 26,591,034 downwards.
AGGTTTTGAAATTGATTGGGTGTACTTTAAAATGTGTCCCAAGTGTTACGTGTGAATGTCAACAAAATCTAAGAATGTCACTTTTGGAACGCAGCGGTGTTGCACTCAACAAAGACGCTAAAAAGTGACATTGCGGTGCCAGCTCTTAGGTTGTTGCAGATTTTTGTGTGCCACAACACTCTGATTAGTGTCATAGTGATAGGCCAATATAAACTTATTAAATATTAAAATTTTCCATTTAATCCAATCATTTGCATTCAAGCTGCCAACATGCAAGAGAGAGAAAGAAAGAGGTTGTGTCAAGGATTATTCTGGTGCTTATAAGATATGTTCTGGTAGCTATAAGAAATGTTATGGTGCTATGAGTATAAAAGGGAGACATAAGGGCTCAAAATCTTTTGAGATTTTGTTTGGGATCGAGATATGTGATATAAATTGCTTTATGATTTATCTGTTCAACATTATTGTTTAAATAAACTGGACAATTACTATGCTTTGATTTCCTTTCCCAAAACATTCAGTGATTTATTCACCTATTTAACCTATTGTTAAATATTAAAAAATATTAATAAAAAATAGAGAATTTAAAAATTCAAATTGGCTTGTGTGATCTGTTGAGATGTTGTAGCTCATTGTTGGTTGCTTGTGGTTTTTAGGGTCTAAGAAAAGGAAGGAAGTTGATTAATAGTTCATGATTTGATCTGACTTGATAGATATTTTGCTATTTTGATTTTTGTACAATCATAATTAGTTAAATTTTTAGTTATGTAGCTCTTACATGTAGCAAGTAGTGTAGTGTATATATTTATTTTGATGAAATAAAAGAAACTTTGAAGATGAGTTTATTTTTAGTATTTTGATATTTTAGTAGCTATGCTGTCTATAGTTTTATTTGAAATGAAATTGAAAGAGACTATGAACATTCCAAAACTAGATATTGGGAATTGTCTGTCATAGCTCAACACAATGTGATTTATCTCGATCGGGTTGGGGTGTGAGTGTGTGACATCTAGGATCCTAGAAACCTCAAAGCTATCTTCCATCTCCAGCCAAAGATCCAGGCTTGTAAATGTCTAAGCCCTTTTGTAAATATGGAGAAGATTTGGGGCAAATTCAAAGTGCTCCCTCAGATGACCCATATTGATGTCCTCAATCATAGAGTATTTGTCAAACATTTGTGTGCTAAAATGATGTTAGAACTAAACTATTTTGGGCTTGTTTGATTCGTCTTGTCGAACCGCTCAATTGGACTGGAAGCATGCTATATTTGAGTATCATTTAATCATTCATTTTATGTTTTGAACCTTCCAAATGTACTTCAACCCCTTGATTTGGAGCAATTTGGACTCAAATTGAACTGATTTTAGTGTTATTAGGTTCGTCTCTTCGAGTTTGTATGATTCCAAATTTAATTTTGTAACTTTTCAACTTGGATATGCCTCGAGATTCGTGTATGATCAAGACTCTTTTTTTTTTTTGTTACATATCAATAATCAAGTTGATATCAAACAAACTCATATTTGTTTTATTTGTTATGAAAATGATCTTGTAAAATAAGTAAAATACGAGATAATCATCAAGCTAAATATAATTAAATAGAAATAAGGAGCATTTTTTTTATAGATGTACAAGACAGCTTAAAGTAAGAAAAAAATTGAAATTAGTGGTTCTCTCTTCATTTTTTATATACGCATATTCATACAACTTGGATTAAGAAATTTATGCTACCCTTACCCTAAAGTGTAACTAAGTTAAAATTGAGCATTAAAAAAAAAAACTAAAAACTATATTTAAAAAAAACAACAACTATATTTATTAAAGTGGGCAAAATAATTAAAATATTTATTTTTCTAAGAGAAAAAAAAATTCATAAAGGGCAATTGCCCACCCTTAGCTCTTCCTTATTTCACCCATATTATATATATATATATATATATATATATATATATATATGAATTTTGGTATTCTAAATTATTTTGATGTATATAAATTATCATAAATTATTGTGTAAATAATTACACAACTAGTAGAATAAATATAAATTTTATTGTCATGATTATTCTATTTTTTTAAACAAATAAATGGGGTGTAATAAGAATGTTGTGATGTATATATCACTCTATTTAGAATAAATTATAAAATCAGTGCTACAGAACTTTTTTTTCATTTTTTTTATGTAATTAATATCAATAAGCTAAATCCCTCATATTTGATAATAACCCTAAAATTAATGCTTCACTCCCCCAATAATTTCCCGTTTTAAATATTTTTTTATTAAGATGCTACATAGGTAGGGGTGTCAATTTCGGGTCACGGGTCGAACCCGGACTGACCCGGGTGGAAAACAGGTCGACCCTAACCCGACCGGGTAGAGAAACGGGTCGAAAATCCGAACCCGGACCCGACCCGGCGGGTTGCCGGGTTGACCCGACACGACTCGACACCGCGGCAGCACGCGGCGGCGCGATCGGCACGCGGCAGCAGGCGACGGCAACCCGCCGGGTCAACCCGGACCCGTCCCGTTTTTTAAACGGGTCAATTTCTGGAACCCGAACCCGACCCGTTTTGAAATCGGGTCGGGTCCAACCCGGATTTTCTGGGTCGGGTTTTCGTGTCGTGTCAAATATTGACACCCCTATACATAGGGTTCATTCTCCATGATTAGGTTACATATACATAAATAAAAATTATAAAAAATATATTTTTAATAACTTATTATTCAAACAATTATTATAATAAATTAATAAAAAATAAATAATAAAGAATCACTTCATATACAACAAAAACAAGTCTTTATCCCACTATGTAGAGTTGACTACATGAATCTTTTTTCTCTATTGTATATGTTACAAATTAAATTATCATTTAATTATTTGTTTGGGACGGCTTTTTTAATGCTTCTTAAAGCAGCTTTTTAGTATAAATAATAAATTTTTGCACTAGAAAGCTACGTACTTTACGATGCAGCAAGAGAGCCATCCCAGATGAAGTCTAAATATGATGAAATAAGATTATTTCTAATATTTTCTAACTAAGTCTTTTTAGGTCTTCATCTATCTTTCTTAACATAAGTCAAATCTAATACATCTACTCTCCTAACCGGATCATCAAAGGGCCGCCTTTTTATATGATCAAATCATCTAAGACGACTCTCTTTAATTTTTAAATATTTTAAATAATTTTATACTTGAATTTATGAATTTTAATATATTACATATTAATATTTTTTTAAACGAGTTGACTCACTAGCTAATGAATCAAGTTAAGGCTAACATAAGATTGGCTCGTTAGCTCATCGAGCTCAACACAGTCATTTTTCAAATTGAGCATGACCTGGATTATAAGTGGGCTTGTTTCAACCACACCAAAAATTATTCTGTGAGGAGGCCGGATGCAGAACGTTGTCCGGAGACCAACCAGAATGTGTCACGTCAACAGTACTGAGCCGCGGTACCAAGCAATGCCAAGCCACGATACTAAGCAAGAGGTGATGTAGCGCATTCTGATTGATTTTTAGATGACGTTCAGCATCCGCACATAATAATTAATACAATTACACACTTAGACCAAAACATTAGAACTCCAATACACCATTGCTTCATTGTTCAAACTAATATATCATTAAATAGGTACAATTTATAAATGGTCAACAACTTTAAAAGACCAAAAGAAGTCAAATGATTGGGAAAAATAATGATACAGAAACTTCATATGGACCGTTAATTCAACGTGTCGTTGTTTTAAAGTCGAAATATAATCGAATTTCTAATAAGTCAAACAATAAACTAATCTTAAAAAATAGGACCAGCAGCAAGAATCTCCTCTGTCAGCTTCGATTCTCCACCGACAGAATAATTAGCAAACACCTCAAAGTTCTTCTTAAACAAGCCAGCCAGCTTCTTCAAAGTTTCTCTGTAAGCCTCCTTATCATACCAAGCATTCATCGGATCAAGAATCTCCGACGGCACTCCATCAACCGCCGCCGGAATCTCCAACCCGAACACCTCCGTCTTCTTATACTCCGCATTCAAAAGGCTCCCAGAGTGAATTGCATCAATAATCCTACGAGTGTTAGCCAGTTTAATACGGCTTCCTACTCCATACCTTCCACCGCACCACCCGGTATTGACGAGCCAAGCCGTGGTGCCGTATTTGCGCATCTTGTCAGCCAACATGGCCGCGTATTTAGTCGGGTGAAGCATAATGAAGGCCGCGCCGAAACAAGCGGAGAACGTGGCTTGCGGCTCTTTGATTCCGTCCTCAGTCCCGGCAACCAACGCCGTGTAGCCGCTGATGAAATGGTACATTGTTTGTGCGAGAGTTAGCTTGCTCACTGGAGGGAGAACACCGAAGGCGTCGCAGGCGAGGAGAATAACGTTCGTCGGGTGGGGACCGAAGCAGGGGATTTTGGCATTTGGTATGTACTCAATCGGGTAAGATGCGCGAGTGTTCTCTGTAACTGATTTATCGGCGTAATCGACCTCACGACTGTGCTCGTCGAACACGACGTTTTCGAGCACGGTGCCGAATTTAATCGCGTTGAATATATCAGGTTCTTTCTCCGGCGAAAGATCGAGACATTTGGCGTAGCAGCCGCCTTCAATGTTGGAAACTCCGGCGTCGCTCCAGCAATGTTCGTCGTCGCCGATGAGGAAACGGTTGTGGTCGGTGGAAAGAGTTGTTTTTCCGGTGCCGGATAATCCGAAGAAGAGAGCGACGTCGCCGTTTCTTCCCATGTTGCATCCGGAGTGCAGGGAAAGGATGCCTCTTTGAGGCATTAGATAGTGCATTAAGCTGAAAAGACCCTTTTTCATCTCGCCGGCGTATTGTGTGCCGAGAATGACCATTTCACGCCGGGATAGATTGAGGTTTATGGTGGTTGATGAAGTCATATAATTTGTGTAGCGGTTGCAGGGGAACTGACCGGCGTTATAAATGGTGAAATCCGGAGTGCCGAAATTTTGTAACTCTTCGAGTGTGGGCCGGATGCACATGTTGTGCATGAAGAGGGAGTGGTAGGCTCGGGCAGAGACGATTCGGACTTTGATGCGATTGTTACTATCCCAATTAAGAAATTGGTCGTTAACAAATACAGTTTCCAGTGAATTGAGATAATCAACGGCTCTTTCACGATTAACGAGGAAAGTGTGTTCGTCCATTTCAATATTGGGGGAGCCATTGCCCCACCAGAGCTCGGCCGCTGTAGTATCGTCCTTGACCACTCTCTTGTCTTTGGGCGAGCGGCCCGTTTTAGCTCCCGAGAGGGTGGCGATGGCGCCACTTGAGGTTATAAAGGAGCCTTTCTCGTGCTTAATGGCGTGCTCGTAGAGCTCGGCGGGGGAGAGATTATAGAGGATGTGTGTGAATTTGAGGGCGCTATCGCTGGTGCTGAGCGATGCGGGGGTTAGGTAGTCGAGTTGCTGTTTGACGGATTTGACTTTGGGTCCCGTCTCGCGTGTTAGGGAAGCGAGAGAAGCGCTTATGGATTGGAGATGAAGCTTTTGGAGATCTTCGTCAGGGTTATGAGTTTTTGGTGTGGTTGGAACGGATTTCTTTTTTTGAAGGGAATGGAGCTCGTCGATTGTTTGAGCTTTGACGACAGGCGAGCTGTCGTCGTGGCAGAGATGGTCTTTTGATGCAAAGGCCTTCCCGTCGGTGGTGGTGTTGAGGAAGGGAACTTCGCCGTTGGTCGCCATTAATATACGTGAGGAGCAGGAGAAAGATCAATTTTTTTGAAGGGAGGGATGAAAAGGAAGAGTTCTTGATTGGTATTTAAAGGTTTTTTGGTGTTGAGGCGGGGTTTGAACCCAATGGTGGGAAGGTTAGTTAAGGCGTCTGTATATGAAGAAAAATTGTTCTAATGGCGTGTTGGGTTGCGAAGAAGAAGGGGGGAGGAAACAGAGTCCAGATCTGAGTGACGATCTTGATCCTTATCCTCATCCATTGGGTGCAATTCGAGGTGTTTTATACCTATATGTAACCGTATCAGGCAATCAGCTGCAGGGGATAAAATGAACATTGTTAATGCCGGGACGGTTCTTTATGTTGTTTTCCTCTCTCTAATTTTGGAGAGAAATCTAATCGTATTTATGGAGGAAATAAACAGTAAAAGAGATCAAGCTGACAGTTGATATGTACGTAATTAGTTGTGAATGTTTCTGAAAAAGCTGATTTCTGGTTCGGAGAGTTTCAGTTAAGAACTTTTATAATTCAAATATGCTTAATTTTAATGTCATGATTTAGGCAAATTATTAGGTGCGGATAACCGGACATCGGACGGTTCTGGACGGAGAGAACTGTTCGGTTTTCTCTCTGTCTATAGTAAAAGCGCAGTTAATGCATAGTTACTGTAGCAATTGTTCTTTGACTGTGTTTAGACTACGCTTTCACGGTAGATAGAGAGAAAATCGGACGGTTCTCTCCGTCCGGTGTCCGCACCTAAAAATTCCTCCATGATTTATCAAGTCATGCATATAACAATTTAGGCTTCGTTTGGGATGGATTTCTTATTGCTTTGTAAAACATTTTTTTAGTAAAAAAATAAAACTTTTCTACTAAAAAGTTTATTTCAGAAGCAGTTAAAAACAGTCCCAAATAAAACTTATTGTAGTATAGAAATGTATCATGCACCAAATTAGAATTTTCTCAAGCACAAATATCCCATTCAAGTAAATCATGGTTATGTCAGTAAGTACGTACCCTTCTCATATTTCCATATATTTATAACAAATCTCAATTATACAAGCAACTTATTGTGGCCAAGTAAGCCTTCCCTGTTACATAAATAACTTCAAAACAGTTTGCAGTAAGTTGATCGCATAGCTTAGAAGTCGAGCCGCATATGTCCACAGATGTGTATAGTAAACAAGGATTGGAAGAAAGAGAGGTTCAAGAAATATTTTATAGGCCTTCATCATGAACTGGAACAGGACATGAGGCTTCTCTAGAAACCCTGTAGTCAAAATTAAGTAGTTCATTAGCTATTTTTAAATTGTTTATTAACAAGTAAACAATAAGAAGGAAAAAAAAATAAGAGTTTGAATATGTTGAACTAAGGCTTCACTTGGGATGGCTTTCTTATTGATTTTTAAAAGTTCTTTACTAGAAAGCTGTTTTAGAAAGCAGTAAGAAAGTCGTCCCAAACGAAACCTAAATCTAATTCTAGATATCAAATATTTTCATCAAATTGCAATATTTTCCTTGTTTTTTACAAATGAAAAATAAAGGGAATTAGTTTTAATTAGATTAAAAAATTGACTTATGAAATAAAATAGTCATGCTGCTCTTAATATTGTAGTTTAAATTTTGATTAAGATAAGTTTTTTCCCTGCAAGAAGGTACTTACACACAGCCAACTTTGGAAACTTGTCAAAAAATAATGTTACAAATCTGAGCAGATCCTGAAGTTGACATGACAGAAAAATGGTTCATCAGAAAATTTGAATTGCTGATGATATTCTGCAGTACTTTTTTAATTAAAAATGAAGAATTGGTATAACAAGTTTGGCTAACTTACCAGCACTATTGCTCCTGCTTTCACTGGTGATTCAACAAACACACAAGCTTTCCTGCGGTTTATCTTTGGTCATGATATCCGATACAGTAAAAAATAATCGCTACTTTGATAACTTTGTTAGTTGTACAACTAAAAGATGTAATTTTCTCGAAGTTAGTAGTTGTTTAGACATGTTTCAAGTGTGTACAACAACAACAACAACAATAAGATCAAGTCTTTATCCCACTATGTGGGGTCGGCTACATGAATCTTTTTTCTCCATTGTGTCCTATTAAAAGTCAAATTCTCATTTAAATCTAATAAAAAAAGGTCATTCCTAATATTTTCTAACCAAGTCTTTTTAGGTTTGTCTCTACTTTTCTTAACATAAGTCAAATCTAATACTTCTACTCTCCTAACCGGATCATCGGAAGGCCGTCATTTTATGTGACCAAATCATCTAAGGCGACTCTCTCTAATCTTATCTTCTACTGGAGCTACTCCAACTTTTTTACGTATATGCTCATTTCTTATCATGTAAGGAAATTACTCTCTTAACAAATTAAGACTTTGTTTGGATAAGCTTCTTTATTGTTTCTTAAAACAATTTTTTTGTTAAAAAATTTTAATAATTGTACTAGAAAGTTGCTTTAAAAAGCAGTCAGAAAGTCGTCCCAAATAAAACCTAAATATTACAATTCATAGTTTTATGTTTTTTTTTCTATTACTTTAAATTATGTTGCCATACGATTACATTCTTCATGCTTACATGACACAGCCATGAAAAATATCAAAGACAAACATTATCAAACTTCACATCAGTTTATCTAGATTTCAATTAACATACCATGGCTTTATTTTGGACAGCTTTCTTATTGCTTTATGAAGTAACTTTTTAGTACAAAAATATTTTGAATTAAAATTTTTATACTAGAAAGTTACTTCTTAAAGCAGTAAGAAAACTGTCACGAAGTTGAGTTTAACATATTATACATAGTTCAGGATGAATGATACTTGATGAGAAGGCTACTGGAGTTTTCTGAGCAATAGAAGAAGCTGCAGCCTTTAGTGAAAGGTATAATGCGCTCATTCCATTCTGCAATAAAAAGTATACATTTTTCATGATTTTATTCATGTTTAGCACCATATAGATTTGATGTTGAAAACAATAATAATTACCAAGATGCCACCTCGCACCAGCATTTTGTTTGCCTTCTTCATACACATCATCAATTCTGAATCGAACATTTTGGCCCATAGCTGTTGCTAGTTCTTCAAGGAAATGGTACACAGCTTGCTGCAGGTTGAATAAAAACAATTCTTCTTTTCTCATTTTTAACAAATTTGGCATGTTATTTTAATCCATTAGCTAATATTTGAAAAATTAACTGATTTTGAATATGTATATAAAAATACTTATGAATATGATAAATGAATCTTCATATTTCTTCACACGATTATTTCTAGCTTATATTTTTATATAAAAATTTTGTTCTATAGTGAAAGAGCTGAGCTTTATTGAAGAGCTCAAGAGTTGGAACATCTAAGAAGTGATAATAAAAATAAAACAGCAAGCTGAAATAATCACAACCAAACCAAAAAAATGTTCACACAAGAGAAAGATGCCAACCTTCTCCTTGAATGGGCTGGGAAATGCCAAGTCTTCAAAGATGCAGCTGCTGTCCAGCAGCTCATTCAATTTCTTCATATCTTTATTGTTGAGATGTTCATAGAAATTTTTAACCAAATTTATAAGGGGCGAAGGCGAGGAAGGAAATTTCTCAACCATGTTATCTGATGTTCTAAGGCACCTTAATGCCAAATCTATCTGCATTTTCTTCAAATTTAAAGCCATGGAGTCGCATCTTTGCCTCGGAAATTTTGTGGCAGAAATGCAGGAACGGAAATGAACTGATGAAAAAGTAGAAAAATGGGGTTTTACTGAAGATTTGAGAGTTGGGGATGGAAGCTGCAGAATGGCAGCCATGACGAAGAACAAAATGGGAGATTTCTCCTCTTTTAAGGCGAGTAAAAGGAAGGGGGTTTGGAATAAAGACAGAATAAAGAGCCAACGCAGAGCATTGCTTCTTGAAATAGTCCAGGAATATGACTTGAATTGTTTTGGTGTTCTTTTGTTGCTCTTTGAAGACTGATGTGAAAGGAGTTGCTGCTTTTGATATGAGCAAAGGTCTTCCATGAGCATAGCTGGATCTGAGGGGAAATTATTTTGTGCAGACTCTGAGCGTAGAGGATCGTCCGGATGCTATATATGGACTGCGTATGAACTGAGTATGAACTGCGTATGGACTGCATATTTACTGTGTATTTATAGATATGCAGATAATACTCATTAAATACTCAGTAAATACTCACAACTAATGATTGGCTTAGTATTTGCTGTATATCTATAAATACGCAGTCCATATTCAGTCCATACACAGTCCATAAGCAGTCCATATGCAGCATCCGGACGATCCTCTACGTTCGGAGTCCGCACAGAATAATTTCTAGGATCCTGATACATGGTTTCTGATTCTGTAGAGACTTTGAACTTCTGGATCCCTTCTTTCCCAGATGTCATTTTTTATAGCTTCGATAACAAAATTTTCAAGAGGTGTACACTGGAATGAGCTGATCATTTCGATTAGTATCATACTATCATACAAACTTATCTTTTACTTTCGATCCATCAAGCAAACAAAGAAAGTTACAGTAGTTCTGCTCCGCATAGCGTCGAAGGAAACTATGATGAACAAGTCCAACATTTACTGAATCAGATGTTCCAGCAAGTAAATAGGGGACAGTAGTCTCTTCTGCCATTTTTTTTTCTGGGCAATTTTAGTGCAAGATTCTGTGAAAGCCTCGACATATAAATTCAAACTCTTCTAAGAGATTAATTATTCTGTGTGAACTTCCAATGCCAATCGGAGATTAATCAGAATGCGTAACGTCACCGTTTGCTCGGTATCTTGACTCGGTACTGGTAGGTACCGTGGCTTGATACTGCTGATGTGACACATTCTAGTTGATCTATGAACTGAATTTTACATCCCGTCTCCGCACAAAATAATTTATCCTCTAAGAGACCATTTTGCAAGGAAAACATTCAACCAGATGGTGCAATAATGATCATCATTAGCCTTATGTCAATTATTTGAAACCAGGCGTTATGAATCCTTATTTTGTATTTATTCTTATTGGGTGCTTATAAAAGTGTTAAATTTATTTTTCATAATCATTTTGAACAGCTTACATCCAAATAATTTAAAGTTTGTCACTTTTTTCTTACTAATTCTTTGATAATAATTTAATCAATTCAACTAATTTGTATCTTTTCTAAATTTCATAGTACAAGTTAAATAAAATCATTAAATTTTATTTCAATAATCTTATCTTTAATTATATCATTAAATATTTTCTTTAATATAATAATTTCTTAATTTATTTTTTCATAATTATCCATCATCCATATTAACATTCGGATTTTTGTTAGTGTACAACCCATAATTCAAATTCATATAATATCACAGACCTAGTTATAATTTTATAAATTTACTTTTAAACCCCCTTGATTCTCTAATTACAAAAAGACTCCCAATGCACTTTTTCATTTTAACCATTTAGCATCAATGATAGAAATTATATTCTCCTTTATATCTCTAATCTTATGTGTAATAAACCTTAAAATCTATCACATAAAAATAAATAAATAAACACAACTTCCCTTGGCCTATTGGTTGAGAGCTTAGGCTTCCAACTAAGAGGTCCAAGATTCGAGTCCATGTGTATGCGTTGTGTGTGTGAGTTTACCTTAAATGGCCTAAATGTTCCCAAAAATAAAATAAAATAAAATAAAATAAAAAACACTTAAAATACATCACATGAGTATTATGTTCTAATAAAATAGAATGATAGTTTTTAACATCATATGCATTGCAATTATATATTATGTAATATTTACTCGATTTTTGTTATATTTTTAATTCTATCTTCTAAATATTTCCTCCACTGCAAAAATACCAAATTGAAATTGTAAAACAAGAAATATGATAAGGCTCATGTACTTCAGCCTGGCCAGGGACCAACGAGGACCGGATAAAATTCCAAAACCATTGAGCAGAGCATTCTCAGGAAAAAAAATTACTGAATGAAACTAAGGGATAAAGCTATGAAATCCTCCCAAAACATGCACTGAAGACTATGAAATCCTCTCAAAACTTGCACTTCAGGTAAACTTGTCAAAGCATTCCTTATTGTGTTGTCAGCAACAAAATAATCAAAACATCTGAAATAAAAGCAAAGAATACAGCAGAGCATACTTATGATAGGAAATACTTGATTTCAAGTATTTCCAAATCACTTCTACAGCAAATCTCGATGCAAATTGCTGTTCGCAGCAGGAAAAACAGCAAAACAGTGGGAAAAACAGGGAAAAGCTGAGAGGAAATTGGAAGAACAGCTTGTATTTTACTAGTAGATGGAAGAAAAATAGCAAAGATACAAGGATCCTCTATTCGAGAGGAGGATCGCACTCTCTCAATCTCTAGAATTCGTTCTAGAGCCCAAGCCTCCAAGAAAACCCTAATTCCAATCAATCAAAACATCCCCACTCCCTCATTCACTCATCCCCCTTTAATACAACATATTTCCTATTTTAATTTCCCTCCCAAAACCTCATCTCCCCACTCCGTTTGAACATTCAAATTCTTTGGAGAAGTGGGGCCCGCCCCCACTTAAGAAATTTCATTTAAAGGAGGCGGAAGCCTCCACCTCCTATAGACCAGCGGCTGGAGATGCCGCTGGTTCTGGTTCTGGACCGGTTCACAGAGAACCGGTCTAACAACTTACATAGCCTGTTTCATAATCTTCTTCATTGAACACAAGATTCAAAAAAAAAAAAAAAAAACCGATGAGCGGACACCTGACGGTTCGGAGACCAACCAGAACTACCACATCACCCAGTACCGAGCAAAAAAATGATGTAGCGTGTTCTAATTGGTCTCCGGATACCGATTTGAATCCGCACAGAATAATTTATCCTACTTAATATAAACACTGGCTCCCTCAACCCAGAAAATATTGGCATTGATGAGAATCCAAATTGAAATCATAGATGCTATTCATTGGTTGAACTTTGAACATTAAGTAATACAAAACCAAAGCTTAAAACATTACTAAAGTGAAATTACGTGGCACAGACCAAAAGCAGAACTTATCATAACAGAGCAAAAGCCACTTTCCAAAACACTTTTAAAATTATCTTACAAACAAACACAGAAAGCTCCTTCAAACAAACCAAACATTCGAAGACATACATTAAGTTTTAACATTCAGGGAAAGAAATATATAATCATAAAAGAAATGTCGCATTTACCTCTATTCTATACAAGACCCTCTGTATGCTTAAAAATACTTGAAAAGTCTAAAATTGCTATCAAAATCATGGCCTGGAACCATCCTGTTAATAACATTTGTTGCTGTATTTTGACCAGGGAAAAGGTTTTGTGAATTGTCTGTGATACACAATGATGAAACTGCGTGTGCTGCAATTAGGCCTGCTGAATCCTCTACGCCAAGCTCCAGCTCTTCATAATAAGGTGCATGGAGATCTCTGCCATGCAATCCGGATGAAAATGGCATTCCATTGGCCCAATCATTCCATTTATTTCTGGACGCAAATGCGTAAGAAATCCTTCCTGTTTCTCCTATGGAATATTTTGCAGAGCTGTGGTGATCCATCAAGTGGCCAAGATTGCTAGAATTCTCAAAAGAATTAAATCTTTTAATGTTATTACGCATAATTAGGGATGATTCATCTGCATCTTCTCCTATAAGAACATGTAGAGCTACAGCCTCAGCTGTTGCAGCACCTTCCTCATCCAAACGTTGTTGTTCTTCCATTTTCTTCAATTTTTTCTTCTCCAACTCAGAACGAATGGCTGCAGAAGTAGCAAGAGCTTTTTCTAAACGTCTCTTTTTCTTTTCAGCTTGCTTCAAGCGGTCAACTTCATCTTTAACTTGTTTCTTTTTCTCCTTCCTTAATCCTATTGGAGCTTGTTTCCTTCCCAGTTTATCCATGACTAATGATTTAGCCAGCAATTGGTTTCAACTTATTGCCTTTAAAAGGACCGACTTATAAGAGAAAAAATCCTATGGCACCTCACAAAAAGTAAAACCTATATTTGATGAGATCTAAATTTTTCTCAAGATCTGGACTATTTTAACTGAACCTCAGTTCCTACACCCATTCAGGCCTGAACGAGTACATAATCTTGCGAATGGTGCAGTCCCAAACCGACACAACAGGAGAAAGCATAAGAGAGAAATAAAAGACCTTGATTGATGCATCTCTAATGGCTTGGTTTCCAACTTTATCACAAGATCGCACGCGATAGCCCATATTAGTCAATCCTTGCCAGAAAGTTCTGAATCTTCCAACAGCAGCAAAACTTAAGATGTGCGACCCAACAGCTCATAAGGCCAATTTACTACAATAATGATAATAATAACAAAAAAAATTAGTTAGGTTCAAAAATCTGGGAGTGTACTTATTCCATATGAAGACTTGCAGAAGATGATAGAAACAGAAAAAATTCAGCAAAATTGGGGGACAAGATTTTGCACAATTTATATAATCAGTAATCTAAAAATAAAACCTCTGGACAACATGGAAGCAATGACAACTTCCTCTACGTGATCAAATTTCGTGTTGTTATGTCAAGGAACCACATTTAGATTTTGATATATAACATCAAGTCAGTTTGTTTTTTTAGAGGATTTGCAGGCTACAAATTTGATGTCAATTTATTTTTTTTCAGCAGATTTGAAGGCTACAAAAATAAAGGTTGCCATTATTATTCTTTATCATAATTAGATTTATCTCAATTATTTATAGATTGATTGTTATAATAAGCTTTATCCCAATTATTTGAGATCAGCTTTATGAATCCTCCCAGCCAACAACAACAACAATGGCATCAAGCCTTTATCCCACTGTGTGGGGTCGGCTACATGAATCATTTTTTCTCCATTGTATCAGGGTAATAGTTAAATTCTCATTTAAATCTAATAAGGAAATGGCATTTCTAATATTTTCTAACCAAGTCTTTTTTAGGTTTATCTCTACCTTTCTTAACATAAGTCAAATATAATACATCTACTTTCCTAACCAGGTCATCAGAAAGCTGTCGTTTTATGTGACCAAATCATCTAAGATGTCACTAATCTTATCTTCCACTGGAGCTACTCCAACCCTTTCACGTATATGCTCATTTTGCATCCTATCTCTTAGACTAAAGCCACTCATCCACCTGAGCATCCTCATCTTTGCAACACTTAACTTAATATTATGCTTCTCTTTTAATGGCCAACATTCTGCACCATAAAACATTGCAGGCCTAACCACCACCTTATAGAATTTTTCCTTAAGTTTGAGAGGAATTTTTATATCACACAACAAGCCCGATGCAATCCTCCACTTCGACCATATAGCTTGAATTCTACTGATAATATCCCCATCTATTTCACCATCATTCTGAACAATAGGCACAAGATATTGAAACCGCATACTATTATTCCTTACTTGATCACCCAAAGTCACAATTCCTCCACTAGATCTACTATTACTAAAATTATACTCCATATATTATGTTTTAGATCTACTCAAACGAAAGTCTTTAGACTCTAAAGTTGACCTCCATAATTCAAATTTATCTTTAACTCACTCTCTAGTATTATCAACAAGAAGAATATCCAAAAAGCATACACCGGGGTACAACCTCTTGCAAATGTCTAGTGAGAATATCCATGACTAAAGCAAAAAGATACTAGCATAATTAGATTTATCTCAATTATTTAGATTGATCATCATAATAAGCTTTATCCCAATTATTTGAGATCAACTTTATGAATCCTCCCAGCCACATTTCCAAAAATTGCAAGGGAAATAAAATAAGAAAAATAAAGTTCAAGAGGATTATAGGTTGTATTG
The DNA here is from genome assembly GCA_016618105.1 of Dendrobium huoshanense. NCBI lineage: Eukaryota > Viridiplantae > Streptophyta > Magnoliopsida > Asparagales > Orchidaceae > Dendrobium > Dendrobium huoshanense. Next base: position 26,575,549 of record CM028356.1, on the reverse strand, counting down.
ACATAACTAGTTAAGATTTAAAATAAAAATGAATTCAAACACAAATAAATTAATATTTAAATTTGTATTTGCCATAAATTTCACGTGATAGTTAAGTAAAATAGATGAAGGTTTTAAAATTTGAATTGTTTGGAATATAATACAGTAATTAACAATTTGATAAAGTAGCTAAAGATACTGATTTTAAATTTAATGTCATGTGTAAGCCATTAAATTTATTTTCACTCACCATGATATAGCTATAAAATGTACAAAAAGTTATATTCATAAGTCAGTGGACTCATTTTTTATATGCTAGAGGTTTGAAAGTTTATTTTGATAATTCTTTGAAGCTAATTTAAATTTTAAAATATGCATTTCTTCACATTAGCTAAAAATCTTAGCATGTGTTTGCCTGTTGAAAGGACATATGGTTTCTGATTTTAGCTTTCCCTGTTATAATAATATCACTTCATAATAAGAATTGTAGCAAAGACGCCAAATCTCCAGGGGCATTGAACTCTCTTTCAAAATATATAATTGTTTCCTGCTGAGTATCGGCTATTTTTATACTAATTTTGCAAATCTAGTTGAAAACTTATATCCATGTTACGTTTCATGCATTCCTTAAAAATCTTCCAACACAAGCTTTATACGTTTGTCAAATAGCTGCATTTTCTACACTTGTTGTGCATGCCCCCACCACGTAAGTCAATTTTCAAGTACCTAATCTTTAGTACATATCTCTATAACAGCTCCTGTAATATAATATTTCATTTAATTCTCCTTCCTAATTATTTCACGAATCATAACATTCTCATTTCAGCCATCTGCAACTTAGTTGTCAACAATTCTTTACTGCCAACAATCAAATCCATATAATATCATCATCCTAGTTATTTTATAAAATCTACATTAAAATTTCAATTATATTATACTCTCATCACATACTACTATAGAGGTACTGCTCCAAATTTTATCAATGCAGCCTGAACTCTAAAAGTTATAACATATGTAAGGCTTTGTTTGGAACGGCTTTTTTACTGCTTCTTAAAACAGCTTTCTATTTAATTTTTGTAACAGAAAACTACTTCAAGAAGCAGTAAGAAAGCCGTCCTAAAAGGAGACTAAATCTTCATTCTTTTGTCTAATAGATCCAAGATACTTAAACCTATTACACCCAAATATTATTTTATCTCCTTATAAAATTGAATCATAGTTCTTAAATCATACCCACTAAAATTGTATATTAAAATCTAAAATTTTGCTCTACTAATTTTAGGTCATTTAATTTTAAACATTTTCTTCACTATTCTAACTTTTCACTTTTTTAAGTAGATGCCTCAATAATTAGAAATATCATCTAATCGAAAACATAAACAAGGGAATCTCACTTAGAATACACTTTATAAGCATCCACTTAACTAATAAAAAATTTGGAATAAATTTTGATCGATAATGCATCACAATTCGGAACTCTTTGGTCACTTACTTCGCAGCTACTTTTAATAGTAGTCAATGTATATCTTTAATAAGCTCAACATACCTTTAAACACATTTTTCTACCTTAATGTGCATACCAATTATCTAGGCACTCCAATATCTGTCATCTCAAGATCAATAAAAATCATATGAAGCATATTTCTTTGCTCTCTACACTTTTCAATTCATTGTCTTCAAAAAAGAAGCATTATTTAAATTGTAGATTTTCATGAAACCAAATTGATTCTCTCAAATTGATGTATTTATTCAAAGCTTATACTCTATTAATCTATCCCATAATTTCATTGTAAAATACATAAATTTGATTCCTCAATAATTGATATAATCTTGAAAATCTTCTTCATCCTTAAATATTGTTACTAAATTTCTTTTAATCATTTGATATTCTCTTAATATTCAAATTTTTGAAAGGATTTCTCAACCAAATCACTGCAATATACCCCATAACTTCCCAAATTCCCATAAGTCTCTATCATCTTGACTTAAGCTTTACTTTTATGCATCTTCATCAAAACAAACACCAAGTCACAATCAATCTATAATATACATATTACATGATTTTGCTCTCCCCAATTTATTTCTTCCTGGAAAGAGGAATTAAATAATTTCTCATAAATAATAATTTTCTTATTACCTTCATCGTTTGCCTATGCTCTTACAATCTTTGCTCTAGAAATTTGAAGGGTTGAACGGGGATTAGGGGCTAGAATTGTAAGGTCCAAAATGAGTTGGGATGGCATGCAAATTGATCTAACTGATCCAACATAGCTTAACTGGATGGGTTCCTCGAGTCAATAGGAATTATAACCCTACTCAATTAGAGAAAATTTAAGGGTTTAACAAGTATTCGGGGCTAAAAGTGCAAGTTGCAGATTGATATTGGATGGTATGTGAAGTGTGAACTGATCTAACTTATCTAACATAGCATAAGTGGATTGATTCCTTAGGTCAAGAGAAAATCTAGATTCTAGAAGGTTGCCTAATATAATAAAAAAATATAGTGCAACGCAACATTTAAGTTGGTTTATTTGTTGCCGCTCCTTATTTGTGTAGAAGATGTCAGATTTAGATTTCAGATACACATCATATTCATTTTTTGTGGAAAAACTTAATGTTTGAGGCTATGTTGAACTATTAAGGACAACCATTACCATGGAATGTGTAAACCCGTTGGATTAGTTATTTCAACACAATAAATTGAGATATATACCTAATTTTCTAATTCATGAGCTTTATTTAACACTGTAAAAGCAATCAACCACAAGATGTACAAATAAAGTCTGGTTCAATCTAGATTTAGGCTTCATTTGGAACGGTTTTTTTACTGCTCCTAAAACAGTTTTCTAATACAAAATTTTAATTTTTTACTTTAAAAAGCAATAAAAAAAGCCATCCCAAATGAAGCCTTAACTAGGTCCTTTTGTTCTTGCAACAAACCCTTCAATCATTATTTTCAATTCTATGAGAATACTGGGTGAATAATTATTAAATATTACCTCTATAGCATGATAAATTTGATTGTGGTCCATTAGTATAACCAAATGGGCCTAAAGTGATAAAATCAAGATATTTAAAAAAACTAAGCGCCATGTTTATTTAAGCTCGCACTTCCAATTAGCATCTATCATGCAAGGTATGAAGACTAACACCTCAAAAAATATAAATAATCAGTCGTCACAAAAAATTTTACCTTTTCACTTATAGCAATGTTTTTAAACAGGTTCTTGCCCCTTAATCTCATTTAATCATTCTTTTCTTCATATCATTCACCTCCATTATCAAACCCCTCAACTCAAAAATAAGATAAACAAATGAAAACTTAAAAGATTATTAGAATGAAGCAATTATATAAAGGTAACCTTTCAGCTCAAAGTATAATTTATCCAAATTTGTCCTTAATAAAACAAGCAAGCTTAATCAAGGACATGTAATACAGTATTTAATATTAGGAAATTTGTAAAAGCCTCTCTACATATACCTTTTCATGAAGGGGGGAAATAATTTTGAAGTTTGATATTAAAAAAATCACCTAGTTCCAATTTCTTGCAAATAAAATGTAAAAAAAGCAAGGTGATTTTTTGAATTCAAATTAGCCCTCTTTCCCTAAATAAACCTTTCATAATTCACTCCCAAATCTGAATTCAAATCAGTCATCTTTTCCTAAATAAACCTTTCTTAATTCCCTCCCAAATCTGAATTCAAATTAGCAATCTTTCCCTAAATAAATCTTTGTTAATTCCTTCCCAATTTTAGTTTTCGATGGTAAGTAATTAAAGTGGAATTAATCCCCTTTGCTCTTCTTACACGCGGCCCACCCTAGTGGGACCCATAGGCTCAACTGGTCCATCATATCCTTATTTGATTTTGGGAGAAGCCCAAGTTTTTTATGTTGGGTGGCCTAAAACCAATGTATCTTTATCAGGTTCTAATACAATAAATACATATCCACCCAAGCATGATGCAACAAAGATATTTAGCGCTAACTTTCAACCCTATATTTAGTTATGATTCAACCTAATTATATTAATCAAGAAAAAAAAAGTTCTGATCAACCAAAAAAGTTCTACGATAAGTACCATTAGCCACCTAAAACTAAATTTAGTGGACCAGACAACAAGATCTTTGCAAGAGCTCTCCTACGATAGGATCCCATGTGTGGATCTCATGAAGGAACCCAAATCAACTTGCGAGAGATCTCAAATTTGAACACCTAAGATATGTTTGAAGGCATCACTTGTTTTTCTTCAAGCATTATGCTTGATTTTCTTCAAGCATTATGCTTGATTCGAGATGGAAACAACAGATTCATTTTGCTCTCACCATTCCTTGTTGATCCACTCCTGCCATTGGAAGAACCAAATGATAAGGATGGTGATGTCATGTAAACATGTCTGAATGCCGAAGAGAGCTTGGCAGCATAAATTCATCCAAAAAGCCATAGCACAGAAAATTGAAAGGAGAGTATTGAACAATAATATTATAATATATTTTACGGTTGGTTTTAGGAGAAGACCATATTCTTTGCCCAAATGGGGAAATAAATTAACTTACAAGGATCCTAAATAAAGAAATTACCACTAAATCTCAACATCGAATATCAAATAAAAATCCTAATAAATTTTTTGAAAATAAGAAAGCAAATAATTAAAAACATAATAAATATAAATTGAATTCTTCTTGGTAGGATTGACAAGGCCCTCTCTCTTGGCCTTTTCGACCAACTATTAGATAGAGGTGTCAATATTTGACACGACCAGAAAACCAGACTTGAACCCGACCCGAAAATTATGGGTTAGGGTCAACCCGGACCCGAAATGGGTCGGGTTCGAGTTCAATAAATCGACCCATTTCAAAAAGCGGATCGGGTTGAACCAGAAACCTGAAATTGACCTGTTTTGACCTGAAACCCGAGATTGACCCATTTTTTTACTCGAAAATTAGAGATTGACCCATTTTTTGACCCAAAAACTAACAATTTTTTGTCGGCCCCGGGTCATTCAGGTGGTGTCGAGTTGACCCGGACCCGAAGTGGGTTGGGTTCGGGTCCAAAAAGCCGACCTGTTTGCAAAAATGGGTCAGGTTCTGGTTGACCCGAATAATGCCAAGTTAGTTTCGGGTTTGACCAGAACCCAACCCGTGACCCAAAATTGACACCCCTACTATTAGGTAATATCTTGCAATTCTCCGACGTCATAGCTCCCCCTATTTATGCTCATTTGCTCCTACAAATTGGAGATGAGAGAAGAGTATTACTCTTTTAGAATTTCACTTACATGTTTGAGAGTTTATCATATTGGCAGAAGTCTCCTTAATCCACCTCATGTCAAGATGATCTTTATATCCCTCATACAATTATATAATAGACCGCCCAACTGGATGTTAAGATCTTTCATAAAAGGAAACATCCATTTGTACTCCTCTTCACTGTCTAACAATGAAGGCTCAAATATTAATTTGTTGCATTGATAATAGAGTTGATCTATATATATATGGAGGCGGGTCCAATCAAAACACAATAACACTAGTTTTATGAATTACTTAGAAGTTAGAACCCAAAACAAACTGGTTTGATTTTTATAACCTCTATTTCAAATGTGACATTTTAAAACAATCCTCCATCTCCTAATGGATCTTTCATAAGCCTTTAAAGAATCTTTGCACTCGTCAAACTTCTTGATTTGCTATCGACATCTTCTAATAAAGCCACTGAAAAATTCAAATCGAACAAAATTTGAAACAGAAAGCTTAGGCAGGCCTCAAAAGAGAATTTTATATTTGCTATATGTATCATTGAATTGAAGGCCATCTATACTCAAAGGATATTATCATACCAAATTTCTTCCAATGCTGAAAATTATAGCCAAGAAATTTACAAATCATTCTTACATTCATTACTTCTATCTAACCATCAGCAAAAAGGTAAAATAAGATGAAACTTTTTAGCTTCATGTTCATTAGCTCATCTTCAAAAATTACTCTAAAAACAATTGTTCCAATTAAAAACCATATTGTCGGCAATCTTAAGTATTTCCATACATGAAGAAAAAACAGGCATGTTGTTTACTCTCTTATGATAGTCTTTTTGCAAGAAATTTAAAACGCCGTCTTACTGAAACAATCAACATTGATGAAAAGATAAATAAACCCTCATTTATTCTCCAATAGTCCTCCTAAGAAGTTCATTACTAAGATGGGTTCTCAAGCATGACTAGGTATTGGAAGACTTAGAAAGCCCACCTTTCCATTTAGCAGCTTCATAATACTGCAAAAAATGCAACTGTTTATGAATTGTTACGCATCAGAGCCATTTTGGCAAATAAACACAATGATTCAAATTTTGAAGAGTTTTCATTACACCAAATTGTCATGCCACCTATCCAAGCGTGCATCTCTTATATCCATGTCAATCAATCAATATCCTAAGTATAAATAGCTTATCCTCCTGGTAGATAAGCCCATCCAAAGAGCTATAAGACACTACTCTACCTTGGCCAATAACCTCCAAGGCTTCCTTAAAATTTAGATTTATTGAGTACAAAATACTGTACTCCACTTGGTACAAAGCCAAGACCTCCATAATAATGAAAAAGTAATGAAGTGTTGGTGATACATCGAAAACATGTATGCCACCCTTATTATATTTGATCCCTGGATTAAACTATTATAGTTAGTAGTTATACATATTATGTGCCGCGCTAGCTACAAATTTAATTAAGTCAACATATAATATATTGATTGATGATTAATATGCAAGAACATCAACTAATACACCAAATTGTACATCCAATGTTTTAAAGCCTAATGCATGGAAAACAAAATCCTTGTCAAAGGTAGAATAATTTTGTGAGCTCCTTGCAACATCACCTAATGGCAAGCTACTAATCGGGCCTCTCAGACAAGGATGTGAAAATAGCATAACTAAATATATTTATCTCCCAACTCAAATGACCACGGCAAGTTGAGAAGGACTTGTAATGGTACCTCCGTGATTTTTTAGCAATTAAAAGGAGCTAGCTTCTTCTCCAACGGGAAAGGGAGGCCAACACCTAAAAAATCCTGCAAATTTACAAACAACATTAAAAAATCATGAATAAACATGCACATATTGGCAAGCTCCATTGAAACTTCAAACTTCAAAAACTGCATGTGTCCTATGCATCTTTGGATTGTTATCACCTGGTATGAACTTAACTGAAGTTAACCACCACCTACAATGGAATCTAGACAAACAAGTTTAAGGCTCCAAACTCATATTTTTGAGATTAAGTATGAGTTTGGCATATTCTAAAAGCCTCATAACCTACTACAATTGTTATAAATGCTCCTCCCAACTTTTGTTATACACCACGATGTTGTCAAAGTAGGCAATAGCAAATTAATCTAGGAAAGGCAATATCAAGTTAATCTAGGAAAGGATGGAGTATAACATGCATTACTAACATAAATGTCACTAACTTTACAATCCAAATGGAATCAACTGTTATTCCGCATAAACATTATCATATCTAGATAAATGTCTTCCAAGTATTCTCTTTTCGAACTAAAGCTGCTGGTAGCCAAGTTGAAATCCTGCTTGTAGAAATATATTGACAGTTGTAAATGGTTGATCAACTGACTCCTCGATATTGGGCAATAATTTGTTAGTGAATTTATTTAGCGCCCTATAGTCTATGCCCATCCATCTATTGCCATCTTTCTTTGGAACTAGCACTATTGGATATCAACATGACAAACGAGTTACCTAGATGGTCTCTTGCTCCACCAAATTGGCTACATGCTATCAGATCTCTCCTCCAGTTCAAGTGGAGAATGTCGACACATAATCTAATTTTGTAGAAAATTTGCACCAACCAATGATCATTCATGTTCCACAACCTTTTTTTTTGTTGCATTCCCTTTACCTCTTGGGAAAAAGATGTACATATGTGCAATAATTGGTTGAGTTGATTATTTTAAGTAGAGTCAATGGCAAAAAAAAAAAAGCAATCTTCTTCAACCCTACTATCATTTCATGTAGGAAAAGCATAACAAAACTAAAATCAATAGGGGAATGATTCATTCCAAAAAGGTGTGAAGCATGTCATCCAAATTCTTCTAACTCTTTCAATATCCCTTCTGAATGGTAGTAATCTTGTGAGTTACAATTTATGGTCTCTTGACTACTTGTTGATTCTTAATGTTGATTGGTCTCAAAATTTTAAGTGAAATTAAGGTAAACATTCACTTTCTTTTTTTCATGATTTCCCGTACTTCTATAAACCAAAATCTATGCTCTAATACTAAATTTAACCCCAATCTCAACAATTCCAAGAGATGTTTAATGCATAATACGATATTCTTTAAGCAAAATCCTTACTGCAAATAAGCAAAACAAAACTTTCTTGATCTTGTTATCCCAGTTGATTAATTATTGCTATTAGAAGAAGGTAGAGGCATGGAAGGTCTCAATGACCTTCCAAGAGGCACACCACAGATTACTCAATGGTTGGAAGTCATCTAAGGTTATTGAATACAAAAAACTGAAAGATGAAAAAGGGACGAATATAAATGTTGGGGCTAGTTTAAAACAAAGAACTAGATTACTTAATTGTTTATCCTAATGGGAGATTAAACATACAAAGGTCATAAATAAGACAGTTAAAAGTAAATCTCAAAATAATAAGGCAAATAACACATCAAAATTAAGGAAATAAATAACAAACATCATAGCGATTCTCAAAAGAAGTAGACAAATCATAACTCCTTAAATCCTAACAATGGGAGATTGGACAAATGATCATAACAAATTGAAAATCAAATCCTTCTTGAGGATTTATAGCCCCCCTTTCTTGCTTGGCTTTCTAGACAAGTCCATTGGAGCAAACTATGAGAACCTCTCAAATCATTACAAGATCCTATTAGCAATCTCTATATGATATCTTTGAAGGAGGTTTTGACATCAAATAGGCGAAGGGATTTTGAGGAGAAAGGAGAGAAAGAGTAGCATTAAAATAATATATAGCATATTAGATAATTTATGTTGTCCTTGTTTACAAAGAAATTGAAACTAAGAGACTCTAAATACAAAACTTTTAAAAAAATAGATCTTTCACTACAAAAAGGATATTGTACCTTCGAATATTCAATTGGTCGGATTCAATCCAAGTAGGCTCAGATCAAGCCAAGTCGGCCTGATTCAAACCAAGTCGGGCTGGTTCAAGCCACATTGGCCCGATTCAAGTCAATTTGATCTACTCAATCTAGGCTCAAAAGAAACTTGCCATTCTACAAATCAACTCGTTCCAACCAAACGAGTACAACATATCAAGTCGGCCCTAGCGATTACTCAAGTGGGAGACTTTCTTCATATGGAAAATTATTGATTGACTATCAGGCTACTCATCCGCCCATAAACACTTGGCCAGTGATTTCTTATTAGCTTGACGGAGAACTTCCACAAATCAGATATTCTAATTAGGCTATACGATATTTGTATTTTTCTCTTACTTTATGTATAGCCATTTATGTAGCTAATTTTATAACGTTCAATCCCCAACCCAAATCTATAAATAGGCAGTCAAGGGGTGAGCTCGGTTTAAGAAATTTCCTACACTAAAGCTTATTTTAGAAAAATTTCAAAGCTTCTAAAACTCGAATTCTTGCTCTTTCAATTTCTATATTATCTTTTCGCTCAGCATAATTTGGTGTGTTTCATGGTCAATTTTAAATACAACATCCTAAAAGACGAGATGAACATGAAGCATGCCACAACTAGATGAGTACTTCATGAAGTAGAGTAGCAACACATAAGGGAAGAAAATATGTTAATAAGTAAACAACTAGAAATTCATTACAAAAAGGCAACTTGCTAAATTTGATGAAAGAATTACGAGAATGGTTCAGGGAGCACTAAAATGAATTTCAAGAACCATTCATGAGGTAGAGTTGCCGGCAGATTCTTCTGATTGTTTGATGAGGAGAAGAAGACTCTTTGGGGGTGGAGCATTAAACTCTACTCCTGTGGCTGATGAGACTCGTCACCCAACAATGAGGAGTTCATCTCGAGTCTTCATCAAGAAGAAAACGAGCTGAAAAAGGAAATTGTTACTGATAATGGTTCTTAAGGGTGACTGTTAAGGTTTAGCCTCCAACAAAGTTCAAAATTCATCACTTAGAATTGTACAAGAGAAAAAAGCGTTCAGCCAACCATGTCGCATATTTCGAGTTGATAGCCTCATTGATCGACATTGATGATGCATTAAAATGTAGATTATTCTTGCATCTTCCATTCAACATGATCACTTCATTCACCAAATTCAAGAGAATGTTTATCACTCAATTGGTCATTGCAGGAAAACTTCTTAAGAATTCACAGGACTAGCTGTAAATGAGATAAGAGCCAAGCGAGTCAATGAGGAGCTTCATGACCTAATTCTAGAAAGAGATGAAGGATATAAATGATATAGAGCCGCATGTGACCTAAGCCACTCTAACAAAAGGTTTGCCATAGTGACATTTCAAATGTACATTCAACTTGCAATAGCTAGAGACTTCAACGGGTTGTTGGAATTTGCCAATAGTCATATCAATACAAAGAAGTATAATACTGAGATTAGTGCAGTTGAAACAACAAAAAGGAAGAAGTAGAATTATCTAGGAGAGAAACTTTGCAATTTTCTAAGGATTAGAAAAGTCACCACAAAATTTATAGAAATGAACAAAGATTCTTCAATGATCAGATAATAAATGTGAACCATCAGCAACTTAAAATAGGCGATACAGTCGAATGGATCCATCTTCCTCTTATATGAGCCCAAGTGAGGAATCATGAATTTTGTTAAAGGGTTAGACTAGACAATCTCCCCTGAGAAAACATTTGACTGCGGAAACTTTCTCTTCCCAACCCACCTTTCTTCTCACCGAACAATTAAGGTCAAGTCCTAACTGTCTGAAGAATAAGTCTCATCAGCCATTGAAAGTGGATGTCAATATGCTAGTTCCAGAGAGTTTTCTTGACAATTTCCTTTTATTATTTGTCCTTTTGAATATAATTTTTTGTTTCCTTCGATAAATTAAATGAATGAAAAATAATGATATATAAATACAACTATAAATATTAAATCATTATGATAATTTCAATGACAATAGTAACACGCCTTACATGGCATTTCTAATGAAATAAATAATGTCAACTTAAATGTCAACCAATATGAAAAAAAAAAAAATTAACCGCTTTGAAACTCTCCCCAACAAAAATTAAATTGAAGATATTGTTACACCATTGCACTCTCATTTTTCATTGCAAGAAAAACACAATGGTTTATTTGGTTAGTTGAATGGGAGACATATTATTATAATAATACATTTCTCTTATTTAATTTGATTATATACTATGTATGAAGAAGTTGCTATGAGATGTCAATTTAAGGCTTGATGGCTAATATCTAGTTTTGGGGTAATTTTAAACAAGATGAAAAAAAAAACTGCAATCTCTATTGATCATTCCGAATAGTACTTGCATCTTTACAAATAGCTACATTGGACTAAACAGCCAGTAATAGATTGAACTGATATTCAAGATGACAACACTTCAATCTAGATCTTGTACCTTAATATTTGCACAAACTTGACGGAGCTTGTAAGTAAACCTATTTTTTTAAGAACCATAAAGCATGCGGAATGAATTCACCAATAAGGTGATATTATGATTTGTCTCTCACAAGTAATCCCAATCCAAACAAATCCATGATTGGTGCATTGTTTTGAATGCTTTTCCTATTTATGTTACCTTTGTAAATATGAAAAACGCAAAATTGAATGATCAATATTCCATTCTGCCATATTTCCGCATTAACCAAGACATACATGACGCGGAAAGAGAAAATACTCTGTCCCTGAATCTATTTCTTTTAACATCAACGCGTCGATAGTACTTGCAAAACATACAACCAGAATTATTATTAAAACCTGGTCTAATTGCAGAATTCTTCATAGGAGGACAAATCAATTTAAAACCCTAATTTAATCAACGAAGTTCAAACAAAAATATCCAAAACCTCCCCGTACTCAGCGACCAAATCAACAAAAACCCTGAATTCGGTTTGCCGGCCAAAAGGCGCTGAACCACCACACCATACACATATGAAAAGCTCGATCGCCTCTCAAAAAATATCAAATCGTCGATAAGAAAACTTACAACAAAACGCAATAAAAAATAAACACCAAAGGCGCGCCAACTTACCTTGGATATTCGCGATCAAAACCTCTACAACCAAAACTTTTCTCGATCATATCGAACAAGACGATGATGGCGGAAAAAGAAGCCAATAGAATTGCATCGGGGATTTTAAGCCGGGAATTTGGATCTGCAAGTAACCTAGCGACACATAGAGGAGAGGGGGGAGGAGAGAGAGTGGGGGTGAGTTTATGCGAGGGGGCAGCGTGTAGGACAAAAGACCGACCGCACGCAATGGGCGTGCAGAATAACGGGAGGAGTCGAAACCAATTTAAGGGTATTTATATAATTTCATATTCACACAGCGAGGTGGTTTTGCTCGCCCCCGCTGTCCCTGCGGTGCCTGTCGGCCGGGTTCAGAGATGGAGATTCGATCCAACGGTTAATGTTGTGCATGGGTGGTTGAGATAAGCGTGCCTGGTCCCCAGCGCTCGATTATACGGTCCGACTGAATGGGCCGATTACGGTTGTCCCGCGACAAAATCGGTACAAATATGCAACCTGCAATTTAGGCATTGTCGGCCCACATACTCAATGCGTGTGTACGATACTCGCTAAAGAACTGATTATAAATTCTATTATTTTTGTTTTTGGCTTATTGCATAGATGGTTGAGATTAGTTAGAATTTTATTGTGGAAATCTTTAGTAAAATAGGTTGGATTATTTGTAGACACATATGGCACTGATGTTGTCTGAAAAATAAACCAATTTATCTTATTTGTTAAAACATTTTATATGTTGCTTTCTCTAGAAAGATATATTCTTATTTGTCTCATTACACAATAATAAATTACATGATTGATAATTGCATGAGAGGTCATAGGTAGGGGCAATGGGGCCCAGTGAGTGTAGATTTCGAGATATTATTTTGTACGTACACCAGACGGGAGAACCGTCCAGTTTACGCTTAGGTACCAACCGGTACCGAGTGTCGAGCACCGAGTACCGCTCGGTACTAGCTTGGTACAGGACGTGGCGTATTTTCATTGGGGTTTGGATTCCGCACAGGATAATTTTTCATAGATTTCATCAATTTGAATGAATTTAAAATAGATTTGATATGTCACAAAAAATTATCTTGATTTAGCATGAATCTTTAGACATTAGTTAGAAACTTTCTAAATTAAATTTGGGACAATCCAAACAAATTTCATTAAACTTATAATTAAAATGAACAACTTGATGAAACGAGCCCAACGACACTAAAATCAGTCCAATCCGACCCCAAAATGGATCAAAATCAAACAACTAAAACATATTTAAAAGCTTCAAAGCATTAATTGGATAATCAAATAATATTCAAATATGGCATGCTTATAATTTAATTGAGCGGCACGACGAGACGAATCAAACAAGCCCAATAGCGCTTAATTTTAACATCATTATGGCACTTAAATGCTTGGTAAACGCTTCATGATCGAGGAAAGCAACATGGGTTGTCCGATGGAACATTCTAAATTTGTCCCAAATCATTTTTATATTTACAGGACATGGCACTCTTAAAATATATAAATAAAACTATTTTTTCTACATGAAATGGATGAGACTTTTATAGAAGGCTAAAACATTAGCTATGGATTTAAGATAGTTTTGAGGCTTGAAGAATCACGGAACTCCACCCCGATATCATAGCCGATGAACCCTCGCAACTCGACCACCATTGCTAAACCTTCTCCCCACCATCGTCGTCAAACTTATGTCCAGCTGTCACTGTCGGCTCTTCGGCCAACTTCCGTCGCTTGCCGACTACGATTCTTTAGACCACCGTCGCCCGCTAATTACAGTCCATCCACCACCGTCATTGGCTTATGGTCCCTCCAACCTTCATCTTTTGCGTCTATGGTCCCTCTAACTATTGTTGCCTGCTTTTGATTCTTTCGACCTCCATCGACTGTTGACTATGGTCTCTGCAACCATTGTCACTTAATAATGATCATTACAAGCTTCAGCGTCCATTGTTTATGGTCCCTCCAATCATTATCGTCTGACTGTTGTCCTTCCAACCTCCATTGCCCACCATCTACGGTCCCTCCCACGACTATTGTCTAATGATGGTCCTTCCGACCTCCACCGCCCGCCATTGACAGTCTTCCAACCACTGTTGCCTAACTATGGTCCTTTCGACCTTCGTCACTTGTGGTCTACAGTCCCCCAATTTCCGTCACCTAACTACAATCCTTCTGACCTTTGTCGCCCTCTGACTATAGTCCATCCAATCACTATCTCCCAATTATGATCTTTTCGACCTCCATCACATACTACGATCATTATGACCTCCGTCGCCCACTAATTACGATATTTTCAACCTCGATCTATCTCCTAAATACAATCCTACCAACCAAATGAACATGTCAACAATCTCTTGAGGATAACTCTCATATCATTTGATTCTTCTCTATATAGTATATATTTGCTACATTGAGCCAACACCTTCCCTCGGGGAAGGACATCATTTTTTAATTAACAACCAACACTAGTGGAATCATTTCAACTGGACAAGGTCCTGTAGTTTTACCCTCTATTTGGGATTTTCCACGAAAAATTTTTGGTCTCTTATGGTTGCTACAACCCTCTCTCTCTTACATGTATGTGAGTTGAATCTCCGTACAAAGCTAGGGCGCTAAACTCTATATCTCTCTACCGCCGGTAATATTCGGGCACTCAACAAGATCAAAAGATAAATTTTTGAGGTATTTCAAACTTAGATCTAATAAGGATTTGTTTCCTAATAGGACAAAAATAGAGAAAAAGAATTCATGTAGCTAACCCCAAGTAGTGGGATAAAGACTTGATATTATTTTTTTTGTTGTGAGGTATTTCGAACTATTCATAAAATTATTTTGCATAGGTTCTACTTTATATCAAATATCTTACAAAACATTTTTGTTTTCATTTTACGTTGCATTCTTAATATTCAAATCAAATAGCTTTAAAAGATATTTTTTTTTCTTCAAATTTCTTTCACATGCTATACCTTTATAAATATTGTTATGGAGTAAGAATTTTTTTTTTGTCTTTACACAAAGATCTGTACACATACATATAAGACAACCTCGCAAGTGACAATAAATTTTATGTGAAAAACTCATGAAGAGAAAAATCTTAGAACCTAAACTAATTGAAGTAATCATTTAAATAGGTGAATATTACAGAAGTCTATACTTCCTCTTAATTATAGAAGATGCAATTATCAAGTATGTATTGCTAACTCTTCTATGAGTGTAGTGAAAAGTACTAGAGTAGTGAGAGATGATATGCACCAATGTTAATTTACGGTTGATAAAAGAAGGCGAGAGAGATGACAATCATTGATGTCGGTTGATGGTGAGCCTCAGCAAATGCGAAGTTAAATTCCAAAAGGCAACAACGATCAAAAGACAAAAGTCTAGAAAAGACAATCGGGTGATGATGATCGAGTGGTGATAGTTGTCGATGATGAAATCATAGTGTTCATTTTGATTATAAGCATGCAATATTTGAAGCTTGAATGATCTATTAAACAATGTCTTAAAGTTTCTAGCAATACTGGAGTAATTGGCTTAGGTCACTTCAAATTCAATTCAAGACACTTTTGATGTCAATTAATTCATCTCATCGCAAATTTCATTTTTATTATAAATTTGTTGAAAATAGAGTTTGAATAGTCATTAAGAGGATAATAAGAGTTTTTAAATCATGTACTTTTATCAATATCCATCCTAGTTAGTTGAAAAATTTTATAGTGATGTAGCAAAAATGTTGTCGTATATTATTTAAAATATATGACACTCAAATTTTCAAACAATTTTGATACTCCATTGAGGAAGGTTCTTAAGGCTTCGTTTGGGACGGCTTTTTTATTGCTTTCTAAAACAGTGTTTTAGTACAAATTTTTTTATTTTTGTACTAAAACTCCGTTTTAATAAGCAATAAAAAAGCCGTCCCAAACGAAGACTTAGTTTGTACTCTAAAGCTAGATTCTTCATTTTATGATTGCTCTTTATGTAGTTCTATTTTGGGCAACTTATATTATTATATTTCTCTGTTAAAAAAATTTAAAAATATTTACTTAATTATTATTTTGCCATTTTATTCAAAGAATATTAATTTTTGTCATTTGTTTATCTTATAATAAAAAATATATAAAAAAGCTGAACCAAATAAAACCTAAATATAAATTAATTATCACTTTAATCAATTGATCCAAACTAAATAATCACCATTAGTTATGTCATTATCCCAGCAACTTGTGCTTAGCTTTGCAGAAGGTTAAACCTTCACTTTCTTACTCTGGTACATGATGTGCCTATTATTGTATTGTAAAAATTTTTGTTTCTCATTTTTCGCTCTATCAATAATATTTTATGTTTGTTCGAAGTACTATTTTGTCGTATTGAGATTTTATTTGAAATAGCTTTCTTATAATATTATTGTGTAAAGCTACTTAAAAAAATATTTTGTTAAAAAAACAAATTTTTAGCACAAAAGAAAATTTATAAGTGATAAGAAGTTATCACAAATGGGACAACTTTTTATCATTTTTTAAAATAGTTGTAGAGAAATTAACTTTTTAAAGCTGTTGTAGAAAATAACTTTCTATTTTTTTTTTATTAATAAAAAAATAGTGACCGGGTAAGAATTAATTTTGCAGTTTAAAAAGCAAAATAGTAAAAAAAAGCGATCCCTATATAAACCTTGATGTTTGAAAAAGTTGTTAGCAACATAAGATGTTCACTTATCATGTAAAAAAGGCTAAAATTTCATGCCTTTATTGTAAAGAGCCACAAATACTCTAAAATTTATTAAATTAAGACAAAATCTATAGTATTACATATGCTAATAACTTTTTTTTTTGTTTCATTCTTCACCTCACATAGCATCAACAATGAAGAGATTATTACGTGCGGAGTCTGGACACAGAGAACGGTTCGGTGTTATGATTGTGAACAACAAAAGTGCAAGAGTGACAATAAGAGTGCAGTGGCGAACAATAACTGTGATTTTACTGTTCATAGTCACAAAACCGAACAGTCCTCTGTGCTCATATTGAGCACGTAATAATCTATCCCAATAATATGACATATAAAATGCATGGTGGATAACAAC
Organism: Dendrobium huoshanense; assembly: GCA_016618105.1. Taxonomy (NCBI): domain Eukaryota; kingdom Viridiplantae; phylum Streptophyta; class Magnoliopsida; order Asparagales; family Orchidaceae; genus Dendrobium; species Dendrobium huoshanense. The sequence continues at coordinate 26,558,267 of CM028356.1, read as the reverse complement.
AATCAACCATGAGTTACACCAAATCCAAACAATCATGCTTGAATTACAACATAAATTAGGTATTCATGGTATAAAACCTCAATTATGCACCTTCAACATGGCAAGTCCTACTTAAATTGTACTATGTCTAACCTACACAACTAGACCATCTAGATGATAAGGATATGTTGGATCTCAGCCACCACTTGGATATTTCGTATTAATTAGGTTTATCAGTCCTACAACTATATGCCCAAAAATATGAGAGCTCGATTGGTAGGATCAATTCAACCAAATATGTTCTACTCCAAATTCATCATGGAATCTCACTTGAATGTCCCTGCAAAACACTATGAATATTGCAACTAGTTGATTGGTTTAGCTGCAAAGGGTATGCCACGTCTCAATGCCTATAAACAATTTATCCTTGTACCTCCAAAGGAGACCAAAAGTGATACACATTTTATATCCAAAATTATTATGTTTATAGCACATATGTATGTTATAAATTCTAAACTTATTCTAATTTAATCAACAAAAATTAAAATTGACAATCATTGACTCAAAGGTAGCTCACTTTAAACATGTTTGATTCATCTTGAAATTAACACTTAATGCATATGTAACATCAATACATTTGAATGATATGAATTTCTAAATTTTTTTCGAAATTTGCCTCTTGGAGCACTTCAGTGTTGTGCTTTCGGGCGTAGCGGCGCTGAGAAGTGCCAAAAAAGTGGTGCATCGACGCTATAACTCTATGCTCTACAGTAACTCTGGAATCGCATGCAGTGTTGTATCACAATGGCGTTACAATGGCATTAGGTCACTTTGGCACTGTAGCGCTAAACACTAAAATGAGTATATATATATATATATATATATATATATATATATATATATATATATATATATATATATATATATATATATATATATATATATATATATATATATATATATATATATATATATATATATATATATATATATATATATATATATATATAACACCATCCGCTCCACTCTCTCCCTTACTTGTTGGCTTGGCCAAGAAGGAATTAAATTGGAAAGAGGAGAGGGTAAGAAGGAGAGGGGAAGGAGAAAGCTGAATTTTTAGTTGCTCGTTCGCTTGGTTGCTTTTAGCATACTTATTTAATTATGGTTTCGTGCTGTTTATCAATGTGATATAAATTATTATGTATTGCACTTTGTCATTACATATGTATATCCAACATTATAAACTTAATTATTTTATAAATCTTATGTTGATATAGTTATATGATCTTATATATCAGGTTGCATGTTGAGTTTGACATTATATATATTCTTATAATACTATGTGCATTATCATAAGAAGTGTATGTCTTGTATTTCTTGTTGTATAACATTACCATATTTCTACTCATGGCATTCAAAAGTCATTGTTTGTCCACATGGTATTCGTGGATGCATGATGTAAAAAATATGATGATGCTTTGCATGTGGATGACTTCTAATTTCATTCATTTCTTTTTGCATGTTGACACTTGCATTTTTTATGGTTTGATAAGTCGGGTCTCTATCTCATAGTGGATTTCTTTATTTGGTTATAAATATTTTAGCTTACCTTAAACTTTTATATATATTCTTGGAAAAGATTTGATTCAACAAATTTGGTTTGAAGCTCTCAATCACTTTAAAGACTCATAAGTGATCATGCAAGCTTATCAATAAATTCTTTACATGGCTCAAACTTAAGTGCATTCTTCTTCCTCTCCATTATATTGCAATTACGGAGTACAAACGACTTCTAAACTTTAAAAACAAGTCGTTGACCCCTGCCAGGGGGATACCCCCTCGGACCCCTGGCAGGGGGTGCTGCATGATCACTTATGTCGTGCCCCTCAGACCCCCGACATATTTCCTAAGTGTACAGAAAAAAAATTATTATTCCTCATTTATTCATTGGCTTTTCCTCCAAATCAATATTCATCTTCATTGACTTTTCCTCCTCCGACCCAATCCTCAACTTCATCTACTTTTTCTCCTCCGAACCAACCTTCATTTTCATTGGCTTTTCCTCGTCTCTTATTTCTCAATAGCTATGAAATGTTTATTGATCTAAAATCTTTAAAAAATCATAACTTTTGCGGTATTTCATTTAAAAAAAGTGCGCCAATTCTAGACCCAAATTTTGAATAGGAAATTTTTGGACCGGATTTGTCGAGTTGGCAAGGAAAAAAATAAAAGCGAAATAGAATTATTATCCACGTGTACAATTCAGGTGTCGCAATTTTATCGGAGTCTGGACACAGAGCTATGTCCGAACATCGCACAGAATAATTTCTCAATGAATGGAGCTCTACTTGTTGAACTATGTGTTATTCTATTAAATGTAAATTGAATATGTATCTATTCTACTATTATAGTTAATTATATGATAATATTGTTTTTTTATCACCACATATAATGTGCATTTTTATCATATATTTTTGGCTATGGTGTTAGTTTATCTATTAATGTAGCATAAATTATTATCTGTTATACATTATCATTGAATTCAATTATCAAACATTATAAACTTTATTAATTATCTTATGTTTGTTTAGTTGCATTCTTTTTGTTGCGGGCTAAAATATACGCGGCGATAGAGTTATGATTCTACGTCTTAGCGTTGTACGGATATCCAGCTCACACACAAAGAACACAATATTTTTTACGTGGAAAACCCGGAAAAAGGAAAAACCACGGGGCCTAGCCCAGTTGAAGATGATTCCACTAAAATTTGAGAAAAATACAATGGTCTGACTCGTCCTTGAAGACGACCAGATTACAGATATTAACTAAGAGTTTTATAAAAATCCAACGTCACTCCACTGTCAGGTGGTGGTATGGCGGCACTCCGGTGTCAGACGGTGGATCGGTAGTGGCACTTTAGTATCAGGGGATACTTCTGCTTCGAATGGCACTTCGGCGTCCCTTGGCGGTCCGTCGGTGGTGTGGTAGAACTACGGCGGTGGTGCGGCAGCACTCCGGCGTCCCTTGGTGGTCCGGCGGTGGTGCGGCAAGACTACAGCGGTGGTGCGGCAGCACTCCGGCGGTGGTCGAGGAGGAGCTAGGCGGCAGGAGCTTTCTTCTTTCTCTTCCTTCTTCTCTCTTGGCTTGTCACGACCCGACCCGACGGGGATGGATCCCGCCCGAGCCGGATCGCGACGAGAGACCTTCATATCCAGGATCTGGCTTTGGATTAGGTTACTGAACTGATCTTCCAAATACTTAACTCAACAGACAAACACAGAACAACAGAGCTACTAAATACATCAAATGCAGCGGAACAAAACATCTATCTTTTCATTTCCTCAAAATAATCATCTACAGAACAGTACATGGCTTTCAACAGAAAGAAAGACAGAACAGGAAAGCCATGACTGTACAAAAATCAAAAGTACAAAAGTACCTATACTGATCAGACTCTGAAATCTAGTCCTGGACTTCCTTGCCCTTCCCAGAACCTGAAAACCACCAGAAAGCAAGGGTGAGCTCAACAGCTCAGCAAAGCAACAAACCACCAATCTAAATTCTCAGAAACCAAAACCAAATTCATCAGACAGAAATCAGATCAGAAATTGGAACAGAATCGGAAATCAGAACTTATACGGACGGATATCAAATCAAAATCAGAATCGTACAGATCCTATCACAACAGAACAAATCAACAGAGTCAGAAACAGAAATCAGAATCGTACGGATCATATCATATCATAATCACGTTTTCGTACAGAACAGAACAGATACAGAAAACAGAACAGATACATATAGCCAAATGCCCTGACACTGACGGAATCTCTACGGATTCCGGCCCCTTATACCTCCCTTCCCAGACACTGACTGAATCTCATAGGATCCAGGCCCCTTATGTCTCCCTTTGTGCTCACGGCACCAAAACAGATGTGCTTATAGCACCAGAACAGAATTCATCGGATCCGGAACAGAACAGATATCAGATTTCAGATTTCATTTCAGATTTCCCGTTTCACTAACTGAATCTCATAGGATTCAGGCCCCTTATGTCTCCCTTTTGATAGCTTATACACATAGCATTTCAATTCAGAAGAAATACGGACAATTCAGAAATTACCCAAAAATTGGGCAGCACAACGGCAGTATACATAATTTACACAAAAATTCCTGCAAAGAAAATTCACCGAATTCGCACAGAATATAGATAAGCATATTCAAGAACATTTATTCTACTACACAGATAATTTCCAATTTCACAGAAAATTGTAGTCTACGAAAAACATCGCCGAATCAAAAATACCCGGACAAAAATCTTCGGAATATAGTCAAAACGTGCACACCCGGCACGGCAACGATATACAGAAACTTACGCGGTAAAAACTGAACCAATCAAAAGATACGGACGAAAAACCGTAACGAAAACGAAATCCGGACAGAAAAATACCGCCAACCGCGACGGAACTGAAAATTGAGAAAGACGGAATGTGCCTTACCTCGAGCACAGCAAATTCCTCAACAGTCGCTTCGATCGAAAACGGCTCCGCGTCTTCCCGAAATCAACTTTTCCAAATTTCTCTTTTTCTCTCTCCTCAGAGCTGAAAATCAGATATTTTATTTTTTTAAATTTCTCTCTCTTCAAATCGGCTGAATTCCTTAAATCCTCTTCAGATCGGCCTGGCCTATCGTCTCGATCGTCCTGGACGATCAGACCAAACCAATATCGCCTGGCCGATACTCCAGGGCGATGATCAGGCCGATCCTTATGAACAGTGTCAATCGGCCTGGCCGATGTCTCCAATCGGCCTGGACGATGCCTGCAGAACAGCACCTGGAGCAAAACTGGGCAAAATCTGGAACTGATTTTCTACTGATCGTCCCAGGACGATCCAAAATTGGCCTGGACGATCCTGGAGCAGATTGTGATATTACAATCTCCCCAACTCAGAAAAATGTCGTCCTCGACATTATCCAATCCAAACTCAGTCAAAACAAGTACGGGTACGACCGTCTCATATCAGACTCCTTTTCCCACGTTGCTTCTCGTGCAGTCCGGTGCTTCCACTGGACTTTAACCATCGGAATCTCTTTATTTCTTAACTTTCGAACGTCGTACGCCAAAATCAACTCTGGTTCTTCCTTGTACGCCAGATTCTCCTGAATCTCAACCTCGTCAGCTGACAACTTCTTCCCAGAGTCGGATACCCACTTCCTCAGAGTGGATACATGAAACACATTATGCACATCAGGCATAGAATCAGAAAGCAATAAGCGATAAGCAGCTTTTCCAATTCTTTCCAAAACTTCAAACGGTCCAACATACCTTGGACTAAGCTTGCTTACCTGACCAAATCTGCTCACACCCTTCATCGGGCTGACTTTGACATACACAAAGTCACCGACTTGAAACTCAACAAATCTGTGCTTCTGATTATAATACTTCTGCTGACGGTCTTGAGCAGCTTTCAATCTTTCTCTTATTAAACTGATCTTCTGAGCAGTTTCATCAGCAAAAGTGGCCCCCAAAGCCTGCCTATCTCCGACCTCCGTCAGAGTCAAAGGAGTACGGCACTTCCTGCCATACAGAGCCTCGTACGGTGCCATACCGATACTGGACTGAAAACTGTTGTTATAGGCAAACTCAATCAGCGGAATATGATCTTCCCACCTTCCGCTAAAGTCCAGAACACAAAGCCTCAACAGGTCTTCCAATACCTGAATAGTCCTCTCAGACTGTCCATCGGTCTGAGGATGAAAGGCTGTACTGAAATGCAGTTTCGTACCCAAGCCTTGCTGAATGCCTTTCCAAAGTCTGGAAGTAAAACGTCCATCTCGATCAGATATAATCACGCGAGGCACACCGTGCAATCTGAATATCTCTTTCACATAAATCTGTGCCAAGCGTTCAACTGAATCCGTTTGTCTGATCGGAAGAAAATGGGCTGACTTCGTCAATCGATCCACAACTACCCAAATAGCATCGTGTCCTTGTCTAGATCGAGGGAAACCCATCGCAAAGTCCATCGTTACCTCCTCCCACTTCCACTCAGGGATAGGCAACGACTGCAACAGTCCACCTGGTCGCTGATGCTCTGCCTTCACCAACTGACAGGCTTCGCATCTCGACACAACCTCCGCCACATCCTTCTTCATCCCAGGCCACCAGAATAAAAGCTTCATATCAGCGTACATCTTACCACTGCCTGGATGAACAGTGTAGCCTGAATGATGAGATTCATACAGAATCTCCCGCCTCAAATCTCCAAACACAGGTACCCACAACCTGTTCTTACAGAAAATAGCACCAGAATCAGAAATTCAAAGTTCAGGAGTCTTACCAGATCCAATCTGAGCTATCAACTTTGAATAATCAGAATCTGACTTCTGGGCTTCTTGAATCCGTGCTTCCAAAGAAGACTGAATACTCATCTGAGTCAACTCCAAATCACTGGAGGAAATCACCTCCAACTGCAATCTCTCCAAATCACGGATCAGAAAGTCATCACAGGTAAGCTGAATACCTGATAATCCAGAAGACTTCCTGCTCAAAGCATCTGCTACCACATTCGCCTTCCCAGGCTGATACTGAATAGTCAGGTCATAATCCTTGATCAACTCGAGCCATCTCCTCTGTCTCAGATTCAGATCCTTCTGAGTAAAAATATACTTCAGGCTCTTATGATCAGTAAACATCTCACATGTGACGCCATACAGGTAATGACGCCAAATCTTCAAAGCAAAAACAACTGCAGCTAACTCCAAATCATATGTCGGGTAATTCTTCTCATGTGGTTTCAACTGTCTCGAAGCATAAGCAATTACCTGACCATGCTGCATCAGGACACATCCCAGTCCTTTCAGTGAAGCATCACTGAACACCTGAAAACCCTCCGTACCTGACGGAAGTGCTAACACTGGAGCTGAAGTCAAACAATCCTTCAGTCTCTGAAAACTAGCTTCACACTCCGGTGTCCAAACAAAAGGAACCGACTTCTGAGTCAGTCTCGTCAGAGGAGTCGAAATCTGTGAAAATCCTTTCACAAACTTCCTATAATATCCGGCCATGCCTAAGAAACTACGTACCTCAAATACCGTAGTCGGCCTTGGCCAATCAGCAACTGCCTGAATCTTCTAGGGATCTACAGAAATACCTTCTCCGCTAATCACATGCCCCAGAAAAGAAATGCTCTTCAGCCAGAATTCACACTTGGAGAACTTGGCATAAAGCTGATGCCTCCTCAAAGTCTCCAACACAATCCTCAAATGTCTGGTATGATCATCCTCAGAAGCAGAATATACCAAAATATCGTCGATGAAGACGATCACAAACTGATCCAAATACTCCCTGAATACTCGGTTCATCAAATCCATGAAAATAGCGGGCGCGTTGGTTACCCCAAAAGGCATAACCAAAAACTCGTAGTGCCCGTACCGAGTACTGAAAGCTGTCTTCACCACATCAGATTCCTTTACCTTCACCTGATAATATCCGGATCTCAAATCAATCTTCGAAAATACCGAAGATCCGGAAAGTTGATCAAACAAGTCGTCTATCCGAGGCAAAGGATACTTGTTCTTGATCGTGGCCTTGTTCACATCTCTGTAATCAATACACATACGGAGTGTACCGTCCTTCTTCTTCACAAACAGAACAGGTGCTCCCCAGGGTGAAACACTAGGGCGTACAAAACCTCTGTCAACCAACTCCTGAAGCTGAACTTTCAACTCAGAAAGTTCCTTCGGTGCCATCCTGTACGGAGCTTTCGATATCGGAGCGGTACCCGGAAAAACATCGATAGAGAACTCCACATCTCTATCCGGAGGTAAACCAACCAACTCCTCAGGAAAAACATCCACAAACTCCCGTACCACTGGGATCTCAGAAACAGAACCAACCTCTAGGTTCAAATCCCGCACTGAAGCAAAAAATACTGGGCATCCCTTCTTCCACATTCTGCTCACCTCCAATGCAGAAATCAGACTGGAGAGAACACCTCGTAATCCCTGAAATACAACTCTCTCTCCAGCCACAAGCAAACTCACTTGCTTCTTCAAACAGTTAATCTGAGCCTCATACTGACTCAGCCAATCCATGCCCAGAATCACATCATACGAAGAAATCGGCAATCGAATCAAACTCGATTTCCACTTCTTGTCAGAAATCTCGATCTCACACAAACAAAACTGTCGAGCAATCAATGGATTCCCAGCCGGTAAAATCACAGACAAAGAAACCGGAAGTAAAAGAGAATCCAAACGTAAAGCCTCAAAACAGTGCTCGGACAGAAAAGAATGACTCGCTCCAGAGTCAAACAAAACACGACAGGGCTGATCAGAAATGTAAACCGTACCTGTCACAACATCCGGAGCATCACGAGCCTCCTGCTGACTCAGACTGTAAACTCGTGGCTGAACTGGAACAGGAGCTGAAGCAACAGAACTACTCTGCTCCCTCTGAATCGTAGGTGGTCTCCGTGGTGCAGAACTAGAACCACCACCTCTACCAGCAAATCCCTCAGGACGTGGAGGAACAGTCCTCGGTCTTCCTGCTGCTGAACCAACAGGTCTGACGAAGCCCTCAGATCGCTGCTCAAATCCCATCTGTGGACATTCTGCAATCCTATGTCCCGGCTGACCACATCTGAAACAAAGACCAGCTATCCTGTAGCACTGGCCATGGTGTCGCCATCCACAACTCTGGCACACAGGTGCCGTACTGATAGATCCAGAACTAGTCGTACTGGTAGCAGTACCAGACGATCCTCCGCTCCTTCTGGAATCTCCAGATCCAGAACCAGAAACAAATCTCCTCTTCCCAGAGGAACCACTGCCAGAAGTCTCACCTCCAAACCTCTTCCTACTCGCAGTCCACCGCTGCTGAGTAGCCGTCATGTCATTCTCAATCAGACGAGCTCGCTCCACAAGCTCAGAGAAATCTGTGATCCTGAATGGTATCAAAGGCTGCCTCAAAGTGTCTCGTAAGCCTCTCAGAAATCTGTAGCACCTCTCAGCCGAAGTGCTAACCAGCTGCGGAGCGTACCTGGCTAATGCAGTAAACTCAGCCTCGTACTGCATCACCGTCTTGCTCCCCTAAACCAACCTCAGAAAACTCTCCTGCATCTGCTGTCGTGCAGAAGGGGGAACAAACCAGTCTCGGAATACTTCAGTGAACTCTTCCCAAGTGATCAAAGAGTTCAATCTGCCCTGAAATCTGGCTGCCTGCTGGCCATCCCACCAGTGCTCAGCCTCTCCGTCTAACAGAAAAACAGCTAACGGAACCTTCCTGTCTGCAGGACACTGCATCCCGTCAAAAGTCTTTTTCCAATCTCCTCAGCCACTCCTCAGCAGCTCTGGGCTCAACAGCGCCCTAAAACCTCGGAAGCTTCAACCTCAAAAATAACTGCAGGTGTCGATCAATATCCTCAGATCTAATAGTAGAAGCTCTGCTCTGAGTCTCGCTCATCATCTGAGCAACAAGTGACGCAAACTGTGAAAGCGTGTCAGCACCGACCACTGGGGCTGTACTCCCCACTGGTGCTGCCTGATCGGCACTCTGCCCGTCTGTCATGTCTGGGTCTGGCTGATCCATACAGAAAAATCCAGAAAATCCGGAAAACTATCACAAAAACAACACAATAAAAAGTCAAACGACCCAAAACTACCCCCAGACAGACTCACTGATCGCTTCCTAGAGCTCTGTTTTACAATTCAACCTGTTTCCAAAACCAGTGCTCTGATACCACAAAAGCTTGTCACGACCCGACCCGACGGGGACGGATCCTGCCCGAGCCGGATCGCGACGAGAGACCTTCATATCCAGGATCTGGCTTTGGATTAGGTTACTGAACTGATCTTCCAAATACTTAACTCAACAGACAAACACAGAACAACAGAGCTACTAAATACATCAAATGCAGCGGAACAAAACATCTATCTTTTCATTTCCTCAAAATAATCATCTACAGAACAGTACATGGCTTTCAACAGAAAGAAAGACAGAACAGGAAAGTCATGACTGTACAAAAATCAAAAGTACAAAAGTACCTATACTGATCAGACTCTGAAATCTAGTCCTGGACTTCCTTGCCCTTCCCAGAACCTGAAAACCACCAGAAAGCAAGGGTGAGCTCAACAGCTCAGCAAAGCAACAAACCACCAATCTAAATTCTCAAAAACCAAAACCAAATTCATCAGACAGAAATCAGATCAGAAATTGGAACAGAATCGGAAATCAGAACTTATACAGACGGATATCAAATCAAAATCAGAATCGTACAGATCCTATCACAACAGAACAAATCAACAGAGTCAGAAACAGAAATCAGAATCGTACGGATCATATCATATCATAATCACGTTTTCGTACAGAACAGAACAGATACATATAGCCAAATGCCCTGACACTGACAGAATCTCTACGGATTCCGGCCCCTTATACCTCCCTTCCCATACACTGACTGAATCTCATAGGATCCAGGCCCCTTATGTCTCCCTTTGTGCTCACGGCACCAAAACAGATGTGCTTATAGCACCAGAACAGAATTCATCGGATCCGGAACAGAACGGATATCAGATTTCAGATTTCATTTCAGATTTCCCGTTTCACTAACTGAATCTCATAGGATTCAGGCCCCTTATGTCTCCCTTTTGATAGCTTATACACATAGCATTTCAATTCAGAAGAAATACGGACAATTCAGAAATTACCCAAAAATTGGGCAGCACAACGGCAGTATACATAATTTACACAAAAATTCCTGCAAAAAAAATTCACCGAATTCGCACAGAATATAGATAAGCATATTCCAGAACATTTATTCTACTACACAGATAATTTCCAATTTCACAGAAAATTGTAGTCTACGAAAAACATCGCCGAATCAAAAATACCCGGACAAAAATCTTCGGAATATAGTCAAAACGTGCACACCCGGCACGGCAACGATATACAGAAACTTACGCGGTAAAAACTGAACCAATCAAAAGATACGGACGAAAAACCGTAACGAAAACGAAATCCGGACAGAAAAATACCGCCAACCGCGGCGGAACTGAAAATTGAGAAAGACGGAATGTGCCTTACCTCGAGCACAGCAAATTCCTCAACAGTCGCTTCGATCGAAAACGGCTCCGCGTCTTCCCGAAATCAACTTTTCCAAATTTCTCTTTTTCTCTCTCCCCAGAGCTGAAAATCAGATATTTTATTTTTTTAAATTTCTCTCTCTTCAAATCGGCTGAATTCCTTAAATCCTCTTCAGATCGGCCTGGCCGATCGTCTCGATCGTCCTGGACGATCAGACCAAACCAACATCGCCTGGCCGATACTCCAGGGCGATGATCAGGCCGATCCTTATGAACAGTGTCAATCGGCCTGGCCGATGTCTCCAATCGGCCTGGACGATGCCTGCAGAACAGCACCTGGAGCAAAACTGGGCAAAATCTGGAACTGATTTTCTACTGATCGTCCCAGGACGATCCAAAATCGGCCTGGACGATCCTGGAGCAGATTGTGATATTACATGGCTTCTCCCCCTTCTCATGAGGAATGAGGGGTCTATTTATAGATTTTCTGGAGTGGCATAGCTTGTAAATAGGTGTGAGATCAGGGGCAAATAGGGAGTGGCCGAATTGATGGTCGATATTGAATCCCTTGATCGTGCACCGTTCGTTGGACATTTGAAGGTCTTAGTGATGTTAGAATTTAGTGATCTTGAGCTCGTTGGATTCGTCTCGTCGAGCCGTTCGATTCGAGTACAAGTTCGTTAAAATCGGAGACCGTTTGGTAACTCAAATTGTGATTTGAACCTTCCAACAGTGCTTCAGGTCCTTGATTTTGATCCATTTGGGCTCGGATTGGGTTGAATTTGGTGTCGTTGGATCCGTATTTCTGAGACGCTCAGTTCGACTATTAGCTCGCTGAAATTGGTGTTCGGGCGCTTCCAGATTTAATTTTTGAAAATTTCCAATTCTATTTTTCCTCAAGATTCGTGCTAGATCAAGCATATTAATTGATAATGTATCAGTTGCCCCCCTATTTTCGGATGTGGAAGCTTATATAGTCCGAAAATATATAGACTTATATCCTTTTGAGCGGCTTATGACTGATAATTATGTATTTAAGTAAAAATGATACTTTTATTGAACAGTTTATAAAATATATGTAATAAAATATTACAGATAATATCCTATGTTATTTAATAATAGTATTTATGTTGATTTCAGAAATAAGTATCAACTTAACTTATAAATATAACAGAACTATATATATATAGTTCTGTTATCGGTAAATAAAAAAGTATAGCTTATGTTATTATGTTTATTATAACTTTTAAAAAGTTAGTAATTTATATTAAACTGTTACAAGCCAATTTATTATTAGTTGAAGTTGTAACGTTTAAGAGAATAAGAGGTTATAAATTGCCACAGTTTTTATGTAAGCCATGAAGTCTCTCGAAATTATCTACTAGTATTATTTGAGCTGTTAACTTTTTTGATATTAATATGTCTATTAATGTACCGCTCATAAGGTGAAGGTTAAAAATAGTTACGAAAGGTATATTAATATATCACTGAAACTTCCTTCGTACAACATTAGTGGATTGGAACTATCAAGTTACAATTTAATTGTAACTTATTTCCTTTCAGTTTAAAACCCACGTGGTCGTGAATAGGTGCTTAATACATATATATTGTTATAGTCTTGGCATATAACTTTACAGTTATAACCTCAATGTACTTATTACGCTTAAGTAATATCTTATCCAGAGAAATCTTTAGTTATGAAAATTAGAACGTTGGAGTGAAATAGTTGCCGTCTCTTATTAATTAATATTTATTAAAAATTATGGAATGACTTTTAAGTTTCCCTCTTCTTGCTCCTATAAATACTCCATTGGGAAGAATGAGGAGTGCAATCTCTTGTGTTGGTCCAAGTGTATTTTCTTTGGATTGATAACTTGGAGATTGTCAGTGGAGATCAAAGCTCGGTACTCTTACGCAGGCTCCAGTTCACTCCCGTTGGGGGAAAAACTGTCCGGCAAGAGTCTAAATACCAGTAGCGGCGATCAAAGCCTGGTACTCTTACGCAGGCTCCAGTTCACTCCTAGTAGGGGGAAAACTGTCCGGCAAGAGTTTAAATACCGGTGGCGGCGATCAAAGCCTGGTACTCTTACGCAGGCTCCAGTTCACTCCTAGTGGGGGAAAATTGTCCGGCAAGAGTTTAAATACCGGTTGCTACAGTTTTCTCCTGTTGGGAGGCAAATGTCATCAGACAGAGGAGAGGGTGCTCTGACTAGTACCCAAAAAGGTGGTTCTGGCTCGTCCGATAGGAGACGAGTTTCAAATAACCAAGATGATCTTCCACGTATGTTACTTCACATTCCTCTCTTTATTATTTTCACAGTGGTAATTCTTAAGTATTTTTTTCTTTATTTATGTATGCCCCTCCAGGCAGGAGACCGCTAAATATGTCAGATATTGCTCCTTCTACTGATAAAGCGGTTGAGATGGTGCGAGCTCCTCGGACTGTGGAGGTCGATGAGAGTAGGAGATCGACATCAATTGACGATGTTCCATCATCAATTACTTCAGATGATGCCTTGATTGCTATTCGCAAGAAATATCATCTGCCTAATGACTTAGTGATGGCTGTTCCTAAAAAGACTGATCGAGCACGATATCCCCCAAAAGGGTTTATTACCTTGTACGAGATGACATTGCGGGCAGGTTTGAGATTTCCTCTAGCCCTGAGTTGCTCGAGATCTTTAGAGCATGCGGTGTCCCCTTGGCCCAATTCTTATGCAGGACGGTTACGATCATTGTGGGCTTGACAGTTTTTTATAGGGAACGCGGTGTCAAGCTGACTATTGACCACTTATCCAAGATGTGCAAACTTACAAGTGATGTTCAAGGGCGTGTTTTATGTAGAGGTAGAAAGTGGCTGGATTTCTCAACACGCGATCCTTCTAAGAATTGGTCTAGCTCGTTCTTTTTTGTACAGAATGATTGGAGACTTTCTGAAAAGTGGGGGAGGTTAAAGGAGCTGCCAAACTTCCCACAACTAGGGGAGGAAGAAATATTGAAAACTCTTAATTTTTCTGACACAAAAAGTCTCCAGGAGGAGTTGCGGCATATTAGTCAGTATGTGCTGGAGGAAAAACTTTTTAAAGTTGGCCTCTCTATTCACGCAGGAAGATCTCATGCGATTCAGTTAAAGAAGACTAAGAAGGTTCGTGAGGCTAGTCCCAACACTCTAATTAGGGCTTCATCCAATAATCCTTCGAGAGGACAAGGAGATGAGGGATCTTCTATTATGAAAAAGAGAAAACTGAATGATGCAGCGATCTTGTCATGCGATGGCGAAGTATGTCGGGAGCCCATTCGCCATTTGATGACCGATATTGCTGTCCTTAATTCAGATAGAGAGGTTCAGCCCCTCAAAATACCAATTCCTGAAGATGTATTAAAACATGTCTGTATTAGACGGCGGCGCGCGAAAGAAATGGTTAGTTGCCTTGATCTCCTTTTTTTTTTTTTTAAAGATTTCTAATCACATGTCTGTTGCAGATGAAACAAAAGATGTATATGGAGTCCCAGTTTGACATAGTGCTGGATGAATGGAATGTAGAGTTTGTGAAGGTTAAATATTTGCATGAGGAGTATAAACGAAGGTTGGAAACAAATATTAAAGAGATGTCAGCATTGGAAAGCCAACTAGCAGAATGTCGAACCGAGCTAGCAACGATGTCCACTGCTCTTTCCCTTCAAAATCGGGAGGCTGATCGCTCTCGCACCGAGTTGATTGAGGCTCGTGCAGAGATTAATCAAAAGAATGAAGTCTTGAAAATACTTGTAGCAGAGAAGAGCACCCTTGAGGTAGCTAATAAAAAGTTACAAGATCATATTTTAGAGAAAATGCAACCATACTGGATGTTGATGCCCGTACAGAAGCTATATCATTGGAGGCTGTGGAAAAATTCAAGAAGTCTTCAGCTCATCGTCGAGAGATTCAGAATCAAGTCCAAGAGGCATATAATAAGCTATTTGATGCCGAGGCAAGGGATCTAGAGCTTCGGTTCCTTGAGGAAGGCTTTGTCCGTGGTTTTTTAAAGGGTGCTCGATTGGTGCAGCGTAAGGCAGGGGTTACAATCGAAGGGATATCTCCCAGTCAGGCCTCTGAGGACTCCTCTCCAGACTTAGATGATGATGATGTTCAAAGTGAGCTGAGGAAGGCATTCTCCAGTGATGATGATGATGATATTGAAATCATATAACATGTAGTTTTTTTTTTAAGTGATTAGTATGTGTAGGATGTTTGTATCCACATGTGTGATTTCTTATGATTTTATAAAGGGTTATTTCAAACTAACCAGTAAAGAATATTTTAGTATTTTACTCAACTCAGATGACAAATATTTTTTTTTTTTTACTATCTTAAAACACTTGACTTTTCCAAGGTTATTACTTATAGCACTCTCAATGCCTTTTAAACTGTGTGGAAGAAGTCGAATTGGTTCTCCCTGAGACCAATTATCCAGTGATTAAGATATATCTTTCTTGGATCAAGGATTTAAAGATCTATATGACACCCACCAAGGATGTTTGACCTTTTCAAGGTTGTTAATCAAAGTGTTGTTTGATGATTTTAACCTGTATGGAAGAGGTCAGATCGAATCCCCCTGGGATTGATCATCCAGTGATTGAGATGCAATGAATATTACGTAATTCTCAAATCAAGGATCTTAATATTAGAGTTCACAGAACGAACAAAGTTTAACAATATTGAGAAACACTAAACATCCCTGTTATAACATAGGGATACAAACGATAAAGATAGGAGATAAACAACATTTAACACTTAAGACAACTAGTACTATTATTATTTACTGATAATATTTGCGAAGATTCTCAGTGTTCCAGGTCCGGGGTAGCATCTTTCCATCAGCATCCTTCAACTTGAAAGTTCCAGGCTTAATCATAGCTGCCACTATAAAAGGGCCTTCCCAAACGGGGGAGAGTTTATTACGTTGGGGTCCTTTGCCGGCCGCCTCAAGGCTGCGTAGAACCAAGTCTCCAATAGAGATGCATCGAGGTTTAACCTTTCGGTTATAATGGCGAGCCACTCTCTGGTGGTAAGCAGCAACTTTAAGCGAGGCTATGTCTCTAACTTCTGGGAGGAAATCCAGGTTATTCCGGAGTTTTTCATCATTATTGTTGAAATCAAAAGTTTATACTCTATGGCTCGGAACTCCGATATCGACCGGGATAACAGCTTCAGTGCCAAAGCAGATATTGTACGGTGTCTCTCCTGTAGGAGTCCTGGAAGTGGTGCGATAGGCCCAAAGGACATTGGGGAGTTCATCAGCCCATTGCCCCCCAGCCTTCCCGAGGCGCGTCTTCAGTCCCTTTAGTATAGTTCGATTTGTAACCTCAATCTGACCATTTGTTTGAGGATGGGCCACGGCTGTGCGTACCAATTGAATGTCAAGATCATTGCAAAATACTGTGAAAGTTTTTCCAGTGAACTGAGTTCCATTATCGGTAATGATTTTTGCCGGAATGCCAAAGCAACAAATTATATTTTTCCAAACAAATTATTTGGCATTTGCTTCGGTGATTTTTGCTAGGGGTTCAGCCTCTACCCATTTAGTAAAATAGTCTACGGCCAATATGATAAACTTTCGTTGTCCGGAAGCTATAGGAAAGGGTCCCATTATATCTATCTCCCATTGGGCGAAAGGCCATGGGCTTTGAAGTGATGAGATTTCCACAGCAGGTGAATGGGTGAGGTTGGCGTGCAGCTGACAATTATTACATTTTTGGACGAACTCTAATGCATCTTGTTTTATCGTGGGCCAGTAGAACCCTTGCCTCATAATCTTAAGAGCAAGCGCTTTTCCTCCTAAGTGTTCTCCACGTATTCCTGAATGGACTTCCCGTAACGCATAATCAGCCTCTGATGGTGGGAGACACTTAAGATATGGCCCGATAAAGGCTCGCTTGTATAATTCTCCACCAATAATTGTAAAGTTAGCTGCTTTCCTTCGGAGTCGCATTGCAACTGTCAAGTCTTCGGGCAGCACACCATTTTGCAAGAATGATAAGATAGGATCCATCCAAGACGGTTCTCTTGTCTCACCAATGGATTGTATAATCCAGGGACCTTCGATGCTCGGGAAGTGTATTTCCTCGATATATCTTCTTTTGAAAAGGTCCATTGTTGCTGATGTAGCGAGCTTTGAGAGGGCGTCTGCACGGTCATTCTGCTCCCGGAGTACATGGACAATTTGATACTTTTTTATGTGAGTAAGAAGTGACTTTGCTATACCACAATATTGTGCCAAAGATGGATTATGGGCATCAAATTCTCCTTCAACTTGAGAGGCAACAAGTTGAGAATCAGTATGAATCATCAAATTTTGGATCTCATAGTCTATAGCTAATCGTATTCCTGCAATAAGAGCTTCATACTCAGCAACATTATTTGTAGCAGGAAACTTTAGCCGAAGCCCATATTCGAAAGTGACTTGTTGTGGAGAGATCAATAAGATTCCAGCTCCAGCACCAGAACTCCCAGAGGCTCCATCAACATATAGTGTCCAACAAGGTGAAAGAGGAGTGACTAGCAGTTCATCAGAGGCAAGGTTGGTACATTCGACCACAAAGTCTGCAAGCACTTGTGACTTGATGTCGGGTCTAGGAAGAAAATGGATGTCAAATTCTCCAAGTTCCACCGACCACTTGATTAATCTTCCAGATGATTCAGGCTTTTGGAGAATATTTCTTAATGGGAGATTTGTATAGACCCCGATCGTATGAGCTTGAAAATAGGGGCGTAATTTTCTGGCTGAGAAGATTAATGCCAAAGCCGTCTTATCTGCTAACGGGTAACGTATTTCTGTTTCAGAAAGGACCTTGCTAACATAATAGACGGGACGTTGAATGCCATTCTCCTCTCGGATCAAGACTGAGCTTATAGCATGCGAGGAGACAGCCATATATATGTACAACATTTCTCCTGGTACTGGCTTTGAAAGTAGTGGAGGTGAGGACAGATAAATTCGGAGCTGTTCGAAGGCATTCATCTGTCCATTGGAATCCTGAGTTACGGGCTCCTCTTAATATCTTAAAGAAAGGCAAGTATTTATTACCTGAGCGAGCCAAAAAGCGAGAAAGAGCTGCAATTCTTCCATTTAGACGTTGCACTTCTCTGATGCTCCTTGGGGGCACCATATCTCTTAGTGCCTTTATCTTTTCAGGATTTGCCTCGATCCTACGGTGTGTGACCATAAAACCTAGGAATTTTTCTGAGGTGACTCCGAATGCGCACTTGGCAGGATTGAGACGCATGTTATAGGATCGAAGGAGGGAGAAGCACCGTTCTAAGTCAGATATATGCTGTGATTTTTCAAGACTTTTTACCAACATATCATCTACATATACCTCCATAGTTTGCCCTATAAGGTCTTTAAAAACCTTATTCATAAGGCGTTGATATGTAGCTCCAGCATTCTTGAGTCCAAATGGCATGACCCGATAGCAGTATAGTCCTTTTTCCGTTTGAAAAGCTGTTGCTTCCTCATCTATGGGATCCATCTTTATCTGGTTGTAGCCAGAGTATGCATCCATGAAGCTCAGCATTTGGTGCCCAGACGTGGCATCAACCAGTTGGTCAATACGAGGGAGCGGAAAACTATCCTTCGGGCAAGCTTTATTGAGGTCCGTGTAGTCCACACACATCCTCCAAGCTCCACTAGCTTTCTTAACCATGACAACATTTGCCAGCCATGCAGGATAGTGTACCTCTCGTATAAGCCCAACTTCCAAAAGTTTATCTACTTCCTCTTTGATGGCTTGTTGACGATCCGACGCAAAATTTCGTTTTTTTTGAATAACTGGCTTACAGGCTGGATTTATTTTGAGAGAATGCACAATTATCTCTGAGTCAACTCCTGGCATATCTGCTGGACTCCATGCAAAAATATCTTGATTTATACGTAGAAAATCCACGTATTCTCTCTTCTCCTCCTCAGAGAGCATGGATCCGACCTGTACTGTTTTAGATGGGTGCTCATCTGATATGGAGATACATATAAGGTCTTCGACAGGGGAAGCCCTCTGAGGGACGTCCTCATTTCGAAGGTCAAAATTCTCAATACTTAGAGAAACTGATGGACGTGGTTAAGCCTGTCTCAGATAACACGATTGTGCTATTTATTGATTTCCATGTACCATGCCAATTCCATGTGGGGTTAAAAACTTCATCTTGAGATGTGGAATGGAGGGAATAGCTCCAAAAATTGATTGTAGTGGTCTCCCAAAAATAGCATTGTAAGCTGATTCTGATTTTACTACGATGAATTGGATTGGATGAGTAGCTTGCCGAGGAAATTCCCCAAGTGTTACTGGGAGGCTAATCGTCCCTTCTACTCGTACAGGTCGATTATCAAACCCATATAATGGTCCTGCAGCTGGCTGGAGCTTTTCCCTCACAAGGCCCATACTAAGAAAGGTAGAGTAAAATAGGACATCCACTGAGCTCCCATTATCAACTAAGATCCTCTTGACATTAAAGCATGGATCACCAATCCCCGCGTTAATTACAAGTGGATCCTGATGAGGGATCTGA
Source organism: Dendrobium huoshanense (assembly GCA_016618105.1). Classification (NCBI taxonomy): domain Eukaryota; kingdom Viridiplantae; phylum Streptophyta; class Magnoliopsida; order Asparagales; family Orchidaceae; genus Dendrobium; species Dendrobium huoshanense. The sequence continues at coordinate 26,538,661 of CM028356.1, read as the reverse complement.
ATGCCCTCTAGATCAAAATCATCAAAAGTGATACAATGGTCAGCAAGAACTTTCTTTTGTGCTGGCTCCTCGTTCACTGCAAGTAAGACTTTATTGGATAATAATGGACCCCCAGCGATAGTCTCTATCTCTCCAACCATTTGACGATTATTTTGTGGTTGTCTTTGTGTCGATTGCCCCCCAGCGGGAGGAATGTCATTACGACTGGGTGGGTTTGCTATGAATCGACCAAGGTAACCTTGTCGAATTAGTCTCTCGATTTCCTCTTTAAGTTGTTTGCATGCTTCAGTTGTGTGTCTACGACTACGGTGGAAGTGGCAGTATTGCTCTTGATTTCCTGATTTTGGCTTTAATGGATTTGGCCACTTAATATTCTCTTCATCTCGGATGGCCATCAAGACATTTGCTCGAGATGTATTAAGAGGCGTATACTCTTTCTCTGGTCGAGGCTCCCGTCGAGACTGTGAAGGTCGAGGGGGCAAGTTATTACCCCATTTCTTCTTCAGTTGTGATGATGAATCACCATTCCCTGGTGCATTCTTACGCTTCCCAATTGTTTGCTCGAATTGCTTCTTATGAGCATTGATGGCTTCATCTGCTGAGATTTGTGCCTCCACACGATGAATTAGGTCAGCATATGAATGCACCGTATCTCGCATGAGGGCTGAGTAAAAAGGACCAGGACGAAGCCCTCCAAGGAAAACTCCTCTTAGCAACTCAGGATCCACCCCTGCAATTTGTCGAGCTTCGACAGAGAACCTTTGGAAGTATTCTTTGAGTGATTCTCCTTCATTTTGGCGTATCCCAGAGAGATGGGAAGAGTCCTTAATAATTCTTCGATTAGCAACAAATTGTTCGACAAACAATTTGGCTAACTTGACAAACGAATGAATAGTTCTAGCTGGGAGTGAGTAGAACCACGTACGAACTTGCCCTTTGAGGGTGGCAGGAAATACTTGACAGAGGAGCGCATCCGAGGCTCTCTGAATATGCATAATAGTTCTGTAGTGATCGATGTGCTCATAGGGGTCAGACGTCCCATCATAAGAATCAATGCTCGGTAATTTGAACCCTGCAGGAATGGGATGTTTAAGGATGGCTTCTGTTAGTGGTGAGGTCTCTTGGAAGTCCCACTGATTGAGAGATTGTCTTCCACCCCTATCGGGGAACTCTTCTTGGACCAAGCGCATCAGTTCATGGCGTAAGACATTGCGCGGGAGGTCAGCAATATGAGGATCGGCCACGTCCTCAGAAATATCTGATGGAATGCGGACTAACTGACTGGGGCGAAAAGGATGGGTAGAGCTAGCGGTGTCGGCAAGGTCAACATCTTGTTGTGTTTTAGGACGACCCCTTGATTGAGGGATAGGGATGTCTGCCTGAACACGTTCAGGTTGAACACCTCTGGCTAGTGATGGATCTTGAGGAAGACGAATCTCCTCCTGCTCTGCTAACATTGGTTGTCGGGCTCCTCGCAGGAGTTGAAGGATCTTCTTTTGAGATTCCTCCATTTTTCGGATCCGGTCTTCCATAGATGGTCCAGATGTTCCTTCTCCAGCCAAGTTTTGCCCACCATGGTGAAAAGAGGCAGATGCCTGACGTCCCTGATTCAGGGACTGATTCCTGGACATGTGAGAGTTGGAGCGAGAGGCTCCTTGGTGGCGATTGTTACGCCTGTTGGCCATTGAAGTAATGATTAATATAGTGGGATTGTCGTTTCCCACAGACGGCGCCAAACTGTTGCGGGCTAGAATATACGCGGCGATAGAGTTATGATTCTACGTCTTAGCGTTGTACGGATATCCAGCTCACACACAAAGAACACAATATTTTTTACGTGGAAAACCCGGAAAGGGGAAAAACCACGGGGCCTAGCCCAGTTGAAGATGATTCCACTAAAATTTGAGAAAAATACAATGGTCTGACTCGTCCTTGAAGACGACCAGATTACAGATATTAACAAAGAGTTTTACAAAAATCCAACGTCACTCCACTGTCAGGTGGTGGTATGGCGGCACTACGGTGTCAGACGGTGGATCGGTAGTGGCACTTTAGTATCAGGGGATACTTCTGCTTCGAATGGCACTTCGGCGTCCCTTGGTGGTCCGTCGGTGGTGTGGTAGAACTACGGCGGTGGTGCGGCAGCACTCCGGCGTCCCTTGGTGGTCCGGCGGTGGTGCGGCAAGACTACAGCGGTGGTGCGGCAGCACTCCGGCGGTGGTCGAGGAGGAGCTAGGCGGCAGGAGCTTTCTTCTTTCTCTTCCTTCTTCTCTCTTGGCTTCTCCCCCTTCTCATGAGGAATGAGGGGTCTATTTATAGATTTTCTGGAGTGGCATAGCTTGTAAATAGGTGTGAGATCAGGGGCAAATAGGGAGTGGCCGAATGGATGGTCGATATTGAATCCCTTGATCGTGCACCGTTCGTTGGACATTTGAAGGCCTTAGTGATGTCAGAATTTAGTGATCTTGAGCTCGTTGGATTCGTCTCGTCGAGCCGTTCGATTCGAGTACAAGTTCGTTAAAATCAGAGACCGTTTGGTAACTCAAATTGTGATTTGAACCTTCCAACAGTGCTTCGGGTCCTTGATTTTGATCCATTTGGGCTCGGATTGGGTTGAATTTGGTGTCGTTGGATCCGTATTTCTGAGACGCTCAGTTCGACTATAAGCTCGCTGAAATTGGTGTTCGGGCGCTTCCAGATTTAATTTTTGAAAATTTCAATTCTATTTTTCCTCAAGATTCGTGATAGATCAATCATATTAATTGATAACGTATCACTTTATAGTATACTTCATGTCAAATTGAAATTCTATGAATTATTATAGAGTATATAGTATTATATACATTATCATCAAGGTGTATGGCATGTATTTCACTTAGTGTGACAAAAATAATAATATTGTACTTGTAGAATTTAGGATGATCGTACGTGCATATGGACCTTGGATGCATGATGTGTGAAATACATAAATACCTTGCTTGTGAATTCATTTTATTGAGAGATTTAGAAGTTGTTTGGTTGGCTGAAAAAATAATATAGTATAAAAGGAATACTTTGGAGTTGTTCAGAAAATGTAAAGTGTGACTATTTTTTTGTTATAAATAATGAATGTAGAGTAAAGTCTTAAAAGGTGATGGCGGCATCCCGGAGTAGTTGGCGACGATAGTGGTTGTCGCCGGTGGTGGCAGGCGACGACCAGCAGGTGGTAGGCGGCGGAGGCCAACTCCTGGCGGTGGTTAAGCAAGTTTGTGGTGTAAATGATTTTCACTCAAAATTAGGGGAGTTTGATTTACAGTCAAAATCAAAAGGAGTTTAGTTTATACTCAAAATGATCTAATTTATTTTACAATATATTTATTATACTTTGCATCATTTTGTATTCCGACCAACGCCCAACTTTGTAAAATCCCTATATTTGAAATATTTACACCCTAAAGTAATCCAACCAAAATTCCCTTTGTTCAATTACATATAAATGTGTTGAAATCAAAATATAAATGGATTTGAATAAAAAAATTAAAAAAATTATTCAATATTATCCCATAAATTTTGAATAATCAAATTCCATTTTTTGACGTATGAACTATGAAGGCTTTTTCACCCTCCCTTTTTCGAACAATTATTTAATCCGGTGAACGTACGCTCCTCTACGTTCGGCCACGAATGTTATAACGCCACGTAGCATGAAGAAAAGTCGCCGACCCGACCCGCTGTGTTTTGGGTTCTCGCACGTGTTAAATTTTAAATGACAAAAAAACGGGAACACTTTGAAGGCCGACGCTTCACCTTCCTACGGAGTTTCGAATCCCTGTCACTGTTTACTTCGTTTTTTCAGATTTCTACCAAATCCTTTGGAGTTCTCCAGCATTTCCTTCGTAAATCTGCAGGATTTTGTTCCTAGTTCTCCATCATTTCAACTCGAAGTTCTTCGTATTTTCCAGTTGAAAACCACTGCTGACAAAATGCCTGAGGTTAGAAACGATTTGCCGAGAATGTTTGTTAATCTCGTTATTAATCTAAAGGTACCGAGTTTTTTAAACTCGGTACACATTCTAAAACTCGGTACTAATGGGTATTTGGTATTTATTTTTTTTCCTTTTTCTCGGTATATGATTGTTATAACTCGGTACACATTATAAAACTCGGTACTAATCGGTATTCGGTATTTAATTTTTGTTACATTATCTCGGTATATGATGAGTAAAACTCGGTATAGGTCCTTACTGATTGATAAAACTCGGTACACATTGTGATGTTTGTTTTTCCTTAGTAAATTGAACAGAGTTATATAGTTGTATTTAGGGTTTAGGATTTCGTTCTTCCGGATTACTCGGTATTCGTTATTCGGTACTCGGTACTCGGTACTCCGTACTCGGTACGAGATACTCGGTACTCGTCACTCGGTACTCGTCATTCGGTACTCGTCACTCGGTACTTGGTACTCGGTATTTAACTCGGTACTCGGTATTCGGTACTCGGTATTTAACTCGGTACTCGGTATTCAGTACTCGGTACTCGTCACTCGGTACTCGTCATTCGGTACTCGTCACTCGGTACTTGGTACTCGGTATTTAACTCGGTACTCGGTATTCGGTACTCGGTATTTAACTCGGTACTCGGTATTCAGTACTCGGTATTCGATACTCGGTATACTCGGTATTGCCTGTTAAAACACGTTATGTTAATAGTATTTTGTTATTCTTCGATACATTTAACTCGGTATTCAAAACTCGGTATTTGGCACTCGGTACTATGTGCTCGGTACACTGATTTATTTTTTGTTGTTTAGCACGTCATATCTCTGTAAAACTGTTATTTTCTTACTGTTTACACTTTATTATGCAGGGATATACCCCCAAGGTTCATTTTAGATGTCGCACATCAGGATTTAGGGAAGTTTGTAATGAATTGGTTGAGAAATTTGGTGATCAGTTTGTCAGTAGCCTAAGTGAGCTACAAATTAACCAGTTTTTATTTCTACCTCGTTTCCCACAAAATGTTCCTATGGTTTATATGTTACTGTCAACGTGGGATAACCACTCTGAAAGTTTTGTTATTAATAGCCGTGTTTTACCTTTCACTTCTGAAGACATAGCGTTGATTATCGGCTTACCGAACAGAGGTATTCAATTTGAGCCCGGGACTGCAACAATTGCTGGTAAAACAGCAAATGACATAAGGCATGACATTCTGAAATTGGAGTCATCAACGCCTATGGAGATTGTCAGGCAAAAATTTATTGTATACCTACTGTCGAATATTTTCTTTCCAATGGCCAACTTCCGAGTGCAATCAACTATACTGGACGTTGCAAAGAATGCTGAGCAGTTCAGAGCATACAATTGGCCCCAATCCATTAGGGATTTTCTTGTCATGGAATTTAATACAATAGCAAAGAAACAGTCAAAAGGACAATCATTGGGCTATGTAAATGGATTTGTTATGATAATAATTGTGAGTTTTTCTTACACAAATTTTTTATTAATTTGTTTATTTCAATGTTTTCATAGGTAATATATTCCATACACTGATTTATATTGTTTTATTTTATGTTTTAGATTTGGTTTTTTGAGCATACAAAGATCCACCCAGTAGTGGATAATTTGGCTCGCCCACGTCTACTTCGTTGGGATGCGAAATTTAATTATAGAATTAAAGATGTTGAAAATTTACTTAAAAGCCTTAAGGATTCTGAGGTACTATTCTCATCTGCATTGATTTGACTTTATTTTGTGCTTCTATATTTTGGGTATTTATAAAATATTTCTTCCAGATATTGACAGATTTAGAAGAGATAACAGATTTTGAGAAGACTTTAATTCAGAATAGTAATACAGAAAATGTTTTGGATATAACACCACCACCGAGTAATGTACATATATCTAGCAGCAAGACCACTCCATCATTACAAGCAACTTCATCTCCAAAAAGTCCAAACCAAACTGTTTCCCCAGTTCAAACACCAGGGGATACTGAATGTCCAATGGAACAGTCTTTAAAGAGTGATACGACAGTTCCTATTGTTAGTCCTGCTAAATGTAGAAGTCCAATTGATTCTCCCGTACGAACAGAATTTACAGAAGAAACTGATGCACAACGTGGTATACCTGAAGAAACAAATTTGAAGATTATTAATCAATCCATATACAAACTGATAACACAGCATGAATATATGGTTAAAAAAATTTCAGCACTTGAAATGGATAAAACTCTGCTGCAAAAACGGGTGGAAGTATTGGACAATGAAGTTTTTCAGTTAAAATCTGACAACAACGAAAAAATTTGTGGTATATACAAGATATTGAGTTAACATTTTCCACAATATTTCACGTCCGAGAAAATAGGTTCTCCGGTACCATCAAGTTCAAGAACGGAGTCTAACAAAAATTTTGATGAAGTTTCAAAAACTGTAGAGAAAATTGTGGATGAATTAGTTGGTCAGAAAGAAACATCAGAATATGAGGAATTTCCTTTCCCTTCATCAGGAACTGGAGGAATTGCTAGAAGAGTACATAGGAGGGAAGACAGGAAGAGGAAAAGAGTTAAGACTCCATTCACAACTGGTGATAGGAAGAAGAAGAAGACTCAATTACCAGCGGAACCTGAAATACATATTAAGAAGGAAACCTCAGTAACTAGAAGAAAACCGGTCACGCGAGCTGCATCAAGACTGAAAGAGAACTTAACTAATACTAAAAAAGCAACTGCTCCTAAGGATCCTCCTACGAAAATTGCTCCTGCTGCTCCTAAGGATCCTCCTACGAAAATTGCTCCTGCTGCTCCTAAGGATCCTCCTACGAAATTTTCTCCTGCTGCTCCTAAGGATCCTCCTACGAAAATTGCTCCTGCTGCTCCACCAGTTGAAAAAGAAAAAACTGCAATTTTGGATGTTGAGGATTCCAAATATGTGGAGCGTGCGGCCAAGGAGTATTTGGACTACCCAGGAAGATTATTAATTATTGAAGAGAGGAGGAATACTATTGATAATTTTCTAAAGAAGTACACCAAAAAGTACGTATTCTACTTAACAATACCGAGTTGTACCGAGAAATAAAAAACTCGGTACAACTCGGTATTTTACTTTTTTCAGCTATGTTTTCCATATATGAATATCAAGTTCTTAGTATTCTTCACAAAACTATGCAATACCGAGAAGTAAAAAACTCGGTACAACTCGGTATTAAGTATTATAGTACAGAATACCGAGTTGTACCGAGAAATAAAAAACTCGGTACAACTCGGTATTTTACTTTTTTCAACTATGTTTTCCATATATGAATATCAAGTTCTTAGTTTTCTTCACAAAACTATGAAATACCGAGAAGTAAAAAACTCGGTACAACTCGGTATTAAGTATTATAGTACAGAATACCGAGTTGTACCGAGAGATAAAAAACTCGGTATAACTCGGTATTAACCAGTTTTCAGCTATGTTTTCCATATATGAATATCAAGTTCTTAGTTTTCTTCATAAAACTGTGAAATACCGAGAAATAAAAAACTCGGTACAACTCGGTATTAAGTATTATAGTACAGAATACCGCGTTGTACCGAGAAATAAATAACTCGGTACTACTCGGTATTTTACTTTTATTACCTTTTTTCATACATAAATGGCAAATTATACAGGGAGGATACCATCTTCGCATGTGGAAATGCAATTATTTTTAGAAGCCAAATTGACGAATTATTGCTATGCGAAGAGCTTGACATCAACCATATCGACACTTTTGCATATCTTTTGTCTGAGAAAAACAGAATGGTTCCAGGACTGAATCAACCTTTCCTATATGTATCGGCTTTTCATTGGGTTCGTAATCAATTCTACTTAAGGTACATTGAAGATCATTAACTGTATATCATTAATTGACTGAATGGTTTTTTTTAATAGGGTTATTATACTTCAAATAAAGAGGAGTCTACAACATCGTTTGCTGCTAATGTAACCAAAGATGCTGTTAAGAATTCGGACATTTTGTTAGTGCCAATCATAAATGAAAAACATTGGATGTTACTGGTTGCAAACTTGAAGAACAAAAAATGGGATTTTATGGATTCATTACCAAAAGCAACGCACAAGTCTATTGCTCCGGAAGTGGTATAAACTTAGAGTTACATTTGCTTTAGTATTTTTTATTGAAGGTAATGCTAATAATTTTATTACCTTTCCAGATATCTCATTTATACCATGACGCAGAAGATGCTTTTGAGGAAGATATAACAACATGGCCGATCCATTCTATCCCAAATCTGCCAACACAAGATAACAGTGTTGATTGTGGAATGTTTATCTGTAAATACATGGAACAAGTTATAAAAAAAAATGTTACTGATTGGGACATCCATAAGAACTGGCAAAGTGATATGCCCTTATTTAGGGCAGAGTTTGCTTACGCCATTTTTTGTAGTACAATAAAATAAATTTATACTTCTTTGCATATGTTTTTTATTTGTGTTTTGTTTAGTTTCGTGAGTTTATAACATAACCCAAATACCGAGTATGAAATGCTAGAATCGAATATTACCTTGTTATTCGTGAAATCTTGATCACAATTACATAAACGATGACTGACTTCCTGATTCTGCTCCTGTAAAATAAATTGTTGGATTAGGATTTTGCACGGTTGGTTTCACTTTTTTGGCCTTCCTCTTCTCCCAATGATCCTTTAATCTAGCATTTGAAACTCCCTTAGGCCGGCGCTTTGCAGGATCTCTAATTGTTTTGTGGAGCCCTTCAGTTGCTGATTTATTGCTTTTTCCTTCCATAATGTTTTGAACATTTAATGCCAATGCACTCATACCATCTATCATACATTGTTCTGCATCCTCATTACCTTGAGCATCACTGCTAATTTGATATGCGAAACGGCAAATATAATTTCTAAAAATCATGTTTCGGGAACCTTGATTCAACGTGCACAAACTCGGTATTGTAAGCTGGACATTCAACCCACTATAAAGATCGTTCCTAGCAGTTGCTGACCATCTTGGACATAAGTATTTCTGAGGTATATTAGTAACATCCAACTGACTCATCACTCTCATGCAATGAGAACACAGGATTCCCATCATCTCGAACTTTCCGCAGCTGCATTGTATAGTTCCTTCACCTGCACCAAACAAAACAGTCCACTTGTGTGAATCGAAAGTCTGGTCTATGTTTTTCACGGAAAATGTTGATGAGTCTGGAGAAGAGTGATCAATGCGTAGTCCACCTAAACCATTCAAAAACTCCTCTTCAAAAAACGAATACAACTTTCTTGAATAAAATTTTGCTGCTTGGTTTAGTATCGGACTTCTTTTCATGTAAGGTTGTATCTTACTTTGAGAACATTTGAAAATTTCATCTCGTTCATTCCGACGCCAACTATTTATAAGTTTCTCCAATCCAAGGAAACATTCGGTTAGAGAACTTGTAGCCTTTGAAATCCCATGGCAAACAAAATTTGTAGACTCACTACGTTGTGTAGACAAAATTCCAAGGTTAAAGCAATCTTTGTTGAAAGCTGTAGACCACCTATCCCGTATTTTGTACAAATCATTTAACCACTGATGGTTGTGTAAGTCTCCTTCGCTAATCATCTCATTCCATAAACTATCAAATTCCTCCGATGAATCACACTTGTTGAAGCAACTATAAAAAAGGCCTTTAACTTTGTTATTACTATTAAAACACCAAACTTTCGAAGGCGCTTTTTTGTGTATATGCCATTGGCACAACCGATGTCTTGTATTAGGGAATACAAGCTCTATTGCCCTTGCCATTGCTTGATCCTGATCAGTGAATATAGTAATTGGATGTTTATTATCCATAATTCTTAAAAAGGTTTGAAATAACCAACAGAATGAATCAATAGTTTCATCAGATAGAAATGCCATCCCTAATATAATGTTTTGCCAATGATTATTGACTCCAATAATAGGGGCACATACTAAATTATATTTGTTCAAACGGTAGCTGGTATCAAAAATTATTACATCCCCGAAGCAATCATAATCCACTCTCCCCAAACCATCTACCCAAAAAAAGTTTACCAACCTGTCTTCATCGTCAGTTTGCACATCCCATGCAAATAGATTATCTTCAGAACACCTGTTTTTGAACAATTTGATTAGCGAATTGCAGTCCCCATTCTCAATTTTTGCTCTCCTCTCCTTCTGAATATAGTTGTATGCATCTCTCTTGGTAAAACCAAGATTTTCTACTCCTCCAACCTCCTCAGATAGATAGGAAAATGCATTTATTGTTCTTATTCCAGCATTTGCCATTGATTTCAGAACAGTTGCATTCTCTTCAGTGATGTGCCTAGATGATCTCAACAGATGTTGATCATCCGGTTTTGCCAATTCATGGTTGTGTGTTTCTACCGAATTTTTCGCCGTCCATATCCCTTCTTCACTAACAAAAAATCGCACCATAGCAGGGCATCCTGTTCTTGTGGTTGACTTTCTAAATTTAACCTTCTGTACATTTCCTGTTTCCTTCTTGAACCCAGATTTTGAACACACAAAAATCTTTGTTTTCAACTTCCTGGTACCAGGCCAGTATGAAAGATGTTCTTTCCGAACACTGAAGCCATGCTTATGTGCATATTCGCAATATTTAACATATGCTTCCTTCTCAGATTTGTAAACCCCATATTAAAATAAATTACATTAAACATTAAAACAACGGAAAAATTACAATCTGTTACAAAAAAACTCGGTACAAGTTCAATACCGAGTTATAAAATACTCGGTACAAGTTAAATACCGAGTTATAAAATACTCGGTACAAGTTCAATACCGAGTAATAAAATGCTCGGTACAAGTTTAATACCGAGTTCTATACCGAGTTATAATACATAAAGGACGTAAAAAATATTTAAAAAAACCTAATACCGGGATGTACTTATAAATACCGAGAAATACCGAGTTGTCATAAAACTCGGTATTTTTTCTTCAGAGCTATAAAAAAAAATTTTGAGGCAATATGAACAAATATCGAGCAGTAACAAATTATAAAAAATCAGGTAACATTTAACTAACGATCAATACCGAGTTATCTAAATGTTAGATAAAAGCAAATATGAAAAGGTCAGACGACGATGGATAGCTTACTTGTAAAAAATAGGAAAAATCGTCATCCAAAGTATAAGTGCCAAATGTTTCGTCGAAATCGTCTAACTCTTCCAAAGAAGGAGTTCCCAGAGTAGCTTCCTTCGAATCCATGTAGTCGAAAGCTATGCGAAAGTTTCGAAAACCCTAAACACTGTATAACGTTCTGTGTACAGTGAAGATAATCGGCCAGTAGTTTATATACCCGCGTCTTATAAAGTTTTCCCGCCCATTTAAGCGAAAAATAATCGTCAAATATCCAAAACGCAGCGGGTTTGGGTCGGGTCGTCGGGCTGCTACGTGGCGTCAATTTAATGGTGGCCGAACCTATAAAACCATTCGGTCAGAGGACGTAATAATTGTTCCCCTTTTTCAACCCGGATTGCCGAAACGTTGAGGAAATACTTGCTCGCAAACTTCACATGAAAGAGAAAATGTTATTTGATCTGCATTTCGGTCGATCCAAATGGCGTTGAAATTGCATTGAAATGGATCTCTTCTGTTAATACGGGTTTCTATCAGTTAGATGCCAATGCAGATTCAATGGGATTTTCTCGAGCTTGAGAATTGGTAAGCGAGATTTTTTTTCCCGGGCGGTGCAGCTCTGAGCGTCTTAGCGACCAAATCCAAACACGGAACAGCTTTTAATTCCCAGCTTAGTGGGGCCACTCCTTCGGCTCCAACCCACGTTGATCTCTGATCTGCCCATCTTCTTCTCGGCCGATCTAGCTAGGGCTAACAGAGCAAGGCCCGAAAAATTCAAAGAGAAGGTCGAGGCCGGTACTGCCGTAGTGGCGCCGGTGGCGGAGAGAAGCTGGAGCCGGAGATCTAATAACTTTGCTGAGCGTTCTCTGCCTCCGTAGTTTTTCTATTATTGTTTTGCTTCTTCGCCTTTCCGGTTATCTTCAGTGATACACCGTGAGTTTTTGGAAAAGTATCTAGGGGACAGTGAGAAGGGTAAGGGGAGATAATGATGAGGGAGGTGGTACTGCACGTGTACGACGTGACGAACAGCGGATCAGAGAAGACGAACAGTACGATCCTGCAGATCAACAGGATCTTCAAAGATCGCATCGGCCTCGGCGGCATCTTCCACAGCGCTATTCAGGCACACCATCCAAACCTCTAACCCTATAATTTAACCCCTGTCGTTCGCGTTGTCTGAAAATATGTGGAAGTTTTTGCTCTAGCTTTTTTCTGATCCCGGCTGGATATGGTTTAGCCGCTTTTATTCTTCGAATTGCTGCTTCCATTTCTATTTGTGTTTTCTTTTGTTTGAATGGTTGATGAATCTTGCGCGGGGAATGAAAACGTAGCTCATTATGTGGTATTTGTTGAAGAATCTAGGGCAAGCAAGTTCTCCATGCTCTAGTTCTTCGACCTTAACTTTGTAAACTTGCAACTGAGGTTGTGCATAGGAGTGTTTTGTTTAGAGGAGCAGTGATTTTAAGAACGCTAATTCTTGCATCAATGGCATACTTTTTGCCGAAGACAATACATTGAGCATTACCGAAAATTTCTGAAGCTTTTTTAAGAAATAAGTAAACATATATGATATTTTAATCAGTTTCAACGAGCTCTTGTTTTGCGCGAGCAATGATTCTCACTTTTTCGGGATTATATCACTTCAAAACCTAACCTATGAGACACGCCCTTTAGTAATTATATTATATTTCAGTTAAGTTGCCGCACGTCACAACAGTGCATACCGCATAGCTTGGTGTTGAAGCAGCATAGGCTCTCGGACTGCAGGATGCTTTATATCACCAGCTTAGTAACGAGCCACTGTTATTAAGCTGAGTTACCGGAGACTAGATCGCTTTAAAATAAAAAAGAAAAGAAGAGAATTTTCATCTTTTTCTCCAGAACCTCTGTTAGACTGAGGCCCTTCCTGCAAACAATATTTTTGGAATAACTGTGCATTTGAACCTGCATATAAAAGAGCTTGGGCATTTTTTTAATGAGTAGGTCTGTAAATAAATTGAAAGCATCCCTAGGTGGCTAACATTTCCTTGTGATTGTAGTACTAATAATCCATTTTACTTTACTTAATTGTGCACTTCAGTTTGAATACGATCAGGGCAATCTCTAATTTTGGCTGCAGTTTTGATATCAATTTCAATCCCATCATGTTCGATTATGTTTTTATTTCTTGTTTTTTATTTTCAAAAACAACAAATTATATTAGAAAACATGTTTGGTTAATGTTTTTTTTTTGGCAAACGAATGAATGTGTTTTAAAAAAAAATTGAAGTTCCATATAAGGCGTTTTTATCTGTGGTTTGGATGTCAATTTGGATGAACCCTTGTTGATGGTCACCTTGTTAATTTTCTTCTTTCTTATCCTCTTGAAATCACCTTTGAATTGCTCAATAATTTTTCTTGATTTCACCCTTAATGTTGATACAGAATTAAAAAGGAGCATAGAAAGAGATCTTTTGAGAGAAAGAGGTAGATTGTTTGGTTTAGAGGGAAATTCCAAGTAGAAGGTACGACACTTTTGGATGAATTACAATTTTGAATGTAGGAGAAGAAAATGTTAAGGAGGAAATAGGGGAGATAATAATGGAGAGGGAATATTTCTAAATTTTGTTCATGATTGATTAATTCAATTACAAGCAATAAGGCCCTTATTTATAAATTTAGAGTTGCATTTTAAAATTAAATGTTTAAAAACTTAAATATAGATGTTTCTAATAAATTTTATGATTGAATTTGAAATAAAGGTAATATTAAAAGTTGATTACATTAAAATTGGTACGACATTCATAAAATAACCTAAAATATTAGATAAATCTAGAATAATTTTCATGTTTTGTATTGCGTCATGATATACCTCTTGGTTCTATTTCATGTTTTTTTTTTATTCACCATATGCTTGCAATGGTGTGTTCTTGATTTAGTTATGATTTCGGTTTTGACAATGGTGGTGGTTCAAAGAGGTCTGCACTTTAATTTATTAGCATAACGCCCTTTAATTTTGTAGGTTTATGGAGATGAAGAATGGTCGTTTGGCTTCTGTGAAAATGGTCCTGGAGTTTTTAATTGTCCTTCTGGTAAAAACCCAATGTATACCTATCGCGAGAAGATTGTCCTTGGAGAGACTAATTGTTCTTTGTTAAAAGTAAAACAAATATTGAGGGAACTTAGTCGAGAATGGCCTGGTGACTCTTATGATCTTCTATCAAGAAATTGCAACCATTTTTGTGATGTATTCTGTGAAAGACTTGATGTGCCAAAATTGCCAGGTAGCATAGGCTCTAACTTTAAGGCATAGAAGTTACTTATTCTATAATTTACCATTGCCTAGTACACTTTTTTACTTTATTGTTGTTTTGTTATCTATATTTATACTTTATTAATTTGCATATTATTTCAGCAAACTCATTTTTTCATATTAGCCTTCTTAATTAATATTTTTGTGGAAGGGTTTCAACTTTGATTGACACTTCATGATATTGGTTATTGAGTATAATTCAGGTCATTTTACATTAGATTTGTATCTATAAATTATCTTTAGAACTTAAATCATTATTTAAGATTTTGGTATTTTTCTAAGCAGATGTAGGAATCAGTATCATGCTCTCTTATAGTATCATGCATCAATAGCATACTTTTCCTTTGATTATCCCTTGCCTTTTACCTGCAGAATGGATTAAAAAGTTTCCGATGCCCATAAATCATTCTTCCTTCCATGCTTCCACATAAACTTTGGAAAGGGTTTGGTGTTCATTAGTTGTTAGTGTACTCTCTTGTTCGTTGGTCAGAGTTTTTTAAGTGGGCATTAGTTCCAATATGCAGGCACTTTTTATTCTTATCAAATGATGATGTTGTACTTCTTGAATATGTTATTAGATCTGGCACAATAGATGAATGTAGGATAACTAGAAGAGACCAAGAAGTGGCGATGCTTAAAGCAAAGGAGAAATGAGGATGATGGAATCAACTAGTTCTATTCCAGCTAACTCAACCAGTTTAATAGTTGTAAGTGAGCAGATTGTAGTTACATGGAATAAACATTCATTTATAGACACTTGGTATCCATCTAGATGTGATATGGATTCATGAATCCTCTATAGCTCCCTCCACCAATTGATAGATTTCGTAAATCTTCCTCATCTTTATTTCTCCCTAATCCTCTACTTTAAAAGAACTCATCCTCAAACAATTTCAATTACTATATTTGTGAACAATGGGGTGCAATAAAATATTGATTCACTTTATAGAATTCATGGAGTGTAATTTTAATAGTAATAGATCTAGTTGTGCAATTGTGACATTTGGTGATCAAGTTATCAAAAAGAGTACATGTTTATAATATCTCGGGTCTATTGTTCAAAGCAATGGTGAAATAAATGGGAATGTCATTAGTAGAATTCAAGTGTGGGTGGTTGAAGTGGAGGAATGCACTGTGTTTTGTTATGTGATAGAAAAGTATCCTCAAACTTAAAGTTAAAATTTTATATGATGGTGTTGAGACCTACAATACTTTATGGCGTAAAATGTTGGTCATTAAAAGGGAAGCATAAAATTAAGTTGAGTGCTGCATAAATGAGGATGCTTAGGTTGTGGAGTGGCTTTGCACTTATAGAGCGCGGAACGAGTATATACGTGAAAAGGTTGGAGTTGCTCCAATAGTAGATAAGATTAGAGAGTCGCCTTAGAAGGGTTGATCACATAAAATGTCGGTCTTTCGATGACCCTGTTAGGTGAGCAGATTTATTAGATCCAACCTATGTTAAGAAAGGTAGAGGTAAATCTAAAAAGATTAGCTTACAAAGTATTAAAAATGATATTTTTTTTATTAGATTTAAATCAGAAGTTGACTTTTAATATGACACAATAGAGAAAAATGATTTATATAGTCAACCCCATGTAATGATATAAAGGCTTGTTGTTGTTGTATTCAGTTTATAGGATTATTTGACATAAAGCAATGCTTGAGCTAAGTTATTGAGCTTTGAAATACTTCCAAGAATTTGTTTATATGCAGTGTTATAATTTTAGTAAATTTTTTTCTCATAGTTGTTTAGATTAATTCTCAAAATTGATTATATTATTTGGTTTGCATGTGTTTAATGCATTTTTTAGCAGGTTCATCTTGGTGAAAGAAATTAATTATTTGGTTCTTTTATTAAATACTGCCTCCTCTCTATTATGACCAAAAAATCCCATCCCCTTCTTAAATTTGATTTAAAAGATTTATTCATATTTCTTCCTTGCTCAAAGCATTAACTAAAGAGAAAATGATCAAAATGATTCTTTAAGTCTTTGTGAGGGGCCAAAATAGTCCATAGCTCCTTTGAGGGACCAATTTGATCACTCAACTCTTTAAAATAGGATCTTTTTGGTCCTAATATCTAATGTTGGAGTTAATGGTATTAAATGTAACAGTATTTTATTTATTTTAAAATTAAATATTTATTAAATATAATTTTTAAAATTTTTATTAAATGTTTCTTTAATTAAAAAATTAGTTTTAATTTAAAAAAATTAATCATATTTTATAAAATATGATATTTATTGATTCAGAGAAATCAAATGCAAATAGGTGTTATTTTCAACTTCGTCACAAATATTTTTACTAATCATATTTTATAAAATATGATTAAGTTTTTTTTTAAATTAAAATTAAAATTATTATTATTTTTATTAAAGAAATGTTTAATATATTTTTTTAAATTATAATTACTTGAAAATTATATTTAATAAATATTTAATTAAAAATGACTAAAATATCCTTACATTTAATATCATTAGCTTCAACATTGGATGTTAGGACAAAAAAAATTTCATTTTAAAGAGTTGATGGACCAAATTGATCCCTCAAAAGAGTTGGGGGCCATTTTGATCTTTTACAAAAAGTTGAGGGATTATTTTGGTCCTTTTCACATTAACTAAATGTAAAATGACATTTATGTTGACTGCTAGTAAGATTCTAGGTACTCTTCTATGTGAAAATCCTAACGTATATTATAGGTTAGATAATGATTAATAAAAATCCTAGTATAATTTAGTCTGGTTTATGTGAAGCTCTATCACTATTTCTATTCTTCTCTTCTCTTATTGATGCATCGTGATTCTAGTGTATGAATTCTCAACCTGGATGTGGTTCCAAGCATGTCTTTCTGTATGCTAATTTTGAAAATTCCATGAGACCACATTTGCCATATTTAGTTATTTTTTCTTATTCTCCTACTCTCAATATTCACTTATGTCGTATGTGGCCTTATGAATGCAAGCTTGTAAGCTTAGAAGCCCTCAAGGGCTTACAGGTTGAATCCAAAGTCAATGTGCAAGTTACCATGGAAATGATAAATACCCTGTTGAAGAAACCACTATGTCATAGGAAAAAGAAAAGAGGTAAAGGATATATATCAGGTATGGAGACTATTTAAAAACTGGAATGCAATGGAAAGATGTATTTGGCACGAAGGAGCAAAAGTGTTGCAGATCTAGTACAATATTTATACTGGAATATCTCTGGTTAAATGAGGTCGCTCAACATGGGTTGAGAGCAAAGCAAGCAAATATCTCAATTATTGTTAGGAGCATATGGACAAATTATGCTAGTTAAGATATATGTTGTGTCCAAAAAATCATGTTGGTAGGGGAGAGAGACTTCGCCAAGTACCAAGATTAGGAAGTATATTAATTTAGAGATTCATTATGAGCTAGAGTGTTTAGATACTTATGATTTGAAGCTTATGGGTTTAGTTTCTGCTTTCCTTTATTTATTGTAGTTCATCACATGCAACACAAATAGAATGGGCTTGAATCCTTACTTTAGAAACCGGAATGACCTACTTTGCTTGCTATTTTCCTAGTTTCTCACATATATTTTGTACTAAAATTATTTTTAATATCATAATTATAATTTGTCTTGGTGCAAACCCCACTTCCTTTTTCGAGCAAACTTATAAAAACAACATAATCGATGCAGCCAAGTGCTATTTTTGATAATCATAGAAAAGTCTCCATCATTATTATGGGTTTAGCCCTACCTTCTTTTCATCGTTGCTTTAGTTCACTCCATCACGTTCACTACCTCAAACTGTTTATCACTCTTTACTATTTCTTAGACTTTTTTAGATTGGTGTTGTGATTTCATGTTAAATTTTGAAAACAATGCTACTTGTAGAATTAAAAAAGTGCTTCCAAATGCATTTGTGTATCCAATATTATGTTGCCTTCGATAAGCCATTACTACAAAGTTGCAGTGTATGCTATTACTGACATGGTAAGATGTATTGCCTTCGTTTTAAAACCATAATCATCATCATCATCATCATCATCATCATCTTCTTAACATAACAATCTGGGATTGGCTAATTGGGTGATATATTGTGTGTTAACTTTATTTATGCTTTTTTTTTTACAAAAGTTTTACCATACTACCTTTAGTTTATCTATTTTTCTTTCTAATAATCTCTATTAATTTATTTACTTTGTTTTTTGGTGCATCATCTAAATATTACTGAAAACGGCCAAACTATTTAAATCTATTTCTCTCTACATTTTTTTGATATATGTTATTTTCGTCGTCCCTTAAGTATAATTTTTTTTTTCATTGTGTTATTTTCTTTCTAGTTTTAGCATATGCCACTCAAAATTGCAATGACATCACTCATATCCAACAAAACATAGTATCATTAGAATTGACCTTTAACATTATGCATGTTCTCGTAATATATAATACTTTTGAGGCACTTCTTCTTAACCGCTTATGGGCTATTGGTTTGTTAAAAAATGAATGCAAAGTAAAAGGAATGCAGTGTGAAACGAAATTTTGGTGTTTGGTTTGATGCAAAAGGAATGCAATATAAAGTTTTAGTTAATTACTTTTTCACTATATAGTTGATTTTTAATGTATTCTAAATTCACCCAGTTTTGGCTGAATTCCTTTTTATCGCAAGTTAATTGAGTTGTCGCTGCCCGCTCCCACCTCATGGTGGGCGGCTGGCACCTAGCACTAGTCGCCTGTCATCGCCCATTGCTCACCTCGAGCCGATCGGTCACCGATTGCTGCCATAAGTCACCACTGCTCATCGCTAGGTGCTAGCCACTAACTCTTGCCATTACCGCACGCTGCCAGCCATCGATCACCTGTCCATTGCAAAGCCCTACATGGGGTCCTGGTTGGGTACCCATGCTTTACTCGGATGGGCTTCGCCCACCCATGCCCACCCATGGTGACTTTCAGGATGTCATACCCACCTATACCCACCCACTTTCCATACTTTTGAACGCAACCTGTCACAGACTAATGGCCTTGAGGCTTGTTTCCCTTTGCTATGATTGCAAACTTTCATGCTGCATATCAGAATTTACCATAGGCGTAGCGTGGTTAAGTGTTGCACACTACGTAGTGAGGATTGCAATAATATAAGATATACGGTGATTAGCAATGTAAATCAATTTATCCCCCGATATTGATTACCCATCCATACCCACCCACAAGGCTATGTGTACCCATACCCATGTGTACATGGGTGGGTGTGGGTATGGGTACCCAATGTAGGATTCTTGTCCACTGCCACCAATCTCTGGCCGTCATTGTCGCTGCCAGCCACCATCATAATTTTACTTTACATTGCATTCATTTTACTTTAAACAAAATAAAATAATTTTTTGAATTCCTTTTACACTCATCCAAACAAATTCAAACATTTCAAATACACTACATTATTTTACACTACAATTCTTTTTCTTTGCATTCTTTTTTTAACAAACAAAGCAACCCCTTAACTTTAACTTAGAAGTTATGCTGTTCTCCATATCTTTATATATTGTTATTTGATTTCCAAGATATTTGAATTTTTTAATTTTAGATGTCAGTTAATCATTCTATTGCACTGATTAATAATTGTCAATCTCATATATACCATAACCACATTTCATTTTCTTACTCCTTGGTGCCAACCTCTTTATGCTTTAAGCTTTTTCTGCGTTATTGTTCTTATTTTTTAGCTCTAGGAGATGCTCACCTGAATAAGTCTATATCATTTGCAAAACATTTATATATAAAAAAGCCTCACTTTAAATATCAAAGAGAAGTATCTCCATATCCAATAAAAAATGATATGAATACATGGTTGATTATTGATGTTATTCTATTGTGACCAAAACTTTGCTGTTCCACGACTGCTATTTATGCTATCTATTGTTGTATCATTCATATCTTTAAGAGAAAGGCTAAACATATCACAATATCTGCCAAGCTTTCCACTAAAATTGATGAAGTTATTGCTTTATCCATGCTCTTGATTTCATGAATATCTAGTGTAAAAGTCTTTGGCTAGTTTTAATTATTTTAGATGTTTCAATAATATATTAGGGAGATTTTTTATCGTGTAAATAGCATGTCTAATTATAATATCTTCTACAAGTTTTTTTCGGCTCCTTGTCTCTTTAACGTTGATCAAATCATTTCTGTTGTTACTTGATTATATGTTATGTTGTCAAGAATAATAGATATCATATGAAGATCCTATCATCGCTTCTATTTCTCATTAACTGCCTTAGCACAAAAATCACCACTGTTGGCCCTGATCTTCAAGGTTTAAAAGCAAATTGATTCTGCATACCAATTGATTTTTTTTTTTAACTTATTTTTCATTATGTTCATAATGTTATTGTTTGGTTCATACATTTGGCTCCATCATTTGGTTTATACATTTGGCTCCATTGTTTGGTTCATACATAATTTTAGTCTATCTCTTTTTTAAAAGGCCAATACCAAAATACTGCTTCTCCCATTATTTGCAATCTTAATTTTTAGATTTTAGCAAAATAAGTTAACTGAACTCCTTGAATGTCCAATGTATTTGTCCCGATCTTAATAGGATTCATCGAAATTTATTAAACTTGGGTTTCAGACGTGGCAAGCAATGCAGTCGTGATGACTTATTCATTGATATGTTAATTTAGATATGTAAACAATATTCTTGGGAAAGCACATTTCATTTGATAGTTAACTTTAAGCAATATAATTTATTTAATCATTGTGGAGTGAAATTTAGTTTACATATTATATGTTGAATTTGACGAGTTCCTATTATATATATCTTTTGTTTGAGGGGATGAAATCTGTGTCTGCTCTCTTTTGTTTATTAACTTCTTCGGGTAAGTTGAGTAATGTCAGTGTTTTCTCTAGTTAAAGAATAATTGATGCTCTCACAAACACTCTAATTTATTTG
The DNA here is from genome assembly GCA_016618105.1 of Dendrobium huoshanense. Lineage (NCBI taxonomy): Eukaryota > Viridiplantae > Streptophyta > Magnoliopsida > Asparagales > Orchidaceae > Dendrobium > Dendrobium huoshanense. Next base: position 26,517,365 of record CM028356.1, on the reverse strand, counting down.
CAATAGTTTTTCCTTCGTGTTGTAGATGTGTGTTTCAATTTTTAGGTGATAGTTTGCATTTCTACGAAAGAGCTAAGTTGGAATTTGGATCATCAACTTGATCACATAGTTTGCTTTTCGGGTTCTTATTTGATACTATGTGAAGTAGCTTCTTGGTGTTGTATTATCTTTCATTTCCTTCATTTCAACCCCTTGTGTTGGCAATTCAAAGCTCACTTATTTGAGCCTAGTATTTCCAAAGATCTAAAAAATGTGGAATATTTGACATCTACTTTAGCAAAAAAGGCCATTAGTATTGTCTATATTTTCTTATTTATCTTGCCAATCCTTTATTGCAACTCTTTATGAGGTTGGTATTTGAAATATCAATCCATGGAGAACACTCTCATTGTCAAATCCTAAGTTCTGGATGAAAAAAATAGAGGGGTGCATTAGGTAGTTGACAACCAGCGTAAAATTTATCGAATAATTATGACATGAATAGCCTACGTCACGTAGTGGGATAAATGTTTGATGTTGTTTTTGTAGTATTAAGATTTAATATAATCAAAGATTTCATGATGGAGCATTTTTTTACCTAGTTTTGCACAATTTATAGTCAAGTTATTGCGGCTTATCAGTGTTTTGGATGTTTCTAATTGTTTATTTTTCTTCTTTTCTATGCTCTTTGATTATTTTTTAGCATGCATATTTGCATTTATTGAACTGAATAAATTAATTATAGAGATCAAACTTTTAAGCTGAAATACTTTTAATTTCTATTGCTTTTCTATTTCTTAATTATATTTTAACTCTTTTTATACATTCGCAGCATGGGTCAATCGATTTGCAAATGCTGGTGATACTGCCATGATTGTAGCCGGAAATACTGCATTTCAGGTATTTTTGGTTTCATTTGTCTAGAAGTTTTTATTGGGATTGGCAAGAATTTTTGAATTTCATAGGGCTTTACAGAGTTTTTATTAGTATGTTGTCAACATCTTGCTATACTCAAAAAAGTTTCCTGTGCTGATGCAGAAGTTTTTGGGGTTGTATTGTCCTAGGTGCATTTGGTCCGGCATCTACTATTAACTAAGCGGTGTTGTTATGGGACCCTTTGAAAACTAATATTACTATTTTTTTGTTATTGTTATTTGTTAACCTAAACCTCCAAAGAAATAAAGAGAAAGGAGCTTTGTTCCACATCTACTAGCCTTCTGTAGGGTTGGGTTGGCCCAAGCTATAGAAAACATGCTTTGAATTTTTTCGATCTTACAATAGTTTTCAAGATATTAACTAAGACAATATGACAAAAGGTCAAATCTTTTTTCCTTTACTTGAGATGATGTTCTAGGTATTCTATTTAAAGTGATTGCTAAGATGTCAAAGTTACATGGCATTGGAAGAGGGGCCAAATACATACACAATTAGTCCTCGATCATTCTTGATTACAACTGATACTTATTTCAGAAATTTCTTTCAAATTTTAACCTTTGTATCAACAGGGAAGAACACCTTCCTCCGCATTACTGAAGTGTAAAACAAACTCAAGGATCTACCTAATAAGGAAAATGGGTTCATATTCTTACGTGATGGAGTTCCTGTAGAATTGACGCAAACTTTTTGAATATCTATAAATCTGGTTGCCATTAAGATGAAGATAAGATTAAAAGCATATGTGATGTAGTGGGAGATGGGGGAAGATCATGCTGGTTGTCTATTAGTAGTCATATTTCCTTTGTATCAACAGAGAATGGGCTGTAGCCTCCCCCTCCCCAGTGAGGCCTTTTAATCACCTCTCCACAGCACAGAAAGGGAATCGTTCGTCCTAGCTAGGGCTAGATATGATGCTAGGCCATGCTTTCTATCCTGCAAGCCACAAAATAAATATGTATTGGCCTTACTTGAAAAATAATAGGATATAATGACTTCGATAAACCAGCCCATAAACTTCAACAACATACTTGCTAGTTAGTTTCTTTTGTTGGATTTACAATTGATTTTTTTACTTGTAATACACAAAATATGGTTGACTCCACTGACACGAAGAGTAATGAGTCAAATCTTACCATTGGAAATTCATTGCAACCCACTCTCTTTCTTGGACAAACACTTTATCATTACACATGGTTTGAGGATGGCACAAGGACTAAAACCATCAAGAACATAAAACAACTTGGATGTGAGAGAGAAACTAGTTAAGGATAAGATATAAATAACAACAAGGACAAGTGACCTGACATTTTTGGAGTTTTAATGCTAATTATTTTTAATCATTTTATCTGATGTTTTAGATGGATCTTTTTTGGGATGCATGGAGCTAGGATTTGCCATGGATTTGGAGGGTGAGTGCTGTTAAATAAAGGTGGTTTCAGGATGTGAGGTGGGCTACTTCGACAGTGCTAGTTTCAAAATCAGGTTCTGTTGCAGAAATCTACAACAGGATTGTGGGGATAAGTATGTGTGGAGGTGAATTGATGGTCCATTTCAGTTGACAAAAGTGAGTCAAAGTGCTTTTAGAATGCAAAAATAGTAAATTGAAGAAGGGGGTGGATTAATATAGTTGTGGGAGGAAAGAGGATTTAAAAAAAAAGGAGGGGGGAGCCTGCTCGAGCTTGATTCAACTTTTTGTAATAGTGTTCAACCTCGATTCACTTAAAATTATATCTATTTGAGCTTAGCTCGTTAGCTAATCAAAGGAGAATTATCGAACCTATTAATGAGTAGCCTATGAAGCTTAAAATTGAAGTTTCAATTGATACTAAATAAATAAACATTTGAATGAACATGAATAAGTCGCTTGTGTTCATGAATAAAAGTAATCTAATATAGAAAAGAACATGACTCCCACATAATCAAATATTAAATAAATTTATAATCGAGTGTTAAATGAGCATATTATCGATCTTGTTTAAATTTGATTGTATTGCATCAGGTGATTGTTTTTATAATATGAAATTTTAATATAAAAAAAAACTTGCAGATATTAATGAATTTTAGGTCAAGGATAGTATAGAATTGAAAAAAATAAGAGCAATCAACTGGAAATTGAGACCAAAGAATCCTCTAAGACATCGAATTGTTGACTCCTTAAAGCATGCAACAAAAAAGTCAGAACCTAGGCTGTAGAAAACTTTCATTATCTCAGCAATCTAATATGACTCAAAAAATTCACACATAAGGTCATAAGGCCCTATTGATAGAAAAGTTAAAGGCTAATTAAGTATAAACAAACCTTATCTTTATTACATATTGTTAAAATCCCAACCATCTCTTTGGCCCTTGATCCCAAGACCAAGGATGGAGATCCGTGGGAGGCTCACGTGGATTACGTCAATCTCCTTCCATACTCGGGTGGTTGATTTAGGAAGGATTATATTAGCGCAATTATGAATAATTTTGTATTTATTTGTTTCTTTATTAAGATATCCTGCATAGATCTATAAATAAGGATAAATTTTTTTAATAATAATTCAATCATTCTTCCCTCTCAAATTCTGTGAATTCTAACATGGTATCAGAGCCAACAGCCTTCATTGCCGTTATAGAAAGATTGTAGAGGGAAAAGAAGAAGAAATCCCGGCCGGAAGGGAGCTTCTTAGTATCCCTATCCAAGTATCGGAACATCCGATTCCACAGGAACAGAAAGTCGTTGAAGGAGCGTAGTCGAACTCCACAAAGGAGCCGAAGAAGCAACGAAGCAACAAAGACAAAGTTGGACGAAGCCTTGCGTACGACACGGACGGAGCTGACAACAAGGCTGGAGCTTGCGAACGAAACATACGAGGCATTACCGCATGATCTCACACCGAAGCTTGCGAACGAAGAAGACAAACGTCGCAAGAGGCCGACCGGTTATGCTCTCACGCCGACGTCGAAACTAGGAGCTCATTCGGAACGGATACAGAGCTCCTCACGCGTGCGCCCTAGCTTATGCTCGATCCGAGTTTTTTAAAGACTCGGCTCAGTTCAGATTATTAAACCGAGAGGAATCCGAAAAGCAACGACGAAAGTCGAACAACAACGAACCCCAAAGACTCCTGCTCGGAGAAAGACACTCGCTCAGACGTTTCGATCGGGAGATTCTTCCGTTTTTTTTTTGTTCCGCTAAGATCCGCAGAGACGCCGAGTCGGCAATAGCAAGAAGCCTTAAATCATATTTAAGATCTGATTAAGATCTAATATCAACCTTTATTGCTGATATAATCAAATCAGCCTTTATTGTTGATATAATCAGCTTTCATTAATGAGATAATTAAAAGTAGTCTTATGATACCACAATGTCTGAAGAAAATTCATCCTAGAGCTTTGATAAAAAAAAAAAACATCGGCCTTTATTGCCGTAACTAAAGATCGGAGGGAACTTATTTTTTGGAAGCCTTCATTGCTATCCAGAATCAGACAGATAGTTTTCATTACTATAAAAAATGTCAAAATTTTGAGGAATATAGGTTCCCACTGCTGGCCTTCATTGCCATAATTATGAGGAATATTTGGTCCTTCTACCGGCCTTTATTGCTGGAATTATGAGGAATGCAGGTTCCCACCTCCGACCTTCATTGCCAGAATTTTGCCATATATTTTCCTGCCTTCATTGCTGACCTTCCCTTGAGAACCAAGAAGGAGACAGACCTGAAGGATAATTAATCCACCTTCTCTGCTGTCCCACCATCGGCCTTTATTGTCATTTCTGGTATCTTGAGGGTCTATTGTTCAATGCAACCTTCATTGTTGTCATTACAGGCTTAATTGATATAGCCTTCATTGCTCTCATTTGTCGTTGAAGCTAATTCTCCCACAGTTTTGACCAAATGGAAGACTATGGTACACTATGGGACTTGATAGTTCTACTATACTAATTACCATGCTGGGAATGACTAATCTGTATACCCCAGCTTGAGGGGGAGTGTTAAAATTCCAACCATCCCTTTGGCCCTTGATCCCACGACCAAGAATGGAGATCCGTGGGAGGCTCACTTGGATTACGTCAATCTCCTTCCATACTCGGGTGGCTGATTTAGGAAGGATTATATTAGGGCAATTATGAATACTTTTGTATTTATTTGTTTCTTTATTAAGATATCATGTATAGATCTATAAATAGGGATAAATTTGTGCAATAATAATTCAATCCTTTTTCCCTCTCCAATTTTGTGAATTCTAACACATAAACCAATCAAAATAATAATATAAATAAATAAATTCCCCAATAAATAATAAGTGCCAAGAAACGTGTGAGAGCTGGTCTGGTTAAGTTATTTTATTTCCTGTTTTGACTTCATGAATCTGGCCTATGAGAAACTTAGGCCTTTTTAACCAATTGGCTAACTTTGCTGCATTAGAGGGAGTTAGGGGGAGATGTTATACTTAAGCTAACACGAGTTCTTATTTGTCATCTAATTTTTCCTATTGGAAAATGAATGGCTTGGGATTTGGCTTACCTTTTGAAAAAATCCAGTTAACGACTCCTTTTGGAAGAAGGGATGTCAAGCGAATGATATTCATGCACAAGCATTAGGTGCTTTGAAGTTTAGCAGGAATTATAAGCTTCAAATAAATTGAGTTTCCTTCAACCCTAGAGCTTTGACACTTTTCTTGCTAGTTTTACTTTGAAGTGCAGGAGAGGTTTAAGATGACTTTTTCACGATTAACAGTGTATTTAGAAAGTCTTGATGGTGTGCTGCATGGATGAATGTGCCAGAAAAAGCTATAGATATAGAATGAGTCTGTTTCCGCACTACTTTTCCTCTAAACTAGCATAATTGAAGATAGTAATTTGTTGAAAATGAAAACTTAATAGATTGAATTGTATGATGTTAGAAGATTCTCTACTCATATGTTGTCACAATGCTGGTGCTTTGGTGTTAAGCGCTTTTATGTTTTCAACTTAGTGGAAGGCTTGGGGAACTTTACGGAAACAATAGTATGATATATAGGCTTCGTTTGGGACGGCTTTCTTACTGCTTTTTAAAACAGCTTATTTGTACAAAAATTAAATTTTTTGTACTAAAAAGTCTCTTTAAGAAGCAGAAAGAAAGCTGTCCCAAACGAAGCCATAATCTAACAAAAAATTTGGAAAAGGAAAGAATTAATGGATAAAGAAAATACTATAAGTTGCTAAATGATATTTGTAGCTACGGCCAGAAGGCGGAGCTTCATAATTCTACCACTTATGCTGATTAGAAATTTATAATGTGCACTAATTTCCATTTTACATTGTTTAGCTTAAATGCATGAAAGCCATTACCTCCATTCTGTCTCTCAACAAAGGACCATCAAGCCCGTCACCTGGTCCACATCTCCAGCACACGCACATAAACACAATACCCCCAACATTTTTCTTTTTATCTGTGTGGCATGCAACTCCTTAAATAATACGAAGCCACACTATAAAAGCTAAGAGGGGATGCATAGCCTACCATCAATAAAAGATGAATGTCAAAACTAAAGACGCAACCCAAAAGATCACCAGAGAAGCAAGTTTTAAAATACTCTCTAGCTTTTACTTTTCAGATATGAATGCAGACTTATTTGTATTTAGATTTCTCTTTTTTTTTTTTCATGGGATTGAAGTGTTCCACACTCTTTTTAGAAATGGTTGAAAATTTTCTTTCTCGAAACTGTCAATTCCCCTTGATAATGGAAGTGATAATTATCCAATTTCTGATTGTTTAGAACCAGATACAAGAGTTCCTGTATTGTGCTAGGAAAATATGGTGTTATGGGTTCTTAATGTGGAGGAAGCGATTCAGTGTTATTTCTATATTTCATGCGAGAAAACTTATCATTTAAGGCATGAATAGTCTGCACTAGAGGGGGAAGGGGTATAGAAGCTAATTGGTCATTTAACACAGGCTTGCTTTCTTCATATTTTACATTTTTTTTTTTTATTTGAGAAAGATACACATGACATTCCTAATCTGAAATCTGTAACTCCTGGTGGGATGGTATGTCAAGCAAAAGACAAGTTTTATTGATGCAGTTAAATTTTAGTTTAAGGCTTTGTTTGGGACGGCTTTTTTTTTGCTTCTTAAAGCAGTTTTTTAATAAAAAATTAAAATTTGTGTACTAAAAAATGCTTTAAGAAGCAATAAAAAAACCATCTTAAACAAAGCCTAAATGTTGGATTTCATTTTGTGTTGCGATTATTCTTAGTAGTAAGGCATCCGTGCCTTAGTTGCTCTTTCACAGCAACTAGTCTAGATTATATGGAAGTCATCAGTAATTGAAAAGCTTTCTACAATTAGGTCTCTACTGCTCATGCTAATCTGACCATAGACGCGTATAAGTCCCAGCTTCCATATAAGCTTTACGATTTTCTTTTTGACTGTGAGATTAATTTTTGGAATGGCAGTGGTAGGGTCTTATATCTAAAACTGATAATCCATCCAAAGGATTGTTTCTCTTGTCCTTTAATGTGTATATCTATCAGTTAATGGATTATATATCTTGGAGTAATCTTTTCCTTTTCTTTATTTCTGTTTAAGTTTTTCTAATTTCAGCATTTGACTAAACTTGTCAGCTCTTTTTTTTTTGTTTTAATCCCAGCTAAGGAAAGCAAAAGAAGAGATTGTCACAGCAAGCAAAGTGGCCTATAGATTCCTTGCAAGCAAAGCATCAATATCTCAAGCATCTCCTGATCCTCCAAGCGACTCAAACAGAGAAGGAACTAATCCTAAACTCCAGGGATCATGGCTCAAGAATCTTGCAATCTTCGGTGCTAAGCCATCAGGTAGCTCATCAGATGTTTCTGAAACTAGCGATGAGACGGATCCATTTGAAAGTCGTTTGTCTTCAGAAAGATTTCAACATTAAGTGTAAAAATTGTTCAACATTAGACGTTGCATTTCATCATTTACTTGCAAGTTATGTTCTTTGCAATTCTTCACAATCTCCCACACTGGGTTGTGAACGATTGTCTGTGTGCTTGTAGATTTAATGGCGTATTTATTCTCATTTAACAAGTAGGTATCTGTGTGTGCTAATTTTGTACATCGTCAGAGTGACTTTCATTAGAATTGCTGTAATCGTACAGTTCTCCAATTGCATCTGTTCAATTCACTTCGGAGGACGGGATTGATTTATACTAATCATGACAGTTTTTGAAAAATTTATTTTTCTTATAATAATTCTACAGCTATTTTCACACACAGTAATCATCCTAAGTGAAGCTAAAGCTAATTTTGCTTGCCCATGGAGTGCTTTTGATTGATATGAGGCATCTTTCACTAGTACTACCACAATTGGGCTCATTGTGATTGCTGCAATTAGGGGTGTCAATATTTAACACGACTCGAAAATCTGACTCGAGCCCAATCCGAAATTTTTTGGTTATGGTCAACCTAGATCCGAAACGGGTTGGGTTTGGGTTCAAAAATTAGACTCCGTTTCAAAA